>OY757018.1:51068703-51593703 GCA_963580285.1 Lucinisca nassula | reverse complement strand
TGACTGAACTTTTTTAAAACAGTGTAAACCCCGATGAGACACCGAATTTTGCGGCATTTGATTTGGGCCTGTACCATTTGCCAATTACCAGTTTTGGGATTTCCGGTACAAATTGGGTTAATAAATATTTGGATGCTTTTAATTAAGCCTTGTAGTAACGTAAATTATCCATTACATAATTTGGCCCAAAAGACCTTTGCACAGTGGCAAGAAGTGTGTACCTGATCAGACTGCTGCTGAACTGATCTGGGTCTACACTCAAACATGATAAGTTTCTGGAAAAAACATTAGTGACACAGTGTGGGGCGACAACATTTAAGGGATCAATGAATGACATGCAAATAATGTGCAAATCAATGCATTTTGATCTTGGAATGTCTTCATCAGTTCTTAACCTTTATCCTGCTGAATATTCAATTTAGCCACACCCATTCCTAGACTTTGAACCAATCAGATTACTTGATGCAAATAATTCCTACAAATTCATAAACTGAATATCAAACTGTAAATCCTGTTCAGAAGCCATCTGATCTAGATCTACACTGTTTGCAATGATAGGGGTTGTCGTGAACAGCAGGATAAGAGTTAACATGTTAACAGCTCCCTGTAATGGACATAGTGCTTGTTTGACTATTTTAATTTGTCCTGCTGGATATAGCGAATACCAGGTGAGTGTCTTTTGATATCAAGTTTATCAGGCAAGGCTTCGAGAACGCTTGTAGAATCGCGAGGCTTGCCGAGCGATTCTACATGCGTTCTGGAAGCCGAGCCTGATAAATTTGATATCAAATGATACAAATCTGGTATTCTATTTATCAGTTTATCCTCGTGTACACTCTAAAATTAGCAATCTACGATCAGTTAATGATGGTCCGCAGTGCGTCCCAGCATTCTGGCGGTCGATATATTTCGTATCAGCTGACCATATTTTTCCTATGATAGTCCTTAAGCAATTTTTACATTTTTCCCAGTAACAATAACATTTTCTGTCATTTTTCTAGTATTACGGTTCATTCATAAAAGTGCAATGTCACGTTGACGTGATAAAGCTCACTTGACCTGAGATAGCATATCTTTATCAGGTCAATGCGTTACAATGTAATATATATAGGGGGTAACTGATAATAAGTGATATTAATGTTTTTCCTTAGATCACTTTCTGGTAAATGTCATTGTGTTTATTTGAAATGAACCAAGGTCTTTGAAGACATTCTCTTCACTCCATAAAGCTGATTGTGTTGAAGTCCACTCCCATGTTTTCACAAAGTCAATTCTGCCCTTATCATAGACCTTACAATCACCTGTTGCAGTGGTGGACCCTGTCCAATGTCTAATATAACTGATGCCACTATTGTATCTTAAACATTTTTTTTCGTTGGACTGACCCCCAGATAAGCAACTCTTTTTGCCAATCTCAGAGATGCTTTGTCTGATTTACCTGGTGAAATCCAATATTAACCCATTTAGTACCAGAAACCCCTAAAGGGGTAATTGGCAACGCGGCATCTGATCAGGGCCTTCACTGTTTGCTAAAAGTTTAGTCATTTTCCCAAAAATTTTTCATGAAAACACAACCTGACACCCCTAAATTTTGAAATGAACTCCTGCTATATATAAGGAGGAAGATTCCATTTGGTACAAAAAGGGTTAAAATCAAGCATCTTCATTGATCTTCATTTTCCACAATAAAACTCAGTACTGAACACGATTTTCAAATCTGCATTATTTTGGGTATAATTTTTGTTAAGCATTAACCCTTTTTGTACCAAATGGAATGTTCCACCTTACATAATATACCAGTCTGAGAAGTCAATTTCAAAATTTAGGGGTGTCAGGTTGTGTTTTAATCAAAATTTATTTGGAAAATGACTGATCTTTTAGCAAACAGTTGACGTCCTGATGAGATGCCGCGTTCTGCGGAGTCTCATCTGGCCCTGCACTGTTTGCCAAGGGGTTTCCAGTCTGAAATGGGTTAATGGAAACGACTATACGTTAGTGGAACACTTTTTTTGTTGCACTTTACCCACGACAAGTGTCGTCTGCTCTGTCGTCTGCCGGTTACTTTTAAAAGTCATTGTTGCAAACAGTGTGGACACAGATCAGACTGCTCCTCTAGGAGCAGTCTGATCTGGATCCACACTGTTTACCTGTATGAAAAAATATTTCTAAAAAGTTTGCAAGATTCAACAGACGACATAAGCAGACAACATTTTCATTTTCTCGGCATCTTACATGTTAAGATGTTTGCTACACAGTGAGTGCTCGGGTTTACTTTAACAACTTTTTGTCATTTCTGGTGTCCAGATATTTAACCCATTTTGTACCAGAAACCCCAAAATGGGTACCCTGGCAAACAGTGCAGGCCCAGATCAGATTCTGCGGCGTCTGATCAGGGCCTCCACTGTTTGCTAAAAGTTCAGTTATTTTTTGAGTAAGTTACAATGAAAACACAACCTGACACCCCTAAATTTTGAAATGGACTCCTGCTCTATATAAAAATTATATGGAAGAATATTCCATTTGGTACAAAAAGGGTTAAAGTAAATATTGTATTCCAAATTTTTCATTGTGCAGAGAACTGAATTTTTCATTTCAACAGATCATAACTCCAGAAAAAGAAGAGTGCTGAAGATATACTTGGGATAAGTTGTCTTATTTCTCTAATATGAAATAAATACCGTATTCGCCCTAATTACCGCACCGTGCGCTTAGTTTTTTCAAAACCATGTCAAAAAATCACAGTGAAAAATCTACCTAATTAGCGCACACTCGATGCGAAAACAATAGCTTCCTAGATGATGCATACTGATATTTAATGGGACGGAAAAGGATACTAAGCATTGCCTTCACTGTTGAAGAAATAAAGGTAAGTTATTTTTATTGATGTACTGTGAAAGCTTCCAGGGGGAGGTTACTGTAAAGTGTGCGCTTATGCATTTCCTTTTCAAAATTAGCTTAGGTGTGCGCTTATAGGAGCATGTGCGGTAATTAGGGCGAATACGGTAGGTGTAATCCTATAAAGTGCATTCCAAGGTTTGCATCCCTTATATACAAATGTACAAATTCTCTCTTTACTGGTCAGCGAAGGGCCATGTGACAACACTTAGTGTCCACACAGTGTCCACACAACGCAATAAGATTGCAATGCTTATTGCCCAGCATTGTGTGCTGTGGTGCAGTGGTAAAGCATCAGATTTGAGATCGAGAGATAGACGGTTCAATCCCCACAAGTGCCAAGAATTGTTTCCTTGAGCAAGAGACTTTATTCACATTGCTTAGTACTGGTCGGTCACCAAGTGTTGTTTCCTTGAGCAAGAGATTTTATAAGCCTGGCTTAGTACTGGTTTCTACGCAAGAAAAGAGGGCCACATGGAAGATATATAGTATTAGTTTACTAAATGTGTTGCCCTCTGCAAATAAGATAGATTATTATTGTTAATATTATTATTATTATCAACACGAACATTAAGCGTGGTCTTGGACCAGGCGATTCTAACAGATGTTCACAACATTTGTTTCTTGGAGTATTAGATACACCACAACCTCTTTATAACACTATTAATGGGGTCCAAAGCAGAAACCGTGTTAGTTAAACAACCGTGTTATATCCAAACAACAATGTATAGATTATATAGAAAAATGACAATGAAAAAAACAATGGTGAGGACTTGACAGCAAGAAACCACTGAAATGCTGGAGCAAAAGAAAGCCAACAGTTAGACTCCGATGGGCCCAACCAAAGACAGAGCATCAGGCACCAACCAACATTACATAAAATTAAATTCTCTCTAATTTTCAGTAAGCCTTTATGCTGGAATTGTCATAGAATCTGAGGCCTTACCCATCGGCGTGCAATTAAAGAGGGAAGCTAAGTTGTCAACCGTGATTGGGTTAATTACCATGCATGCAGTCTGTCCTATCTTTTTATATCAAAGAATGATTTTACGAAATTGGGAGCTGAAGTCATTGCAATTATATATTTTTCTGAATTTATATACTCAGTCACCATAAAATTCGCGTTCCGATAGACCTTGTTGCAGAGGAGATTTAAGTCCAACATTGTATTTTTTTGAATTAAATCGGAATGACGTCTATAAAATTTTGAAAAGGCTTTGCAACCCTGATTAAGAGGTTTAGCAGTTAACAATTTATTACGGGTGTTGAATTCAGTTACATGACTAGACACTCTGGCAAAATGAATTAATTGCAAAATATAAATGCCATAGGATGCCATGAGGAACATAACCATTCAAGAAAAGAAAAATGGGACCTCGGTATCAGAAGAATTTGCTTTATTTAACCGAAGTTCTGGGGGCTAAATTTGTCTGATCAAACCATCAAAATAGGTATTGTCAATATTTAAATCATCCAATATTTAAATCATCCACATATCTAGAAGACGAGCTAAAGGCTTCAATGATTTCAAAGAAAAGGACATCATGAAGTCTCTTTCTTAACAAAACAAGAACAGATAAGCCACAAGGGGTGTGCAAACTGGTAATAAATTGTTAACTGCTAAACTTCTAAATCAGCCTTATCGGTATCATAAACTACACAAAGCCTTTTCTAAATTTTATAGACACCATTCCGAATTAATTTCAAAATTCAATGTTGGACTTTAATCTCTTCTGCAACAAAGTCTATCCGAACCTGAATTGTATGGTGACTTAGTATATAAATTCAGAAAAATATATACTTGCAATGATTTCATATCCAATTTCGTAAAATAATCAACATAAAACAAGAGGACCATGATGGTCCTATATTGCTCACCTGAGCTAAGAGCTAAGAGTTTTGCATGTGCCCCAGTGTCCTGTTTGAGACAAGACTTTGAAGGTTTTTCCCTAATATGTCTATGTAAAGCGAGTGGGCCCCGGCGCGGGGCTATTTTTGGTCCCAGGGCTATAATTTGAACAATTTTGGTCGAGGTCAACTAGATGAAGCTTCATACAAAATATCAAAGACCTGTGCCTTCTGGTTTCAGACAAGAAGATTTTTAAAGATTTCCCTTTCATAAGCGGGCATAAAATCAGTGGGCCCCGGCACTTGGGCATTTTTGGCCCCAGGGCTATAATTTGAACAATCTTTGTAGAGGTAAACTAGATGAAGCTTCATATCAAATATCAAAGACCTGGGCCTTCTGGTTTCAGACAAGAAAATTTTCAAAGATTTTCGATCCCTATATAAGCCTATGTAAAACCAGTGGGTCTGTGTGAGGCCATTTTTGGCCCCACAGCTATAATTTCAACAATCTTCATAGCGGTCCACTAAATGAAGCATCATACCAAATATCAAAGACCTGGGCCTTATGGTTTCAGACAAGAAGATTTCCCTATATAAGCCTATGTAAAACCATGGGCCCCGGGATGGGGGCATTTTTGGCCCCAGGGCTATAATTTGAACAATCTTGGTAGAGATCAACTAGATGAAGCTTCATACCAAATATCAAAGACCTGGGTCTTCTGGTTTCAGATAAGAAGATTTTTAAAGGTTGATCCATATATACGCCTATGTAAATCCATTGGACCCCCGTGTGGGGCCATTTTTGGCCCCAGGGCTATAATTTGAACAATCTTCATAGCGGTCCACTAGATGAAGCTTCATACCAAATATCAGAGACCTGGGCCTCCTGGTTTCAGACAAGAAAATTTTCAAAGGATTTCCCCATATAAGCCTATGTAAAACCAGTGGGCCCTGGCGCGGGAACATTTTTGGCCCCTGGGCTATAATTTGAACAATCTTGGTAGAGGTCCACTAGATGAAGCTTCATACCAAATATCAAAGACCTGGGCCTTGCGGTTTCAGAGAAGAAGATTTTTAAAGATTTTCCCTATATAAGCCTATGTGAAACCAGTGGGCCACGGCGCAGGGGCATTTTTGGCCCCAGGGCTATAATTTTAACAATCTTGGTAGAGGTCCACTAGAAGAAGCTTCATACTAAATATCAGGCACCTGGGCCTTCTGGTTTCAGACAAGAAGATTTTTAAAGGTTTTCCCTATATAAGCCTATGTAAAACCAGTGGGCTCCGGGGCGGGGCCATTTTTGGCCTCAAGGCAATAATATGAACAATCTTGGTAGGGGTCCACTAGATTAAGCTTCATACCAAATATCAAAGACCTGGGCCTTCTGGTTTCAGACAAGAAGATTTTAAAAGGTTTTCCCTATATAAGCCTATGTAAAACCAGTGGGCCCTATGTGGGGCCATTTTTGGCCCCAGGGTTGTAATTTGTACGATCTTCATAGCGGTCCACTAGATGAAGCTTCATACCAAATATCAAAGACATGGGCCTGCTGGTTTCAGACAAGAAGATTTTCGAAGGATTTCCCTATATAAGCCTATGTAAAACCAGTGGGCCCTGGCACGGGCCATTTTCAGCCCCAGGGCTGTAATTTGAACAATCTTGGTAGAGGTCCACTAGATGAAGCTTCATACCAAATATCGAAGACCTGGGCCTTGCGGTTTCAGAGAAGAAGATTTTTAAAGATTTTCCCTATATAAGCCTATGTAAAACCAAAGGGCCCTGGAGCGGAGGCATTTTCGGCCCCAGGGCTATAATTTGAACAATCTTGGTAGAGGTCCAATAGATGAAGCTTCATACCAAATTTCAATGACCTGGGCCTTCTGGTTTCAGACAAGAAGATTTTTAAAGGTTTTCCCTATATAACCCTATGTAAAACCAGTGGGCTCCGGGGCGGGACCATTTTTGGCCTCAAGGCAATAATTTGAACAATCTTGGTAGAGGTCCACTAGATGAAGCTTCATACCAACTGTCAAAGACCTGGGCCTTCTGGTTTCAGACAAGAAGATTTTTAAAGGTTTTCCCTATACAAGCCTATGTTAAACCAGTACGCCCCGAGGCGGGGCCATTTTTGGCCCCAGGGCAATAATTTGAACAATCTTGGTAGGGGTCCACTAGATGAAGCTTCATACCAAATATCAATGACCTGGGCCTTCTGGTTTCAGACAAGAAGATTTTTAAAGGTTTTTTTTTTCTTATTTTCCCCTTTTGTTGCCATGGCAATCAGGGTTCTGCATGGAATGGAATTCTTTGAACAACTTTGAGAGAGGACCACCCAAAGATCATTTCTGCCAAGTTTGGTCAAAATCTGTTCAGTGGTTTAGGAGATGTCGTTTAACGGAATTGTGGACGGACATCCGGACGGACGACGACGACGACGGACGAATGACCGATCACAATAGCTCCCTCGGAGCCTTTGGCTCAGGTGAGCTAAAAAAGATTGGGTACAACGTCAATTTTATAAGACAGACTGCAAGCATGGTAGTTAACCCAATCACGGTTGATAACTTTGCTTCCCTCTTAAATTGCATGCTGGTTGGTCAGGACTCAGATTCTATGATGGTTCAAGGGTAATTAAAGGCTTATTTATGTAATGTTGGCTGGTGCCTGATGCTCTGGTTGTGCCCATCGGAGTTTAACTGTTGGTTTTCTTTTGCTCCAGCATTTCAGTGGTTTCTTGCTGTCGAGTCCTCACCGTTGTTTCATCTCTGTGGTTGTTTGATTTTAGTGTTCTTGGAGATGTTGCACTGAGTTAGGAAGCCTTCATGTGGCAGAACAAATTATTGTCTAAATTGTGATGGAATCAAGGGTGAAGATTGCAGTCACATAAAATTGATTTATGCCCCCCAATGAAATTCTTTTCATTGTCCTTCCAAGGTGGTTCTTCTGTCGCAGTTTTTTTTGGTTATGGTTTGTCTTTGAGTGTGTGTATCGCTTATGTCTTTTTGTTTTGGATAACCAATTGGTCATTTTGTGGGAAAGTAACTGTCCTTTTGGCTTCACGCTATTGCCGTTTCTATTAGTGTCTAGTTATTTAATGTTTGTGTTTCCCTTTGGTGTCTCTGATGGGAGGTGTGGGTTAATTGTAATGATTCCTGATCATTGCCTTCACT
The DNA here is from genome assembly GCA_963580285.1 of Lucinisca nassula. NCBI lineage: Eukaryota > Metazoa > Mollusca > Bivalvia > Lucinida > Lucinidae > Lucinisca > Lucinisca nassula. Next base: position 51,585,790 of record OY757018.1, on the reverse strand, counting down.
TCTATTTTGTCTTCACAGTGCTTTGTGACAATGGAGTGCATTTTCTATAAACTAGAAATGTGTCCAGACGACACAGATGCCAGCGCCCAGGGGCCGCCTCACCCCGAAAATCCATGTTGCAACAACAACTGATATTGGACAGCAAAGGTCTACTGCAAAAGTGTCCTACCCATAGATGGGGATATTGCTGATTAAATCTATCATCATACCTAATTTGAACCCGATTAATTAAATAGTTTGGAAAATATGAGGTCTGAGAAACTTCAACATTCAAAATTTTCTAAGTGTGTGACCTTGACCTTGGGGTCATGGGCAGGGTCAGTGGTATGGCTGAATGAAATTTGCGACCTGTATCTATCATCATTCCAAATATGAAGCCAATCTATATGGTTTGGAAAATATGAGCCCTAAAACTTTAAAAGCATCATAAGACTAAATCTGTGACTTTGACCTTGAGGTCAGGGGTGGGGTATATACAACTTTGGACCTGTAACTATCATCATACCAAATATGAAGCAAATCCATATGGTTTGGTTGGTATGAGCTCTTAATAAACTTTAAATAAAAAAAAAATCTTTGTCTGTGACCTTGACCTTTAGGGCACATGCATGGGTGGGGGTATTGGACCAGTATCAATCATCATACCAAATATAAACTTAATTCATCATACGATTTGGAAAATATAAACTCTTAAAATAGCTAATTAAAAATGTCTAATTCTGTGACCTTGACCTTGAGCTCACATTCAGATGGGCATGGGTGGGGGTATCGCTGAATAATATGGACAGGTATCTAACATCATACCAAATATAAACTCAATCCAATATACGATTTGGAAAATATAAACTCTTAAAATAGCTAATTAAAAATGTCTAATTCTGTGACCTTGACCTTGAGCTCACATTCAGATGGGCATGGGTGGGGGTATCGCTGAATAATATGGACAGGTATCTAACATCATACCAAGTATAAACTCAATCCAACATACGATTTGGAAAATATCAACTCTTAAAATATCTAATTAAAAATTTCTAAGTCTGTGACCTTCACCTTGAAGCCATGAGTGGGGGTATTGCCAAATAAACAATTGGACCTGTATCTATCATTATAGCGAATATAAGCCAAATCCATAATATGGTTTGGAAAATTAGAGCTCTTTAAAATCTTTAACATTAAAATTGTCTAAGTCTGTGACCTTGACCTTGAGGACATGGGCATGGGTGGGGGTTTTGCTGAATAAAACAATGTACCTATATCTATCATCATACCAAATATGAACCAAAGTCATAATAAAAGTTCAGGTTCTACCAGGTACAAATACCTTAGCCAGAGTCTTTAACATTGAGTGAGTGAGTGAGTTGTAGTTTTACGTCCCACCAACAGCTAAGGTCATACGGAGACGGGACCTCGGTTTAAAGACTCATCCGAAAGTCTGAAGAAGCCCGGGGTCGATCCTGCGATCCCTGGTTTACAAGGCGAGTAGCGTAACCACTGCGCCACGAAGGCTTCTCTCTTTAACATTGAAAATGTCTAAGTCCATGACCTTGACCTTGAGGTCATAGGCATGGGTAGGGGTATTGCTGAATAAAACTTTGGACCTATATCTATAATCATACCAAATATGAACCAATTACATCAAATAGTTTGGAAAATATGAGTTCTAAAATGTTCAGGGTCTACCTGTTTCAAAAACCTTAACCTGAGTCTTTAACACTGAAAATTTCCAAGACTGTGACCTTGATCCTGAGGTCACAGGCATGGTTAATAAAAGTTTGGACCTATATCTATCATCATACCAAATATGAACCAGTTCCATTGAATGGTAAGGAAAATATATGTTCTAAAAGTTCACTCTCTACCTGTTACAAAAACCTTAACCTCAGGTTACAGGATCACATACGTACGTACACACACACATACAGACGGACGTACACATGTATGCATGTACGGAAAACCGAAAAACTATATGCCCCCGGCATCATGCCGATGGCAGGGGCATAAAAATATAGCGTTAAATCAAAACCTCTTTATTTGATAATTTGGAAATCTTTTTTTTTAGTTGAATGAAGAGTATGTTGCAGTTGAAACAAAATGGGTAGTAAGGGCGAAGAAAGTCTAAGTTATACAGATAAAACTGCGGCAAGGCCTGTGGTATGTTATTGGTAATTACTGTGGTCATTGAAAAGACTACCACTAACAACTACTGATTGGAGGACACTTACACATTGATTAAATGTTCAATGAAATAGTTTTTCAGTTGAGTTTTCTTTCCTAAAACAATAGTCCTTTGCTCAGGTTGACTATTTTCTTTAAAGGCCCTGTCACACTGTTGTTTAATTTTCCAGAGCACCTTGAGATCACAAGAAATATGTGATATTTTTCATCATGGCATTGCTACCGAGCCCACATGGCGATCTATAGCGTTCCTATGGGGTTCTTGATGGCCACTGTATGTGCTCACACAGTGCTTTCTCTGCGTGCACTGTGCTTTTACGACATTCACATTGCGTACACAGCGCTTTCACGCCGCTCACAACGTGTTGAAGACGTTTGTTTGCACTACATAGGGAAGTGTATACACACATCTTCATCAGTTGTATGTTGGTTCTCAAACAGTTAAAACAGGTAGAAAGTTGAAAAAGGCATTAAAGGAAAATTGTCCATCACAAGCAGAAACACGTCCACCTCCATTAACGCAAGCAAAAGCAGGCCCACCGCCAACACCTCATCAACCCCGGGATAAGTCACCTAAGAAGCAGGCTTTTCGGGACAGCATTCAATCAAACAGTCCACCCTAGCCATGGTTCATACCAGCAGAGCTCCTGTCGCCTTGTCGGAGACCTTAATGTGCTGTTATGGCAACCTCACTGTGACCTCACTGTGCTCTGATCAGAACACCGAGCGATGGTGTTCTATGCGTTCTATGCATCTACTGGCGATGCCACTGCTTTGCTAACGCGATGATTGCGATCGTACTGCGCACATCTCAGCATTCTGCACTTTTCTTGGACTCCGCAGATGGCCGTAAGAATGTGGCCCTTGTGTGACAGGGGTTTAACCTTCAAATTGCTGTAGGAAACTTTAGTCGCCCAAGGGAGCAACTTATCACACTCATAAGAAAGCAAGTACACTCCATCCGATGAGGTTCTCCGATGCAGGAGGGATCATTCTTTCTAACAAGGGCACAGGTTTTACCAATATTACCGGCTGTTGGATTTTACACCCAGAAATGACGTTGATGTAAAAATCGACAATTTCTCAAGTACCAGTCTTCAACAGGTCTCCCTTTCTTGTTTTATCACAATTTTGTGCATACTAGACCCAGTCCATCTGAACAACAACTGGTAATAAATATGTAGCCATAATATAGGTAACTACACAAGCTATCAATTATATCCTTCAAAGCACACACTGAGCGCTATTGTCTTGTTTCATTTGTTTGATTTGAGGTTTAACATCCCCATCAACACTGTAAAGGTCATTTTGGAGACAATGCTTCCAATTTTGTGGGACTTTTACTCAACATTGAGATGAAATGACATCTCAAGCCCTGTCGCCCAATGAAACCAGTAGGGTTTATAAGCATGGACGGGCCGACTCACACCGCTTTGCCTGGGCAGGCTTAGATACTCTAAGCCGTTTACCAGTACTCGTGTGCGCGTCTGTTTCAGCTCTGCCTGGAAGCATCATGCAGCCCATATATTTCTTCCAAGCCCCGATGGGCGGGGGCCGGCTATTGTCTTGTATGTAGTTCTTTTTTTTTTTTAAGTGTATTAAATGGTTCCCAGTCAGATTAAGTGACCGCCATATTTGGAAGTCACTTTACCCATAATATTTCCAGTAGAAATGGGGGAACATGATTGTCTTGCCTTTAATGTGTCAAAATATGAGCAGAATGGGTTCAGGTTTATGGAAACTATGGCTGCTGAAATATGGGTACCCCCTCCAAAGGGCGATGAATTGAATAGTGCTCAGCATGCTAAAGGTTAAAATATGATTGGTGTTTTTGTAGTTTGCACTGATTTGTGGCTGAAATGTCTATTTTACGCTTTTTGGTAAAATGAAGCAGTCTGATCTATCTGAGATTATTTTACCACTTTTATTTGTTTCAATAAATTTGTCCATAATAAAATGGTTTTCAACCAATCTTTACTTGCGGTATTGAAAGTTTCAGTGTTGTCAATTTTTCATGGGACAATCACAGTATTTATTTTCGCAGATATAAACAGTCACGGAAATTAAAAATGGCAAACATTTATCCTCGTGTTTATGTGGCGAATCCATGGACATTTGGCGACCTGGAAATATTCCAGAATATGGAAGGTCAATGTCAACCAAAAGTCATCATTTGAAAAAAATTTGGTAGACCCCCACCCGACCCCCAATACTGTATTGCAAGTTCCAAGGTAATCAGCCATTTGGTACCTGAGAAGAAGATTTTCAAAGATTTTTTAGTATCATATATGGGCATCGCTGACATCTTGGTCATATGACCTAGGAATTACAGACAAACTTTTGTTTCCCATCCCATGAAAACTCCACATGTAATTTGGTTTCAATTGGCCCAGCAGTTTCAGAGATGCCTCATGCTCTGTCTCTGGTCGGGCCCATCGGAGTCTAACCGTTGGATTTCTTTTGCTCCAGCATTTCAGTGGTTTCTTGCTGTCGAGTCATCACCCTTGTTTCATCTCTGTGGTTGTTTGATTTTTGTGTTCTCGGAGATGTTGCACTGATGAGTTAAGAACCTTCATGCAGACTGCACAAATTATTTGTCTAAATCATGACGGAAGTAAGGACGAGGATTGCAGCTCTGTAAAATCGATTTAAAGCCCCCAGTGGAATTCGTTTCCAAATCATTCCAAGGCAATCCTTCTGTAGCGGTTTATTTTTGTTATGGTTTGTCTTTGGGTTTGTGTTTCACTTATATTATTTTGTTTTGGATAGCCAGTTGGCCATTTTGTTGGAAAGTAACTGTCCTTTGGGCTTTCCGCTATTGATGTTTCCATTAGGGTCTAGTTATTTCATGTTTGTGTTTCTTTCCCTTTGGTGTCACTGCTGGAAGCGGTGGGTTAATTGTATTGATTCCTGATCATTGCCTTCACTTCTGTTTTGAAAATGCTGACTACACAGATTACCATGAACCACTGTCTATCAATGAACCACTGACTGAGTTTTTGACTCTGGTGAACTACAAGTGCTTCCAAGAGTAGTCTTCCTTTGATAATGGTAGCTATTTTTTTTTTTCAGGTAAATTTTTTTCTCCATAATATTTGTGAATCAGAAATTTAAAGCGTAAATAACAGGATGGAATGTGATTGCTGGCAATTATAAAAAAATAAATGTCATAATTCATTCTCTGATTATATCAGAGGTATTGAAAGTGTTTTTACATATTTGGCCAGTGATGAAAAAGAAAAAACAAGAGAGCCATAATGGCCCTGGAACGCTCACCTGATACATATTGAACAAATGTAATGGTAGGTTATATCAAGGTGGACTGGAAGGTTTGAGCAATTTTGGTTGTCAGTGACCCAAGGAACATTTCTGTGAAATTATTTCAAAATCAATCTAGCTGTTTAGGAGTAGAAGTCATTTTAAAGTTTGTATGTTTTTAGCTCTGGTTGCTATCATTTTCTGGAGCAAAAGGATTTTAAGCAGTTTTGTCAGGTTACCCATCGAACATTCATATGAAATTGTTTCCTTTTAGAAGAAGAAATCTCATAAAAGTTTTTTCAATTTTAAGTTCTTGCAACCATCTTGTTCAGCAGAGTGGAGAAATATGAGCAATTTTGACAGATGTAAATTGCAATTTTGACAGATGGTACCCAAAAATCATTCATGTGAAATCATTTATAAAACGGGCTAGAGCAATCACAAAAAAGTTATTTTTTTCCTACAAATAGCCACAGTTACCCTGACATAGAGCCCAAGATAATAATATTTGTTTGTTTGTTTGGTTGGTTCAAAGTTTTTCTAAAAAAATAGCCTCAGTGACCTTGAGCTTGTGCTCACACCCTAAATGTTGATCTTGCATCAGATTTATCATACCTAACACTTCTATCAAATTCGATTGATAAATGCAGGTGCTAGAACCATGAAAAAAGTGTTTCTAAACTAGAGCTGTCAGAGGATCTGACTATAGCCCCGCTTCAGCGCTGTCAGAGAAGAAAGTTATTTAAGCTGCAGAGAAAACAGTTATGAACAAGAAATAACTGTTGAAAATTTTACATTATCTGGAAAAACTCTAAGAGTTGTGAGCCCTTGTCCCTCATTTCAATGAGCATGATACATTACCAGAATGTCCATGTTTATACTAAATTTCATCTTCCATTTTTCAATGTTCAAAGGGTACTCCTAAAGTAGGCAAATCAGAGTCAGGGTTCCTGCGCTCTGCACATTGTCTCATGGTGCTTTACACTTGTGTGAAGTGTCATGAAAATATCTCAAATGGTTTGTGAGTTATGGAGCCGACACAGTCAAAATTGCCTTTTTAAATGTTCAAAGGGCAATAACTCCTAAAGTAGGCAAACCAGAGTTATGGTTCCTGCACTCTGCACATCATCTCAAGGTGCTTTTCATTTATTTGAAGTTTCATGAAAATATCAGAAACGGTTATGGAGCGGACATAGTTAAAATTGCCATTTTTTAATATTCAAAAGCCTATAACTGAAAAAGTAGACAATCCAGAGTTTGGGTTCCTGCGCTCTGCACACGTAATATGGTGCTTTACATTTGTGTGAAGTTTCATAAAATTATCTCCAACGGTTTTTGAGTTATCGAGCAAAGACGGCTAAAATTGATATTTTTCAATATTCAAAGGGAAATAACTAAAAAATTAGGGAATCCAGAGTTATGGTTCCTGCACTCTGCACACCATCTCATGGTGTTTAATGTTTGTGTGAAGTTTCATGAAAATATGTGAATGGGTTTTAAAGTTATGGAGCGGACACGAAAATTGTTAACAGACACAGACAGACACACAGAAAATACAAAAACCAGAGTTATGGTTCTTGCGCTCTGCACATTGTCTCATAGTGCTTAACATTTGTGTGAAGTTTCATGAAATTATCTCAAACGGTTTTCGAGTTATGAAGCGGACACTGTTAAAATTGCCATTTTTCAATGTTCAAAGGGCAATAACTCCAAAAATAAGCAATGCAGAGTTATGGTTCCTGCGCTCTGCACATCGTCTCATAGTGCTTAACATTTGTGTGAAGTTTCCTAAAAATATCTCAAACGGTTTTCGAGTTATGAAGCGGACACAATTAAAATTGCCATTTTTCAATGTTCAAAGGGCAATAACTCCAAAAGTAGGCAATCCACAGTTATAATTCGTTCGCTCTGCACTTTGTCTTATGGTGTTTAACATTTGTGTGAAGTTTCATGAAAATATGTTAAGCAGATACAAAGTTATGGAGCCAACACAAATTAACGGAATCACGGAATCACGGAATTACAGAATTACGGAAAATGTTCAAAGGGCAATAACTCCAAAAGTAGGCAATCCACAGTTATAATTCCTTCGCTCTGCACATTGTCTTATGGTGTTTAACATTTGTGTGAAGTTTCATGAAAATATGTTAAGCAGATACAAAGTTATGGAGCCAACACAAATTAACGGAATCACGGAATCACGGAATTACGGAATTACGGAATTACGGAAAATGTTCAAAGGGCAATAACTCCAAAAGTAGGCAATCCACAGTTATAATTCCTTCGCTCTGCACATTGTCTTATGGTGTTTAACATTTGTGTGAAGTTTCATGAAAATATGTTAAGCAGATACAAAGTTATGGAGCCAACACAAATTAACGGAATCACGGAATTACGGAATGACAGAAGGACATGGCAAATCCAATATAGCCCCACTTTTTCAAAGCGGGGCTATAAAAAAGCCACAGTGACCTTGACTTAAGCTCAAGACACTGAAAGATGAATTTGTTCAATATATTATCATACCCAGCATTTGTGTGAATGTACATTAAAATCTATCAATAAATGTAGGCACTTTTGTTTGTTTGTTTGATTTGAGGTTTAACGTCCCCATCAACACTGTAAAGGTCATTTTGGAGACTTTGCTTCCAGTTTTGTGGGACTTTTACCTGGCATTAAGATGAAATGACATCTCAAGACTTGCCGCCCAATGAAACCAATAGGGTTTATTTATAAACATTGATGGGCCGATTCGCACCGCTTTGCCTGGGCAGGCTTAGATCCTCTAAGCAGTTTACCAGTACTCGTGTGGAGGTCGGTTTCAGCTCTGCGTGGAAGCATCATGCAGCCCATCTAAATGTAGGCACTAGACTGATGACAAAGTTTTTCTAAAAGTAGCCACAGTGACCTTGAGCCCAGGACCCTGAAAGTCAAACTTGCTCAAAAATTCTTTGATAAATGTAGGCGATAGAGTGAAGACAAAGTTTTTTCTAAAAATAGCCATAGTGACTATGACCTTGCACCCAGGACCCAGAAAGTCTAATTTGCTGGATACATTGTCATACCCAACATTTGTGTGTGAAGTTACATTAAAAGCCATCAATAAATGTAGGGCTAGAGAGAAAAAAAAAGTTTTGTCTAAAAGTAGCCACAAGAACCTTGACCTTGATCCCACTATTATACTGAACATTTGTGTGAAGTTATATTAAAATCCATCAATAAATGAAGGCACTTGAGCCATAACAAACTTTTTTCTAAAATTAGCTAGTGACCTTGACCTTGAGCCTAGCACTGAGATGTTGTCAACATGATCATTGTGAGCAAGTTTGATAATGAATGGACCAAAAGTGTGGCATCTAGAGTGTTGACAAGGTTTTCCTTATTTGACCTACTTTTTTACCTAGCATGACCCTCTAGTGTTCACAAGGTTTTTCTATGATTTGACCGAATGACCTACTTTTGACCTGACCTGACCCATATTTGAACTTGACCGAGATATTGTCAAGATGATCATTCTGAACAAGTTTGATGATGATTTGACGAAAACTGTGGCCTCTAGAGTGTTCACAAGGTTTTTTCTATGATTTGACCTGCTGACCTACTTTCTAACCAGACATGACCCATATTCAAACCTGACTGAAATATTGTCAACATGGACATTCTGAGCAAGTCTGACAGTGATTGGACCAAAACTTGGTGTCTAGAGTAGTCACAAGGTTTTCCTATGATCTGAACTACTGACCTACTTTTTGACCCAGCAAGATGATCGTTCTGAACTAGATTGATGATGATCGGACCAAAACTGTGGTCTCTAGTGTGTTCACAAGGTGATTCTATGATTTGACCTACTGACCTACTTTCTAGCCCGACACGATCCATATTCAAACTTGGCCGAACTATTGTCAAGATGATCATTCTAAGTAAGGTTGACGATGATTGAACCAAAACTGTGGCCTCTAAAGTGTTCACAAGGCTTTTCTATGGTTTGACCTACTGACCTTTTTTTTCACATGACCTGACCCATATTTGAACTTGACCGAGATATTGTCAAGATGATCATTCTGAACAAGTTTGACAATGATTGGGCCAAAACTGTGGTCTCTAGAGTGTTCACAAGGTGTTTCTACGATTTGACCTACTGACCTACTTTCTAGCTGGACATGATCCATATTCGAACTTGGCCGAAATATTGTCAACATGATCATTATGAGCAAGTTTGACGCTGACTGGACCAAAGCTGTGGCATCAAGAGTGTTCACAAGGTTTTTCTATGATTTGACCTACTTTTTTTCAACTCGGCATAACCCATATTCAATCTTGACCAAGATTTGTCAAGCTGATCACTCTGAGTAGCTTTGATGACAAATGGATCAAAACTGTGGTCAAAAGGCTTTTCTATGATTTGACCATTGGTTTTACAGCCCTTTTAAGATTATTTCACTCATATCAAGCCGATCGTTAATCATAGGTGGGTGAAAACCGGAGTACCGGAGAAAAACCACCGGACCTTCAGTTGCAGAACTTGGCGTCTCACATGTGACCAGAGCCAGGCTCGAAACCACAGCTAAGTGAGACCTAATGATTAAGAGTCGGCACTCATACCCATTAGGCCACAGAGGCCCATTCTATGATTTGACCTACTGACCTACATTTTGGCCAGACATGAACCATATTGGAGCTTGACTGAGATATTGTCATGATCATTCTCAGAGAGTTTGATGATGATTGGACCAAAACTGCGACCTCTAGAGTGTTAACAAGGTTTTTCTATGATTTGACCTACCGACCTTATTTCGGACCCAACATGACCCCTATTCAAACCTTACTGAGATATTGTCAAGATGATCATTCTGAGCAAGTGTGATAATGATCAGACCAAAGCTGTGGCCTCTAGAGTGTTCACAAGGCTTTTCTATGATTTCACCTACTGACCTACTTATTCATATGACCTGACCCATATTTGAACTTGACCGATATAGTCAAGATGATCATTCTGAACTGGATTGATGATGATCGGACCATAGAGTGTTCACAAGGTGTTTCTATGACTTGGCCTACTGACCTACTTTCTAGCCCAACATGATCCATATTCAAACTTGGTAGAAATAGTTAATATGATCATTCTGAGCCAGTTTGACATTGAATGGATCAAAACTGTGGCGTCTAGTGTGTCTACAAGGTTTTCTAAGATTTGACCTACTGACCTACCTTTTGACCCGGCATTCCCCTAAATTCAAACTTGACTGAGATATTGTCAAGCTGGGGTTAGTTCAAATAAAATATTTGTTAGTTATATTTAACGATGGCTTAACGAAGATAATAACGAAGAGATAACGAAGACGTAACGATTACGAAATGTCATTTCAAATATAAAGTCGTTAATCCTTCGTTAGGTAGCCGTTACCGAAGTTTCGTTAGTTAAAGCAACGAAAACACCGCGCCTGTGTAGAAAATGTGTAGAAAGAAAACACGCAAACAAAGCGAAAAGAAGCTGAAAAAGGTTTGAGAGAAAGGTAGATCGAGCCACTGAGGATTATTAAAAGTGCCACATGATTCATTATGGTGATGCTTTTTAATATCTTGTCGATGTTCTGCAATATAACTGAATGTTGTGTGCACTCATTAGAGTCGCATCACTGAGGCAATTGTAATGATGCGATTCTAATGAGTACACAAGCATACAAGCATACACTTGTAGGATAACAGGAAACCGCCGGAGCTATCCCTCACTATTCCGTATCTGAAGGGATCTCCTACGGATTCATGAAAGGGTTCGACTCATCCCGGGTAATCGAGCCACCGTGTTTCGGGCAATTGATGTTCTGCTTTTTATCGTTCCCTAGACTCATTAGCGGGTTTTCTCAACATACTTGAGTGTTTAAGTCGAGAGGTTGCTCGACTTATTAACTCGATCGCAAGCTCAACTTCATATGTATAACCAGGAGATGGCCACTGTACAAGCCTTTGGCTTAATGTCAAATCCTGGATAATATATATTTGTCTGTTACACATACATGTCATTGAAGCAATTAAAATAAAGTTTAAAACAACTTAATATGTATAGGGAACGAGATAATTAAAGCAACAACATGTTCCTTCCGGACTTCTACTATGCATAAGCCATGCATTATTTCTAATCGAACGTTTACCTTATGTTTTAATAAATGAGGTCCAAAATGTTACCTTACATTAAATTGACTGAGGTCGTTCTGAACAAAGGTGAACGTAAATATATACAAACGTGCTTACGAAGATTGCACTGCTCAGTGGTTATAATCATGAAATGAAACTTATTTATTGTTCAGAAATAAGCTGGAAATAAAAACAGTATCAACTTGCCAAATTCGGCAGCTGAAACCACGACACGTGCATAAGTGTTAACTTAATCTCTCGGCTGTATTTTTGTAAAGCATAATTTGCTACTTAGTCGCATGTAAATTGCTTCTTCGGCTTGTTTGCATATAATGTATCCAGAAATACTTGAAATAGCCGTGTAATTGTACATGTATTTGTTTGATACGAAATTTTGTATCAATTATTGGTTCAGCTCTGTATGTTTGATTTGCTTGGTTTGAGATTTAACGTACCCGTCAACACTGTAAATATCTTTTTGGAGACGTTGCTTCTGACACAGAGATGAAATGACATATCCAGCCCTGCCGCCCATTCATATGCATGGACTGTCCGACTCGCACCACTTTTCCTGGGCAGTATTAAAACCTCTAAGCAGTTTACCAGGACTTATGCGTGGTAGTTTTAACAAGTCCATGAATATAAACCCGGTAAAATTCTACAAACGTGGAAGCAACGTCTCCAAAATGACCTTTAAAGTGTTAACGAGGACGTTAAACCTCAAATCAAATAAAACGATTGCATTTCACGATTGATTCTTCTTGCATGTAATCAAGAGGATTAAGCCAGTCTCTCAAGGGACGTAATATGGCCTGGCATCGATGCCGTTGTCTCACAAGTAAAAGAGCCATTTCTGCAAAAGTGGAATAACACATACTATATGTTAATTATAATTCGAACTCCCGCCCCCGCCCATCGGGGCTTGGACTGAGAAATAGATGGACTGCATGATGCTTCCACGCAGAGCTGAATTAGGCCACACACAAGTACTGTGGTAAACGGCTTAGAGGATCCAAGCCTGCCCAGGTAAAGTGGTGTGAGCCGGACCGTCCATACCATATTGGTTTAATTGGGTGACAGGGCTTGAGGTGTCATTTCATCTTAATGTCAGGTAAAAGTCCCTCAAAATTGGAAGCAATGTCTCAAAAAAAAAAATAGTTCGAACGAAAGCTGTTTTAGTAAACGCTTTTGGGGGTCGTACAAAGTCTCCTGGTCATTCATCATAGAGTGGACTACATTTTCCAGTCCTTCACTGCGATATCTGGGAAAATCTGGGGGTCACTGATCAGGCCGAATTGGCCGAAACTGGGGAAGTAATTATCGTTGCTCGAGCTCATGTTGCCATCTATCACACACTGTGAAAATCATCACTGTCAAAACGTTTAATTTCAATATTTGACCGTGATTTAACCAAAAATAAAAGACCCTGGGAGCGAAATCATCACTAGTTTCAATATTTGACCCTGACCTTAATTGATAATAAACCAAGAAAGTTTACATAGTTTATATTTTTACCCCTCTTCTTCCATTTAATTAGAATTATCAGACTGAGTGATGATAAGAACAATAGAAAATTGTTACATTTATTTATTTATTTATTTATTTTATTTATTTATTTACCATCATGCTCACAATGCCATAGACTTTCCAAGTATCTATCTGAGCTAACCATTTTCTTCCCAGATAGATACTTCGAATTGCTTAACGAATGCCTTACGACGACCCTAGAGTCGTCGTTAAATTCTGTCGCATTACAAAAATTTGTTAACTGTTCGTTATTAACGATGGGTACTTTGAAATCAAATTTTAGCTAACGAAGGCTTAACGAAGACTTAACGAATAACACAAGGCTAACGAAGCTTATTTGAACTGGCCCCTGATCATTCTGAGTATGCTTCACGAGGACTGGACCAAAACTGTGGCATCTAAAGTGTTCACTAGGCTTTTCCTGACCTACTTTTTCATATGACCTGACCCATATTTGAACCTGACCGAGATATTGTCAAGATGATTATTCTGAACAAGTCTGACAATGATTGGGCCAAAACTGTGGTCTCTAGAGTGTTCACAAGGTGTTTCTACAATTTGACCTACTGACCTACTTTCTAGCCTAACATGATCCATATTCGAACTTGGCCGAAATATTGTCAACATGATCATTCTGAGCAAGTTTGACGTTGACTGGACCAAAACTGTGGCGTCTAGAGTGTTCACAAGGTTTTTCTATGATTTGACCTACTTTTTTTTTCCACTCGGTTATTCAAACTTGACCGAGATTTTGTCAAGCTGATCATTCTGAGTAGCTTTGATGATGACTGGATCAAAACTATGGCCTCTAGAGTGTTAATTCACAAAGTTTTTCAATGATTTGATCTACTGACCTACATTTTGGTCCTACATGACCCATATTGGAGCTTGACTGAGATATTGTCATGATAAGCATTCTCAGCAAGTGTGATGATTGAACCAAAACTGTGGCCTCTAGAGTGTTAACAGATTTGACCTACCGACCTACTTTCAGACCCAACATGACCCATATTCAAACCTGACTGAGATATTGTCAAGATGATCATTCTGAGCAAGTTTGATGATGATCAGACCAAAACTGTGGCCTCTAAAGTGTTCAAAAGAAAAGTTTACGCAAGGACAACATACGACAGATGACGCACGATGAACGACGACACCAGACATCTCACAGTCACAAAAGCTCACCATGGCCTTCGGTCAGATGAGCTAAAAATACTCCTACAGGCAAAATGAAACACCATGACAGATTTTATGATCAAATCACATGTGTCACAGGGACATTTAATATTTACATTTACCTTTTAGGTCAACTGTCTCTTGATAAATACTATTGGGCAGCACTTATATTTTGGGCATTTGGGCTGTCTGAACATAGCACTAGCAGTTGAACTTCATACAAATACAGAAGAATTCCACTATTAAGACCAGCTAAAATTATTAGACTAACTATGCTCATAAAACCATATTTGAAAGGTTTCAGTTAATTCTTTTTGTGTTTTCTAAATGCTTCTGACCACCTTTGGGACTGTAAAGAGTAAATATAGAAATTTTACAGTACATGTTTGTTTGTTTTTTGTATTGGTGTTAAACCTCCCAGTCAACACTATTTTAGGTTATTTTTGAGCCGTCAGTTTACCTATCCACTTTTCCTGGGCAGGCTTATGCGCGATCGGTTAACCAGTACAGTGCACATTGTGTTGTCCGAAACTGACAACTGCACTTCTTGAATCAGCAGAAGAGTTTACAGTACATGCATGTATCAAGGGACTTAGATATTTGTTTATTGTTGTCCATGTTGTACACAGGCTACATGTATAAGCTATGGCAAATTGCAAAGACTTTGATGCCAATGTGGAGACCATACATTACCCATAAGAGTGTGACTTAAGCATTCTAATTTGTCATTGACTCAAAGGCCATATTTTTTTTTTAAATCTTTTAACTCAATCTAGCATAATACATTGAAATTCCTATATTAAGACCGCTTTCGAACAGTCCCAAAGGTGGTCCCTGACCAGAGAACACTGGCCAGAAAAAGAAAACAGAGAGCAAAATTAAGTGCAATCTTCAAAATAAGCATTTAAAAGCAGAATTAGTTTTAATTTTAGGTGGTCTTAACCCTTGTCCTGCTAATCCCGGATATGCCTTATCTTTGAAACAATGTAGATCCAGATCAGATGGCTTCTGACGAAGCCATCTGATCAGGATCTACATTGTTAGCCATTCAGATTGTGAATTTGTTGCAATAATTTGCATCAAGTAATCTGATTGGTTGATAATCGGTAGTGGGTGTGGCATATATAAATATTCAGCAGGACAAGGGTTAAAAGTGAAATTTTACTGTATATCAATGTTACATGCATAAAAATACAGCAACATTTTGCTTAATTAAGATCTGCTAAGAATACCATTTGCCAGTCTCAATACTGAGCTTTAGTTGTTTTTAAGACCACCCTACTAATAAGACCACTTCTGGGCAGTCCCAGAGGTGGTCTTAAAATTGGAATTTTACTGTCCCAACTAATTTATCATTTTATTCATGCTCAAAACACCAGGGAATGTTATTTGTCCTGTTCAACAACAATAATAAAATGTCAATAACTGTCAATCTTTTCTAAGATAGGCAGAAACTGCTGTCAGTTTCTGGCAAAAGAATGTGAACTGTACTCGTTAACCACTTATATACATATAAGCCTGCCCAGGAAAAGTGTGATCAGGTAAACGGATCAAATCAATATGATCTAAATAGTGTTGACTGGTCATATGAACTTCCAAGAAGCAAAATGAAACAACCAAGGATCATAATACTTTAACCCTTTTTGTACCAAATGGAATCTTCCACCTTATATATAGCAGGAGTCCATTTCAAAATTTAGGGGTGTCAGAATGTGTTTTCTTCAAAATTCATTTGGAAAATGGCTGAGCTTTTTGCAAACAGTGTAGGCCCTGATCAGATCCCCCGTTCTGCGGCATCTGATCTGGGCCTGTACTGTTTGCCAGGGTACCCATTTTAGGGTTTCTGGTACTAAATGGGTTAATTTACTTATTGTGAGCAGAGTATGAAAAAAGCTTAAAAACCTTTGGACCAGGTACTGGGACAGCAGTCGGCCTCGGTAGCACGGTCGGATGCACGTCTGACTGGTAATCAGGAGGATGCGGTATCGAAACCTGCCCAGGTCAGCAACATTCTTTCGTGGAGATTGATCATGAAATCTTTTCTACGGTCATACTCTTCCTTCCACTGATTCAAGAAGGGCAGTTGTCAGTTTCTGGGGAAAGAATGTGTACTGTACTGGTTAACCACTTATGTACAGAGAACACGCGTTATAACGACATTCGTTATAACGGCAAAACTCGTTATAACGACAATGTCAATGGAATGAATTCTTAGTTCAAGCTTCGATTCCGAGCGGCTTGGGCTTCCCTTGGGTTGGAAATACCCAAATCGAATCCATAGTCATGAACGATTCTTGTAATTTAATACTCCAAGAAACAAATGTTCAGTAATTATGTGGAAAAGACATTTATAGCCTACCATAATCCCAACTTGGATCCTTTATAACGGCAAATTCATTATAACGGCACAATAATAGGTCACAAATACTGTCGTTATAACGCGGGTCCTCTGTATAGACCTGCCCAGGAAAGTGTGGTTAGGTAAACTGGGAGGCTGAAAAATGACCTAAATAGTGTTGACTGGGCCATTAAACTCCAATACAAAAAAAAATTGGGACAGCAAAGTAAACAATGTAGACCCAGATCAGTGTATGATGGATCTGCATTGTTCACAATTCTATGACCATAGTTTAAGCCCTTGATGTTGTGTTGAGGTTATACATCCCTGTCAACACTATTTAGGTCATTTGGGAAACATTGTTTCTGAATTTGTGGGACTTTTACCCAATGACATCTCAAGCCCTACCACTCAAAACTGCTAGGGACTCTCATCTTCAGCTCACACTGTGCGGAAGCTCCATGCATCCCATTCGATGGGCGGGGGTGTTGTTCAGGTAAGCTAAGTCCTCAGCAGATTTCAGGGCAATCACAACATAATGTATAGACAGATGTCTCAATTTGAGAGACATTACATACTGTCATTCATGAGTAGTTACCTTAAACAGCCAGGCGAAATACATACATCACCTGTAAAAAGCCATGATATTGATACTGATCTATGAAATCATGTCAATCATTCAAAGTTGGCTTTTGGACAGATGAAATTTTTTATTAACCCTTTTTGTACCAAATGAAATCTTCCTCCTTATATATAGCATGAGTCCATTTCAAAATTAAGTGATGTCAGGTTGTGTTTTCATCAAAATTTATTTGGAAAAATGACAGAACTTTTAGCAAACAGTGAAGGCCCTGATCAGACGCCGCATTCTGCGGCGTCTGATCTGGGCCTGCACTGTTTACCACAGTACCCGTTTAAGGGTTTCCAGTCTGAAATGGGTTAATAGGCAATTCAATATTCAACATCAAAGTATGGTTGAATCTTGTAATCTCAAAGTAATTTCAATGACAAGAAATTTTTGCTTTGAGATAACAGTTGTTTGATATCAAAAGGGAGGTGAAATATAAGAAACATGCATCCAATTACGGCCCCCGCCCATAGGGGCTTGAAGAAATATATGGGCTGCATGATGCTTCCACGCAGAGCTGAATCCGGCCCGCACACTAGTACTGGTAAACGGCTTAGAGGATCTAAGCCTGTCCAAGAACCGCCGTGCGAGGCGGACCAACCACGCTAATAAACCCTGTTGGTTTCATTGGTTGACAGGGCTTGAGATGTCATTTCATCTCAATGTCGGGTCCCACGAAATTGGAAGCAACATCTCCAAAATTACCTTTACAGTGTTGACAGGGATGTTAAACCTCAAATCAAACAAAATGCATGCAATTAAACCAATACTATCTTAAAATGAGTTTGATTTAGGCAGTAGTTAGAGATACCAGTGTTTGAGATAATAAGAGTCACCAGTATTTATTTGAATATCTGCATTTCTGAAATAACGCATTTCAGTAATCCCTCTAGAAATACTTTTTAATTAGCCATCAATTTGAAATGATAAAAATACCTCTATATCAAAGAATAATGTTTGCTTGTTTAGATTCAGGGTGTTGTCGCATATTAAAGTGGGGACAAGTTGTTGCCATTAAGGGAGATAACTCAGTACCAAATAAATAGCAATTATCGCAAAAGTCATAACAATAGTAAATCAATTGTACCTTGTGGTAGAAAAACAATAAATGTTGTTATTAAATGCTATAGAAAGGTCTTGAACATATTTTATTAGCTTGATAAAGAAATAATAGGAACAATGCACAAAACATGTACCTTTTGGACAATACATACATTTTACTGTATAAAATGCAACTTTAGCTGAATTAAGTTCTATTATCATGATAACAGAAGTGGAGGCAATGATCAGGAATCGATATGATTAACCCACAGCTCCCATCAGAGACACCAAGGGAAAGAAACACAAACATGAAACAACTAGACCCTAATGGATACATCACTAGTAGAAAGCCAAAAGGACAGTTACTTTCCAACAAAATGGCCAATTGGCTCTCCAAATCAAAATAACATAAGCGATACACACATGCAAAGACAAGCTATAACAAAAATAAATCACGACAGAAGAACCGCCATGGAACGGTCAGTGTAATGAATTCCACTGGGGGCTTAAACCGATTTTACGTGGCCACAATCCTCACCCTTACTTCTGCCGCGATTTAAACAATAATTTGTTCAGTCAGTCCGCATGAAGGCCTCCTAACTCATCAGTGCAACACCTCCGTGAACACAAAATCAATTAACCACAGAGATGAAACAACGGTGGGGACTCGACAGCAAGAAACCACTGAAATGCTGGAGCAAAGGAAAACCAACAGTTAGATTCCGATGGTCCCAACCAGAGACAGAGCATCAGGTACCAACAAAAATTACATAAAATTAGATTCTCTCTAATTCTCAGTTAGCCTTTACGCTGGAACAGATTTGGAGGACAGAAATTATATTAAGCATAAAGTGCAGGCAAATAGTGCAGGCCCAGATCAGATGCCACGTTCTGCAGCGTCTGATCTGGGCCTGCACTGTTTGCCAAGGTACCCCTTTAGAAGTTTCCCCGCATACAATGGGTTAACATTATTCATTATCAAAGAATTTGGCTCAGTGGTAAACAGTGTACAGCCTGAGCAATCTGATTTTGGCCAACACTGTCTGCCAGGCTCATTTTATGCCAGAATATAGTGTCAGAGTATGTAGAGTAACTAAAGTAGTCAGTTTGTTTGTTTGTTTGATTTAAGGTTTAACGTCCCCGTCAACACTGTAAAGGTCATTTTGGAGACGTTGCTTCCAATTTTGTGGGACTTTTACCCGACATTGAGATGAAATGACATCTCAAGCCCTGTCGCCCAGTGAAACCAATAGGGTTTATTACCATGGACGGTCCGCCTCGCACCGCGGTTCCTGGACAGGCTTAGATCCTCTAAGCGGTTTACCAGTACTAGTGTGCGGGCCGGATTCAGCTCTGCGTGGAAGCATCATGCAGCCCATATATTTCTTCAAGCCCCTATGAGCGGGGGCCTCACTAAAGTAGTCAGAGAAAATCAGGCTTGACATTTCATTTTGAATTTCCCACTCTCATCTAATAGGCGGCCTCTGCCCATTGGGGCTTGAAGAAATAGATGGGCTGCATGATGCTTCCATGCAGAGCTCAAACCGAGAGTACTGGTAAACCGCTCAGAGGATCTAAGCCTGCCCAGGCAAAGCGGTGTGACTCGGACTCTCCATGCTTATAAGCTATCGGTTTCATTGATTTGATTGATTGATTTGAGGTTTAACGTCCCCGTCAACACTGTAAAGGTCATTTTGGAGACGTTGCTTCCAATTTTGTGGGACTTTTACCCGACATTGAGATGAAATGACATCTCAAGCCCTGTCGCCCAATGAAACCAAAAGGGGTTTATTAGCATGGATGGTGCGCCTCGCACCGCGGTTCCTGGACAGGCTTACACCCTCTATGCCGTTTACCAGTGCTAGTGTGCGGGCGGAATTAAGCTCTGTGTGGAAGCATCGTGCAGCCCATATATTTCTTCAGGCCCCTATGGGCAGGGGCCGACATGGCTGAGATGATATTTCATGACAATGTCAACTAGACAAAGTGCCCAGTGGGGCACGTATACCCCCGGCCAGGGCCATCGCCTCAGCTGAAACAAGAACTACAAAGGGAAATAACTCTAAAAGGCCTGACCCCTTCGCCCTTATTTTCTTTCCCACAATACAAGTAGTCATACTGATCATGTGTGCAAAATTTCAAGTTTCTATGTGAAGCAGTTCCTGAGATATCTTTGACACAAAATAATTGTTTACGGACAGACAGACAGACGGAAAAGACAAAAACTATATACCCCCATTGCATACTTCGTATGCCGGGGGTATAAAAATTGGAAGCAGCATCTCCAAAATGACCTTCACAGTGTTGATGGGGGCGTTAAACCTCAAATTAAACAAATAAACTCTAATAGTCACCATTGGTGCTTGTTGTACTTGAGTATTTTAACCCATTTTGTACCGGAAACCCGTAAATGGGTTGTTGGCAAACAGTGCAGGCCCAGATCAGACGCCGTATTCTGTCTGATCAGGGCCTACACATCTGTTTGCAAAAGGTTAGGCCAATTTCCAAGTAGATTTTGAAGAAAACACAACCTGACACCCCTATATTTTGAAATGGACTCCTTGTTTACATTAAAAGGAAGATTCCATTTGTACAAAAAGGGTTAAGACTAACTGACTGAACAAGACTGAGGTCTCTTTTCTTGTTGCAGGTGTATACTATGTTATGTATTTATGTACGTAACTAACAACACTGGGCACTGACATGCAAATTTCATAATCATGTCTTATTAAACCTTTAAAATGCCAAGCAAAATTGCAAAGCAGACAATGTTCTATTTTTCCTTCATATTTTTTAGGAAAATCACATTTAATGTGGATCACCTATTCAGCCAGGCAGAGAGTTCACATGTCAAGCTGGCTTTTCTCTGAATTTTACCATTTACCCTTTTTGTACTAAGTGGAATCTTCCTCCTTATATATAGCAGGAGTCAATTTCAAAATTTAGGGGTGTCAGGATGTGTTTTCTTCAAAACTGATTTGGAAAATGACTTAACGTTTTGCAAACAGTGTAGGCCCTGATCAGACGCCCTGTTCTGCAGCGTCAGATCTGGGCCTGCACTGTTTGCCACGGTACCCGTTTAGGGGTTTCCAGTCTGAAATGGGTTAAGGTAAAAAAAAAAAGGTATTGATTCAATGAATTGAAGGGTAAAAAACCATATCAAATTATCTTTATATTAGTCTCATGTTACCCAGATGCCTGAGGAACGTCTGCCAAAGAAAACTCTCTATGGAGAACTAATCCCTTGGTGGTCAGAAGAAGCGCTACAAGGGCACCATCAAAGCCTCCCTCAAGGACTTCAATATACGAGGGCAAGTCAATAAGTAACCAGCCTATCCCATTTCCAATTGACCGAGACAACCAAGATTTTCATGCCTTGTTTCAATACATGTTTTAGACATAAGGGCAAAATTGCACCCTTATCGTGTCATTCACTGATAAGATATTTTTAATTGATGCAAAAGCAGGCTTTTCGTCAAAAATTGATTACCATCCTGTAATTCGGTACTTGTATTTGAAAGGGAAAACAGGTCAGGAAATACACTGTGAGTTTACCAATGTTTATGGGCACCATTGTATATGGGTTGAGAAATTCAAATGCGGCAGAACATCTTTAGAAGACGAAACCTGGTCGGGACGCCCATCAGATGCCACCGATGAAGAAATGTGTAACAAAGTACGGGATCTGGTGTACTCTGGAAGCGTTGCAACAATTTTACATGATCGCTTGGGTATGAGCAAGCTAACAGCCCATTGGGTCTCAAAATCCCTTAGCTATGAGCAAATGGCAACCAGAGCAACAGTATGCAGTGCATTGTTGAAGCGGTTTAGGTCGAAGGAAGATGATTTGCTTTCACGTCTGGTGACTGTAGATAAGACCTGGGGGCCAGAGAATAAAACTCAGAGTCGGAGTATTGGAGGCAAAAGAGGTTCAAAACGCAACCCTCTGCTGGCAAGGTGATGGCAACTTATTTTAGGATGCACAAGGCGGTAGATGTATTATGTTGGACTTTTTAGCAAAGAAAAGTACAATAACAGGTGCATATTATGCAAATTTGCTCGATCAACTGAGAACTGCGATCCTTGAAAAACACTGAGATAAACTCTCTAAAGGGATTCTGTTCCAACAGGACAATACAAAAGTCCACACTTGCAAAAACTGCAATGGATGCTGTTTAGCAAAATGGGTATGAACTAATACCGCATCCAACCTATTCTCTTGGACTTTGCTCTTAAACAGTAAATAGACAAACATCAATATTTTTTCCCCAATGACGCTAATTTTCCCAACTGTCCCAGTACCATTCCCAAAAAGGTCAAAAATAATCACTGTAAGGAACAAGAACATATATGGTTATGGCGTAGAGATCTACAGTGAAATCCCACTAGTAAGACCACCAAAAATTAGGACTAATTCTGCTTTAAAAATGTTCTAGAAAGGGTTATCCTATGGAAGCAAGGAATACACCACAGAACTGGAAAATATGGTGTGTACATGTTTTCTGGGCCAGACTAGCTAGTTTTGACTATTTAGGCCTCATCAGTGACCCTCAAATATTTCCAAAATTCCACAATAGAACCAATGATCCCAAAGGACAAGAAAATATAAACTACACTATGATGTAGGGCAGGGAGACGTTTTACGGCCGCCACACATTCCCAGACAACAGCTGTAGTGACGATAAATATGTACTAGAAAGGGTTATCCTATGTAAGCAAGGAATACACCACAGAACTGGAAAATATGGAGTGTACATGTTTTCTGGGCCAGACTAGCTGGTTTCGGCCATTTAGGCCTAATCAGTGACCCTCAAAAAAGCTTATTTTGAAGGATGTACTTAATCTGTCTTTGTGTTTTGTGCCATAAGCGTCCTCTGGTCAGGGACCACCTTCTTCAAGACCACTTTGAACAGTCCCAAAGGTGGTATTTACATAGGAATTTTACTGTACATGGTTCCTGAGATATAAGGCCTTTTAAGGAGTGGAGGGGCTGGACCATGGCTGCAGCAGAGCCCAGGACAGCCCAAGATTGTTGTCACTGAATGTGTCTTATTATTAGGACAAAGAATATAATATATGGTGTAGGGGTGGGGATCAGAACGATCTCTGAGATACATAGTTTTTTTATGAATTGGAGGGTTGGGGCATGACCTGGGGCACCCCTGGGGACATCCAGATTGTTGTCACTGAATGTGTCTTATCATAAGGAACATGATTATATGGTTGAGGTGTGGGGCTCTGAACAGTTTCTCAGATATTTGGCATTTTGTGAAGTGGAGGGGAGGGACATGACCCCGGCACAACCTGTAAGACCCCTAGGTTGCTATAACTGAATGTGTCTTATCATAAGGAACAAAAATATATATGGTTTAGGAGTGGTGATCTGAACGCTTTCTTAGATATATGACTTTTTATGAAGTGGAGGGGTGAGGCATAAACCAGGGCACCCTGAGGGATCCCCATGTTGGTGTCACTGAATGTGTCTTGTCACAAGGAACATGAATATACCATAAAATCTCTAATAGACCCCCGGGCATTTATTAGAATCATTACCTTTCTTGAAGAGGGGGTGGGCTTTTATTAGAGGCTATAGAAACGTGCGATTCGCATACGACGGGACAAAACACTCACTTTCTTTCTTTTGGCTGCCATCTTGTTTCTCAGAAAATGACTGGTGATACAATAGCCTTGTCTTAGAAAAGAATAGTAGTTACCTCCCCTTTCTTCACTAAAGCCAATATCATTAAGGTTTTTCTCATTTTGTGTCTAACATGGCAAAATACGTAAAACCGGAAGTCATTTTCTTTGACTTGTTTAAATTCCGACCCAGTCACAATGTCACAAAAAGGTTCCTATCAATCAACATCTGAGTAAAGTGGGCGTTTATTGGAGGCTGGTATTTTTCTGAGAATTGCCAAAAAAAGCACTATTTTTAACATCCAAATCGGGGGGTGGGCGTTTATTAGAGCATGGGCTTCTAATAGAGATTTTACGGTAAACCTCACCTTAGAAGAAAATCTAGGAGTGTTAACACGGTAGTTAGTGGTAAATCCTATAAATGTCACCTAAATCTCTTGTCAATTATCCAAACAAACAATGCAGCTTAACACCTTTACTGTATAACAGTAAAGAGCTGCAATCAATTTAAATGGGTCAGCTTAGCGAGATAAGAGATCACCGGTAAAGAATACTGTTTAATTAACAATTTAAGAACCCTGCCCAAACATTCATACCTGCCTTTGTGAGCAAGATTAAGACAAACATCAAAGTTTTCTGTTACCCATATCATTGAAATGAAAAGTCCATTGTCTACAAATTAACGCTACCATTTTTCTGCATGCAATCGGTAAATGACATCTTCAGATTTCAGCAATTTCGTTCAAGCACATAACATACGCCTGTTGAATGTTTTTTTTTTATTTATTTAATTCACGCCTACGGAACGATAGAATGCGTAACCATTGGGTAAGAACGTGAAGCAATTAGACGACATCTGGTGAGGAATTAGATCGCTATAAAAGGTAAAGAAACTGTGCATTTTCTGTGTTTCATAAGTTATATAATTTTTACGAGGAAGTTATTTAAAAAAAACGGGGAATTACATTCATGAGCCCATTGATATCGGCATATTTGGTGTAAATACCAAATCCCGTACTTCACACATTTTGGCTAAATTTAGTTTCTCCTGCTGAAAGTGAACTGAAGCCTTAGAAAACGAGTGGTTTTTGAGGTGTTTGTTGCCTTTTATTTATTATTGCGCTTTGCTACAAGTTCAGCGTAACAACATGCACACACAATAAACATATATGGTTATATGTGATGTGGATATTTTGCTTGTCAATGCAGCACTAGCGAGAAATCACCACGGAAAAGGTCGAAATGGTTGGTTACGCATTAGATCTATAGAAATGATAACAAAACTTGCAACTATAAAGCGGATCTGTTTTCATCTCCACGGCCCCAGAATCACCCGCACCCTGCACCCGCACCCGCACCCGGAACCATTTTTAGCCAACCTGATAAGCAGTGCGCTATTGATTCGATAATGACATAGTATTTTATGGAAACATTTTCAGTCTCCAGAATCATAGTACCGAATGATTTTCACTGACTTTTACGCTGTGTTTGTTTTATTAATGGTCCGGTAATTGCCTGAAATGAAATTAAACAGGTTTTAGAGTTTTAATTTCTGCGAAGAACTCCTCAGCTGTCAAAATTTGCTGGTTAAGCATTAGATCGTCTGGTTGAGCATTCAATAGCCATAGAGGAGAAAATCTCACCAGTTGCTGCCTAAGTAAATGCCAGCAGCTTACTACAATAAAAGGTGGTCTACATATGATTTCTAAATTGTGTTAAAATCACCACAGTTAGAAAGCTGTGATGAAAGATAGTTTTCTGGACAAGACCATTAAATATCTGGGTATCATGCTTATCTGACCGAATGACGCACAGATTCATATATAAGAGGTCATTACTTGCTTTTGTAGAAAACAAAATGGCCAGCTTATGCTTTGTAATGGCGATTAAATCTATATCCGGATGGGACGGCCATTAATGAACCGTCTCATCCGAGAATCAATGCTGTTTGCCATCCTGTAAATGAATTTGACTAAATCCCCTATTAACAAGAATTGCCCAAAATAAAAAAAAATGGAGAGAACCCGTTTAAGAAACTCAGGCGTGAAAGGCTAAGGGTAAGATCATTAACACTGCCGATATGAAAGCCTATTTGGCCTATGTACGAGAAAATAAAATACCGTAAAGGCGTAGTAACGCGACACAAAAGACATAATAACACAAAAAAGGCGTAGAAAGGCAAAACAAAAGACGCAGTAACGCCAATCAGAAGGCGAAGCTACGCAAAAAAGGCGTAGTAACGCAAAAACAAAACGTAGTAACGCAAAAAAGTGCATACTAATGCAAAAGAAAGGCGTAGTAACGCAAAAGAAAGGCGCAGTGATGCGAATCATAGGCGTTTTTACGCGAATCAAAAGGGGTAGTAATGCGAAAAAAGGCATAGTAACGCAAAAGAAAGGCGTATTTGTTTTAGCTCGCCTCTGCAAAGCAAATAGGTAGCCTGAATATCCTACTCCTGGGACTGCGCTTGCCCCCAAAATATGTGTCTGTATCATGATCGATAACCCAGATCGGAGATCCCGTGAGTTCTATGCTAACTGTCAAAAAGATGAGATAAAGATATTGTCTAAAACCAACTTCTTATTAATACAAACAGCGCAAGAATGACACACCATGTATTCTTAATCATGTTAATCAAGACGAACCAGAATCCATTTGTAAACTTTATAAAAGTAAACAGGAGGACAGGTGCGTTCATTAAATAAATTGAGAGAAGTAAGTAAGTCAGTCAGTAAGTAAATAAGGACTTTATTAAGTGAGGGTAGCAACATTTAGCACATACAAAAATACATGTAACAGCTAATCTTCCACGAGGCCCTCAGCTAATCTTCCATGATCTACGGTAATTTCCCTTCTTAATAAAACATACACGCTATAATATTTTGTTTCATCGGCGGTGTCATTTTTAGATATGAGGAAAAAATATAGATATAATAAATTGATAGAACATACAAGTTATAAAATTTTCTTCCATCTGCAGTATCATGTTTAGATATGAGGAACTTTTGAAACCGTTTTGAATATGGAGCAATATTTTCTCATGGATGTATCTAGGCAGTGATTAGGCAGTTTACATTAAGCCAAAAGTCCAGTCTTTTGTTCACTATCGACCGACTGTTGATAATATTGTATTTAGTGCTAAAAATGTTGTAGACATTTGTTTTCTCCACATCATTTTGTTTCTTTGAATAATCATTACGAAAACACGCCTACACAAATACAATGTAACCTTTATCGCCAAAAAACGAAAATTTTAAGATGAAAAATTGTGATATTTTTCTCATTTCTGCTCAAAATATAATGTGATTTAAAAAAAAAACAAAGGACTGGTGGGTCTATTGCCTCCGAGTGTAGGTAGGAGAAACAGTCTTAAACTGTTTCATTAATCTCTTAAATTCCAGTGTCCGATTAAATAGTGTAGATCTTCACCAGACGCTGGATTCTGCAGCGTCTGATCAGGGTCTACACTCTTTGCCAAGTCCATCCTATGTTTCCAAGATAACCCTCTTTAGTTTTTCACAACACTCTGACCTCACTGCGACTATTTTCATTCTAATAGTTTTCCCGACAAGTCAGTGATATTCACATGCACTTAAGCATAGAACAGCTTTTCTTCTGAGCACCTTTGGGTCAATTGACAAACAATTCCCAGTGGAATTCTTTTCTTTGACTGTTACAAGGCGGTTCTTCTTTGGCAGTTTATTTATGTTATGGTTTGTCACTGATTGTATGTATCGCATTTTGGATAGCCAGCTGGTATTGATTCCTGATCATTGCTTTACTTCTATTTTTTATAAGCACCAAGTTTATAATCATGAGTGTCTTATGCTCAACCTGGCTCTCTAATGCTTGACCATAGAAATACAAAGCGTAAGCTGGCCATTTTGTTTTCTACAAAAGCAAGTAATGACCTCTTATATATGAATCTGTGCGTCATTCGGTCAGATAAGCATGATACCCAGATATTTAATGGTCTTGTCCAGAAAACTATCTTTCATCACAGCTTTCTAACTGTGGTGATTTTAACACAATTTAGAAATCATATGTAGACCACCTTTTATTGTAGTAAGCTGCTGGCATTTACTTAGGCAGCAACTGGTGAGATTTTCTCCTCTATGGCTATTGAATGCTCAACCAGACGATCTAATGCTTAACCAGCAAATTTTGACAGCTGAGGAGTTCTTCGCAGAAATTAAAACTCCAAAACCTGTTTAATTTCATTTCAGGCAATTACCGGACCATTAATAAAACAAACACAGCGTAAAAGTCAGTGAAAATCATTCGGTACTATGATTCTGGAGACTGAAAATGTTTCCATAAAATACTATGTCATTATCGAATCAATAGCGCACTGCTTATCAGGTTGGCTAAAAATGGTTCCGTAGAACAAGGTGCGGGTGATTCTGGGGCCGTGGAGATGAAAACAGATCCGCTTTATAGTTGCAAGTTTTGTTATCATTTCTATAGATCTAATGCGTAACCAACCATTTTTAACCTTTTCCGTGGTGATTTCTCGCTAGTGCTGCATTGACAAGCAAAATATCCACAGCACATATAACCATATATGTTTATTGTGTGTGCATGTTAATATGCTGAACTTGTAGTAATGCGCAGTAATAAATAAAAGGCAACAAACACCTCGAAAAACCACTCATTTTCTAAAGCTTGAGTTCACCTTCAGCAGGAGAAACTAAATTTAGCCAAAATGTGTGAAGTACGGGATTTGGTATTTACTCCAAAGATGCCGATATCAATGGGCTCCTGAATGTAATTTCCCGTTTTTTAAATAACTTCCTCGTAAAAATTATATAACTTATGAAACACAGGAAACGCACAGTTTCTTTACCTTTTTTAGCGATCTAATTCCTCACCGGATGTCGCTCTGATTGCTTCACGTTCTTACCCAATGGTTACGCATTCTATCGTTCTGTAGGCGTGTAATTGGGGCATTTTTCTTTCCTAAAAAAGGTTTGAATTTTCTCAACTGCTAAACAGTTGTGTCTTGAGAAATGCGCCTTGTGTTATGCACGATTTATTCTCATGTTATTTACCAATAGCAGCGTAGTGTGCATCTACACAAATTAATGTCATAAAGTGCACCGTCCAGATCGGGACGTTAACTGGAGGCCCCCTGTGCAGGGAGAACCATCCCCTGTGCGGGTTAAAGAACCGTACAGTAACTAGAGAAAGCAACCAGTGGGTCACGTATACCCCCGGCCAGCATCACCCTCTGATATAGGTTTCGAGCTTGTATGTAATATGAATGAAGTCAAGAAGCTATAAGATTCTATAAATGTGCTTGTAAAAGCTAAACCAAACATAAAATTTCTAAATGGACCAAGGGAGTGAGGGCATCAAATAGAACATACAGGCATCTATAAACTTTAACATAAAACTTTAACCAAATGTAAAATTTCTGAGTCCATGACCTTGAGGTCAAGGTCACCATGGGTTGGGGAATGGACATGCATTATGAAATCATTTTATCAAACATGAAAAGAATCTAACATGTGGTTACAGAGATATCAGCCATGAAAAAGGTTTAACACAAAACTTTGACGTAAAAGTAGATGAACAGACAGACAGCCCACCCAGGGGCTTGACCCAGATGCTTAGATATTCAATATGAAAGGTAATGCTATAGAGATATCCTTTACCAAACATGAAGAGAATCTAATTATTCTAACATGTGGTTACAGAAATATCAGCAATGAAAAAGGTTTAGCACAAAACTTTGACGTAAAAGTAGATGAACAGACAGACTGACAGACAGACAACCCACCCAGGGGCTTAGATATTCCATATGAAAGGTAATACTATAGAGATATCCTGTACCAAATATAAAGAGAATCCAACCTGTGGTTACAGAGATATGAGCAATAGGAAAGGTTCAACGCAAAACTTTGACGTAAAGGTTGACGAACGAAAGAACGAACGGACGAATGGTTTCTGAGATAATGGGCCCTTTATGAAGTTGAAGGGTGGGGCATTGCCCTGGTACATCCCAGCCAAACCCCAGGTTGGTGTCACTGAATGGGTCTTATCAAAAGGATCAAGAACATATATGGTTTAGGGTTGTGGATCTGAATGGTTTCTGTGATTAAAGGCCTTTTAGGAAATGGAGGGGATGAGCCCCCGCACAACCTGGAGGACCCACAGGTTGGCATAAAAGCATCTGCTCAATATGGCCTAAAAAGTTGACTGGGCTAAGATACTATAAATGAGCAGAAAATATGTAATGATGTGTGATAAAAATATGTTGTCAAATGAAGAAATGGCTCAAACTGTGCAATTTCCTCTTAAGTCAACATTTGCTTTCCACTCATCAAAGCCAAGAAATGACAAATGAAATCACTGAAAAAACATGAAATATAAATTTTGATGAAATGATTGCCAAATGAAAAAAAAAATGCTAATGAAATGATTGATAGAATAAGAAAATCCATGATATTTTTTCTTATTTATACTTCAAACATAGTTCTAACGAGTACCCACAACCTATGTCTATAAGAAATGGTAAAACCGCTAGGAGAAATCAATTTTGCCAAATTGTCCTACCTGGTATTTTTGGCTGAATTGTCCTAGGCCAAATCGTCCGGGCCAAATTGTACGCCCAACGAACTTGACGGGGGACTTAAACCTCAAATCAAACAAAACTCATCATTCACTATCAGACTATAAAGTTTTAAGGTAACAAGTCTACACAGTTGTTGAGACATCTTTGATTTTATTTCTTTGATTTGAGGTTTAACGTTCCCGTCAACACTGTATAGGTCATTTGGAGATGTTGCTTCCAATTTTGTGGGACTTTTACCCGACATTGAGATGAAATGATATCTCAAGCCCTGAAACCAATAGGGTTAATAAGCATGGACAGACCAACTCCCACAGCTTTGCCTGGCTAAGCGGTTTACCAGTAATCATGTGCGGTCGGTTTTAGCTTGCGTGGAAGCATCATACAGCCCATTTTTTCTTCAAGCCACGATGGGTAGGGGCCAACTTGCATCTTTGAAGTTGGGGGCATAAAAAACACTTGCACAACAAAATCTGGACATGTCCCATGCAACAGGGCAATGGTTTTGTCAGGCTTTGATAAAGTGTTTGTTGAAGGACAACCGGGATCAAATGGACTACCTTGCGATCTCCAGTCTGATGCTTTACACCTGCACCATAGGTTCAGGTGACCAGCGAAAATAGAACTGCAAATGGAACTTACCTATGTACTGGTCTTTTTCTATCTTGTATCCAGTGCAGAAATATTGGTCAGGCTACAATGAATTGAAAACAAAACATAATGATATGAAGCAATCTGCTTGATAGTAAGTTCTGGATTCTTTTCTCAGTTTTGATATTTTGCTGGTGACAATAGGGGTCTTATATGGGTGCAACGATACGCCAAAAAGAGTACTGCGATATGGACAGCCTGTATTGTGATACATGTATATATTGGGATACATCTAATATCTGTATATCCTAAGTTCATTAACTCATGCAATATAATGCCATATTTAAGAGAAATGAAATAGCTGGGCCTAAAATTAGATTAATTGACAAAGAAAACAACGGACAGTCACCATTTCTGCTTAAAATTCTTTCTTACTTGTTAGAATAACAAGAGCTCAGAGATCACGAACTGATGGACCCTTGGATTACTGTATTGGGCTGTGAATAGCTTGCATTTGCATATAATTTGCAAATATTTGCATATAACCCATGCTGTGATTTTGAACTAAAATCTGCAGAAAAAAAAATATTCTTTTACCCACAGAGATATTTGCTGAAATATTTGTTGCATGTGCCGCATTTTATCTTTTACTGATATTGCGTAAGTGGCCTAAATTTGCTACTGTATTTACTGCTTCTGTAAACCAGAGGACCAGTGGTCCTGTAAACGCTCACCTGACACCTGGTCCTGGTGTACATTTTAATGTTTTATTTGACATTGCCGTAAAATAGGTAAAGGTCACCATTTGAACAAATTATGATAGGCCCGTGTACCAGATGCTTCCTGCCAAGTTTCAAGGTCATTTGCCTTACGGTTCTGGAGAAGAAGAATTTCGAAGTGTTTTTACCATATATGGGCATGGCCACTATCTTGGTCATGTGACCTGGACCATATGAGCAAATTTTCATTTGTTCATCATATAAAGGATCCATATCAAATTTCACTTGAATTGGGCCAGCGGTTTCTGAGAAAAAACTGTTTGAAATATGGAACCTGGTTAATCTTGGTCCCAGGTCACTGAATGATGACTTTTCTTACCCATGAATCTTCATGTATTCACTTACTTTACCTGATCTACCAATTTGGTGACATTGTCTTCAATGGTTTCCTAAAAATCCATTATTTTCACTTTTTCCCATGCAAAAGCCTAAGTTGACAAATTGACACTGCCATAAAATAGGTCAAGGTCAACCCAGGGTCAGCATTTGTAAAAACTATGACGAGCCCGAGTACCGTTTGATATATTCCAAGTTTCAAAGCCATTGGCCTTACGGTTCTGGAGAAGAAAATTTTTGAAGGCTTTTTACCATATATGGGCGTGGCGGCCATCTTGGTCATGTGATCTAGACCGTACTGGCAACTTTTCATTTGTTCAACTCACTAAAGCTCCATATTGAATTTCACTTAAATTGGCTCAGTAGTTTCTGAGAAAAAATGTTTTTTTTTTAAATATGAAATCGGTGTGACCTTGGTCTAAGGTCAATGAATGACCTTGACCTTTCTTACCCATTGATCTTCAAGTATTCAGTTACTTTACCTAATCTACAAATTTTGGTGACACTGTCTTCAATGGTTTCCCTAAATATCCATTATTTTCACTTTTTCCTATGCAAAAAGCCTAAGTCAGCAAATTTGACATTACTGTAAAATAGGTCAAGATCAACCCAGGGTCACCATTTGAACACATTATGATAGGCCCGAGTACCATATGCTACATGCCAAGTTTCAAGGCCATTGGCCTTACGGTTCTTGAGAAGAAGAATTTCGAAGTTTCTTTACCATATATGGGCGTGGTGGCCATCTTGGTCATGTGATCTAGACCATGTTGGCAGCTTTTCATTTGTTCAACTCCCAAAGGCTCCATATTGAATTTCACTTCAATTTGCTCAGTAGTTTCTGAGAAAAAATGTTTGAAATATGGAACCTGCGTGACCTTGGTCTAAGGTCAATTAATGACCTTGACCTTTCTTACACATAGATCTTCATGTATTCAGCTACTTTACCTTATCTACTAATTTTGGTGACACTGTCTTCAATGGTTTCCTAAAAATCCATTATTTTCACTTTTTTCCATGCAAAAGCCTAAGTCAGCAAATTTGACATTGCTGTAAAATAGGTCAAGGTCAACTCAGGGTCACCATTTGTACAAACTATGATGGGCCTGAGTACCATATGCTACATGCCAAGTTTCAAGGCCATTGGCCTTACGGTTCTGGAGAAGAAGAATTTTTAAGGCTTTTTACCATATATATAGGCGTGACGGCCATCTTGGTCATGTGATCTAGACCGTATTGGCATTTATTCATTTGTTCAACTCACAAAGGCTCCATATTAAATTTCACTTAAATTGACCAGCAGTTTTGGAGAAAAAAATGTTTGAAATATGGATCCTGAATGACCTTGGTCTAAGGCCAATGAATGACCTTGACCTTTCTGACCCATAGATCTTCATGTATTCAGTTACTTTACCTGATCTACAAATTTTGGTGACACTGTCTTCAATGGTTTTCCTATAAATCCATTATTTTCACTTTGCCCCATGCAAAAGCCTAAGTCGGCAAATTTGACATTGCTGTAAAATAGGTCAATGTCAACCCGGGGTCACCATTTGTACAAACCATGATGGGCCCGAGTACCATATGCTACATGCCAAGTTTCAAGGCCACTGGCCTTATGGTTCTGGAGAAGAAGATTTTTGAAGGCTTTTTACCATATATGGGCATGGCGGCCATCTTGGTCATGTGATCCAGACCCCGCGAACAAACTTTCATTCCCCCATCCCACTGAGGCTCCATATGAAATTTGGCTTTAATTGGCCCTGCAGTATAGGAGAAGAAGATCTATGAAAATGACGGACGGATGGACGACGGACCATGGCTATACTATAAGCTCACCTATGAGCCTAAAGGCTCAGGTAAGCTAAAAACTGTAATTTTGTGGCAAGATAAAAACATGTGTACACAAGAATAGCCGATAGTGAATTTTATGCATACAACGGCAAAAAATTGGCGTCAAATACGAAGACTCCTGTGTTTCCGAGAGCTCTTGAAAATATGGGTGGGGATCTGAACTGTTTCCATTATATTAGGCATTATAGGAAGTGGAGGGGTGGGGCAGGGCCCCGGCACACGCCTCACGGACCCTAAGGTTGGTGTCACTAAATGCATCTTAGCATAAGGGCTGTACAAGAATGTTTATACAAAATAGCCATC
The DNA here is from genome assembly GCA_963580285.1 of Lucinisca nassula. Classification (NCBI taxonomy): domain Eukaryota; kingdom Metazoa; phylum Mollusca; class Bivalvia; order Lucinida; family Lucinidae; genus Lucinisca; species Lucinisca nassula. The sequence continues at coordinate 51,551,441 of OY757018.1, read as the reverse complement.
AGAGGAGATAGCAAATCCCTCCCCCCCCCCCCCATCCCCCCCCCCCCCAAAAGCCAATATGGCCTTCAGAAGACTGTTCACAAATAGAAAGTGCAACAGAATTAAAACATACTGGTAAGCCCATAGTATATTTGAAAGTTGATTTTTAAGATCATGTTTCTATGGCATTACATTTCTACTTCCGGTACTGGACCGCAATACTCCACTTCCGCTGTTCCTTCGCTGCATAAAATAGTCCAAATGAACTCTTGAAAATTTATTTTGCAGGCATGGAAGAAAGGTCTTTCAATTGTTTCAGTTTTCGGGACCTTATACGGATTGAATATAAATTGGCACAGAAAGACGAATTCTGAAAAGAAAACAGTACTCTGGGACTATTTTCCTATGCGCTTTTCGATGATATTTATGTTTTACTCTTTCATCCCTGAGTTTCTAAACAGGACTCTTCTCGCTTTAAATATATTCTTATAGAAAGGGATTTCTCATTAGTTCACTGACATGAAGACAAACAGTGTACATGTAGATTCTGGCCAGACGTTCTAGCTACGTGCCATCTTATCAGGACCTACAAGGTTTGCATAGATACAGTGTAGTTCTTCTTCGGCGTCTGCACCGGTCTACAGGGTTAAAAGGGTTAGCAAATAATCCTTTACTGACCTACATACAGTTCGCCTGCTTTCGAGAGCTCTAATGACAAAACACGTGTTATAAGCTGTGAGTTTTAAATCAAGTTCCGTACTTTAGCAAATAGTGAAGACACCAATCAGACGCAAAATTCTGTGGCCTCTAATCTATCTTAACTGTTTCAGAATGTCCCAATATTGAAACAATTAATTGGCATTTATGGGTTAATGTTTTTAGGACCCCGTACAGGTTGGAATAAACATATTTTAATTCGCCTTTGGTAAACTTGGCTTCTGATCAGGGTTATAATGTCTAAAACAGATTGTTTAAAAATGATCTTTTTTGTCAAGTTATTCTCCTTTTTATGCCCCAATGCCTGAAGGAACATAGTGCCAAGAGGCTGCACAACATATGTGCATCGTCGTATCAATGCAACGTTGATGCGACGTTGCAAAGACATCTTGGCCCACTAGGAGAACTTCTCTGTAAGATTATTTGCAGATATTTATTAAGCTAATTTATGGTTTGACCATGAAGAAATTGGCAGACACGTTTATCTTTCTTTCTTCCGTTTTTTTTGCGGGGGTAGTTGAGTGAGGCGATGGGGATGTGTATCTTATCCAGCTGATATTGACTTTCAGTTGGGCAACACCAGCTTCCACGCAGAGCTGAAACCGACCCGCATACGAGTACTGGTAAACTGCTTAGAGGATCTAAGCCTGCCCAGGCAAAGCGGTGCGAGTCGGCTCGTCCATGCTTAAAAACCCTTTTGGTTTCATTGGGCTTGAGATGTCATTTCATCTCAATGTCGGGTAAAAGTCCCACAAAATTGGAAGCAACCTCTCCAAAATGACCTTTACAGTGTCGACGGGGACGTTAAACCTAAAACAAGAGGGCCATGATGGCCCTGGATCGCTCACCTGATCCATATGATAGAGTAACAAGTGGGCCTCGGGGAGGGCTATTATTGACCCCAGGGCTAAAATGTGCATAATGTTGAGGGAGGTCTAAAGAGGTGAAGCTTCATACCAAATATCAACAAAGGCTATAATTTGAACAATCTTGGCAAAGGTCCACTAGATGAAGCTACACACCAAATATCAAAGACCTGGGCCTTGGGGTTTCAGAGAAGAAGATTTTTTAAAGATATTCCCTACATTAGCCTATGTAAAACCAAATGGCCCCGGAGCGGGGGCATTTTTGGCTTCAGGGCCATAATTTAAACAATCTTGGTAGAGGTCCACTAGATGAAGCTCCATACCAAATATCAAAGGCATGGGCCTTGGGGTTTCAGAGAAGTAGATTTTTAAAGATTTCCCTATTAAGTCTGTGTTAAAGCAAAGGGTCTTGGGGCGGGGGCATTTTTGGCCCCAGGGCTAATAGCCTATAATTTGAACAATCTTGATAGAGGTCCACTAGATGAAATTTCACACCAAATATCAAAGACCTAGGCCTTGTGGTTTCACAGAAGAAGATTTTTAAAGATTTTCCCTATATAAAGTAGAAGTAAAACAAAGATCAGGAATCGATACACATCAAAGACACCAAAGGGAAAGAAATACAAACATTAAGCGACAAGACCATAATGGAAACCTAAACAAAAGAAGGCCATAAGGACAGTTACTTTCCCACAAAATGGCAATATGGCCATCCAAACTTAAAAGACACAAGTGATACACACAGTAAGTAATTAACAACAACATAAATAAATCGCCACAGAAGAACCGCCTTGGAACGGTAAGTGGAAAGATTTCCACTGGGGGGCTTAAATTTATTTTACATGGCCACAATTCTCGCCCTTACTTCCGCTGCGATTTAGACAAAAAATTTGTTCAGTCCGCATGAAGGCCTCCTGACTCATCAGTGCAACATCTCCGTGAACACAAATAATAAAAGAACCACAGAGGTGAGACAACGGTGAGGACTCGACAGCAAGAAACCACTGAAATGCTGGAGCAAAAGAAAACCAACAGTTAGACTCTATAAGTTATAAGTCTATGTAAAACCAAAGGGCCCCCGAGACAGGGGCGTTTTTGGTCTCAGGGCTAAATTTTGAACAATCTTGGTAGACGTCCACTAGATGAAGCTTCATACCAAATATCAAAGACCTAGGCCTTCTGGTTTCAGAGAAGAAGATTTTTCAAGATTTTCCCCATATAAGTCTATGTAATACCAAAGGGCCCCGGAGCGGGGGCATTTTTGGCCACAGAGCTATAATTTGAACAATCTTGGTAGAGGTCCACAAGATGAAGCTTCATACCAAATATCAAAGACCTAGGCCTTGTGGTTTCAGAGAAGATTTTTAAAGATTTTCCCTATATAAGTCTATGTAAAACCAAAGGGCCCCGATGCGGGGGCATTTTTGGTCTCAGGGCTATAATTGAACAATTTTGAAAGAGGTCCACTAGATGAAGCTTCATACTGAATATCAAAGACCTAGGCCTTGTGGTTTCCAAGAGGTAGATTTTTCAAGATTTTCCCCTCTATAAGCCCATGTAAAACCAAAAGGCCCCGGGGTGGGGGCATTTTTGGCCCCAGCACTATAATTTGAACAATATTGGTAGGGGTCCACCAGATGAAGCTTCATACCAAATATCAAAGACTTGGGCCTTGCGGTTTCAGAGAAGAAGATTATTAAAGATTTTCCCCTTTATAAAGGGGGGGGGGGGGGGGGGGGGGGGCGGGGGTAAATGGGCTTTGTGGGGTGAAGCTTCATACCAAATATAAAAAAATGGGCCTTACAGTTTCAGAGAAGAAAATTTTTAAAGATTTTCCCTATATAAGTCTATGTAAAACCAAGGGGCCCCAGAGCAGGAGCATTTTTGGCCCCAGGGCAATAATTTGAACAGTCCTGGTAGGGGTCCACTAGGTGAAGCTTCATACCAAATATCAAAGACCTGGGCCCTGTGGTTTCAGAAAAGAAGATTTTTAAAGAGTTTCCCTATATAAGCCATGTAAAACAAAGGGCCCCAGAGCGGGGGCATTTTTTGCCCCAGCACTTTAATTTGAACAATCTTGGTAGGGGTCCACTAGGTGACGCTTCATACCAAATATCAAAGACCCGAGCCTATCGGTTTCAGAGAAGAAGATTTTTAAAGATTTTCCCTGTATAAGCCCATGTAAAACCCAAAGGCCCTCTGTGTGTGTGTGTGGGGGGGGGGGCTGGGCCTTATGGGGTGAAGCTTCATACCAAATATCAAAGACAAGGGCCTTACGGTTTAAGAGAAGAAAATTTTTAAAGATTTTCCCAATATAAGCCCATGTAAAACCAAAGGGCCCCAGAGCGGGGGCATTTTTTGCCCCAGCACTATAATTTGAACAATCTTGGTAGGGTCCACTAGGTAAAGCTTCATACCAAATATCAAAGACCTGAGCCTAGCAGTTTCAGAGATGAGATTTTTAAAGATTTTCCCTATATAAGCCCATGTAAAACCAAAAGGCCCCGGGTTGGGGGCATTTTTGGCCCCAGGGCCTGGGCCTTGTTGGGTGAAGCTTCATACCAAATATCAAAGACATGGGCCTTACAGTTTCAGAGTAGAAAATTTTTAAAGATTTTTCCCTAAATAAGCCATATAAAACCAAAGGGCCCCAGAGCAGGGGCATTTTTTGCCCCAGCACTATAATTTGAACAATCTTGGCAGGGGTCCACTTGGTAAAGCTTCATACCAAATATCAAAGACCTGGGCCTAGTGGTTTCAGAGAAGACTTTTAAAGATTTTCCCAATATAAGCCCATGTAAAACCAAAAGGCCCCGGGGCGGGGGCATTTTTGGCCCCAGCACTATAATTTGAACAATCTTGGTAGGGGTCCACTAGATGAAGCTTCATACCAAACATCAAAGACCTGGGCCTTGCGGTTTCAGAGAAGAAGATTTTTAAAGATTTTCCCTATATAAGCCCATGTAAAACCAAAGGGCCCCCGGGCAGGGGCATTTTTGGCCCCAGCACTATAATTTGAACAATCTTGGTAGGGGTCCACTAGATGAAGCCTCATACCAAATATCAAAGACCTGGGCATTGCGGTTTCAGAGAAAAAGATTTTTCAAGGTTTTCCACATATAAGTCTATGTAAAATCAAAGGGCCCCGGAGCGGGGGCATTTTTGGCCCTACGGCTATAATTTGAACAACCTTGGTAGGGGTCCACTAGGTGAAGCTTCATACCAAATATCAAAGACCTGAGCCTTGCGGTTTCAGAGAAGAAGATTTTTAAAGATTTTCCCTATAAAAGCCCATGTAAAACCAAAAGGACCTGCTGGGGCTGGGGTGGGGGGGGTGGGGGGTGGGGGGGGGTCGGGGCGGGGGGGGACCTGGGCCTTGTGGGGTGAAGCTTCATACCAAATATCAAAGACAAGGGCATTATGGTTTCAGAGAAGAACATTTTTAGAGATTTTCCCTATATAAGCCCATGTAAAACCAAAGGGCCCCAGAGCGGGGGCATTTTTGGCCCCAGCACTATAATTTGAACAATCTTGGTAGGGTTCCACTAGATGAAGCCTCATTCCAAATATCAAAGACCTGGGCCTTGCGGTTTCAGAGAAAAAAATTTTAAAAGATTTTCCCTATGTAAGCTGATGTAAAACCAAAGGGCCCTGGAGCGGGGGCATTTTTGGCCCCAGCACTTTAATTTGAACAATCTTGGTAGGGGTCCACTAGATGAAGCTTCATACCAAATATCAAAGACCTGGGCCTTGCGGTTTCAGAGAAGAAGATTTTTAAAGATTTTCCCTATATAAGCTCATGTAAAACCAAAGGGCCACCGGGCGGAGGCATTTTTTGCCCCAGCACTATAATTTGAACTATCTTGGTAGGGGTCTACTAGATGAAGCTTTATACCAAATAACAAAGACCTGGGCCTTACGACTTCAGAGAAGAAGACTTTTAAAGATCTTCCCTACATAAGCCCATGTAAAACCAAAAGGCCCCGGGATGGGGGCATTTTTGGCCCCCAGGGCCTGGGCCTTGTGGGATGAAGCTTCATACCAAATATCAAAGACATGGGCCTTACGATTTCAGAGAAGAAAATTTTTGGCCCCAGCACTATAATTTGAACAATCTTGGTAGGGGTCCACTAGATTAAGCCTCATACCAAATATCAAAGACCTGGGCCTTTTGGTTTCAGAGAAGAAGATTTTTCAAGATTTTCCATATATAAGTCTATGTAAAACCAAAGGGCCCCGGAGCGGGGGCATTTTTGGCCCTAGGGCTATAATTTGAACAACCATGGTTGGGGTCCACTAGGTGAAGCTTCATACCAAATATCAAAGACCTGGGACTTGCGGTTTCAGAGAAGTTTTTTTTTAGATTTTCCCTGTATAAGCCCATGTAAAACCAAAAAGCCCCGGGGCGGGGGGGGGGGGGGGGGGGGGGGGGGGGCAGGCGAACCTGGGCCTTGTGGGGTGAAGTCATACCAAATATCAAAGACATGGGCCTAAGGGTTTCAGAGAAGAAAATTTTTAAAGATTTTCCCTATATAAGCCCATGTAAAACCAAAGGGCCCCAGAGTGGGGGCATTTTTTTGACCCAGCACTATAATTTGAACAATCTTGGTAGGGGTCCACTAGGTGAAGCTTCATACCAAATATCAAAGACCTGGGCCTAGTGGTTTTAGAGAAGAAGATTTTTAAAGATTTTCCCTATATAAGCCCATGTAAAATCAAAGGGCCCCGGGGCAGGGGGTATTTTTGGCCCCAGGGCTATAATTTGAAGAATATTGGTAGGGGTCTATTAGGTGAAGCTTCATACCAAATATCAAGGACCTGGGCCTTGCGGTTTCAGAGAAGAAAATTTTAAAAGATTTTCCCTATGTAAGCCCATGTAAAACCAAAGGGGCCCGGAGCGGGGGCATTTTTGGCCCCAGCACTATAATTTGAACAATCTTGGTAGGGGTCCACTAGATGAAGCTTCATACCAAATATCAAAGACCTGGGCCTTGCGGTTTCAGAGAAGAAGATTTTTAAAAGATTTTCCCTATATAAGCCCATGTAAAACCAAAGGGCCCCAGGGCGGGGGCATTTTTGGCCCCAGCACTATAAATAGAACAATCTTGGTAGGGGTCCACTAGATGAAGCTTCATACCAAATATCAAAGACCTGGGCTTTACGGTTTCAGAGAAGAAGATTTTTAAAGATCTTCCATATATAAGCCCATGTAAAACCCAAGGGCCCTGGAGCGGGGGCATTTTTGGCCCCAGCACTATAATTTGAAAAATCTTGGTGGGGGTCCACTAGATAAAGCTTCATACCAAATATCAAAGACCTGGGCCTTGCAGTTTCAGAGAAGAAAATTTTAAAAGATTTTCCCTATGAAAGCCCATGTTAAACCAAAGGGCCCCGGTGCGGGGGCATTTTTGGCCCCAGCACTATAATTTGAACAATCTTGGTAGGGGTCCACTAGATGAAGCTTCATACCAAATATCAAAGACCTGGGCCTTGCGGTTTCAGAGAAGAAGATTTTTTAAGATTTTCCCTATATAAGCCCATGTAAAACCAAACGGCCCTGGGGCGGGGGCATTTTTTGCCCCAGCACTATAATTTGAACAATCTTGGTAGGGGTCCACTAGATGAAGCTTCATACCAAACATCAAAGACCTGGGCCTTGCGGTTTCAGAGAAGAAGATTTTTAAAAGATTTTCCCTATATAAGCCCATGTAAAACCAAAGGGCCCCAGGGCGGGGGCATTTTTGGCCCCAGCACTATAAATAGAACAATCTTGGTAGGGGTCCACTAGATGAAGCTTCATACCAAATATCAAAGACCTGGGCTTTACGGTTTCAGAGAAGAAGATTTTTAAAGATCTTCCATATATAAGCCCATGTAAAACCCAAGGGCCCTGGAGCGGGGGCATTTTTGGCCCCAGCACTATAATTTGAAAAATCTTGGTGGGGGTCCACTAGATAAAGCTTCATACCAAATATCAAAGACCTGGGCCTTGCAGTTTAAGAGAAGAAAATTTTAAAAGATTTTCCCTATGAAAGCCCATGTTAAACCAAAGGGCCCCGGTGCGGGGGCATTTTTGGCCCCAGCACTATAATTTGAACAATCTTGGTAGGGGTCCACTAGATGAAGCTTCATACCAAATATCAAAGACCTGGGCCTTGCGGTTTCAGAGAAGAAGATTTTTTAAGATTTTCCCTATATAAGCCCATGTAAAACCAAACGGCCCTGGGGCGGGGGCATTTTTTGCCCCAGCACTATAATTTGAACAATCTTGGTAGGGGTCCACTAGATGAAGCTTCATACCAAATATCAAAGACCTGGGCCTTAGGTTTTCAGAGAAGAAGATTTTTAAAGATCTTCCCTTTATAAGACCATGTAAAACCAAAGGGCCCCGGAGCGGGAGCATTTTTGGCCCCAGCACTATAATTTGAACAATCTTGGTAGGGGTCCACCAGTTGAAGCTTCATACCAAATATCAAAGACCTGGGCCTTGCAGTTTCAGAGAAAAAGATTTTTAAAGATTTTCCATTTATTAGCCCATGTAAAATCAGAGGGGCCCGGGGCGAGGGCATTTTTGGCCCCAGCACTATAATTTGAACAATCTTGGTAGGGGTCCACTAGATGTAGCTTCAGACCAAATATCAAAGACCTGGGCCTTACGATTTCAGAGAAGAAGATTTTTAAAGATCTTCCCTTTATAAGCCCATGTAAAACCAAAGGGCCCCGGTGCGGGGGCATTTTTGGCCCCAGCACTATAATTTGAACAATCTTGGTAGGGGTCCACTAGATGAAACTTCAGACCAAATATCAAAGACCTGGTCCTTACAGTTTCAGAGAAGAAGATTTTTAAAGATTTTTCCTATATAAGCCCATGTAAAACAAAAGGGCCCCAGAGCGGGGGCATTTTTGGCCCCAGCACTATAATTTGAACAATCTTGGTAGGGGTCCACTAGTTGAAGCTTCATACCAAATATCAAAGACCTGGGCCTTGCGGTTTCAGAGAAGAAGATTTTTAAAGATTTTCCCTATATTAGCCCATGTAAAATCAAAGGGGCCCGGGGCGGGGGCATTTTTGGCCCCAGCACTATAATTTGAACAATCTTGGTAGGGGTCCACTAGATGTAGCTTCAGACCAAATATCAAAGACCTGGGCCTTACGATTTCAGAGAAGAAAATTTTAAAAGATTTTCCCTATATAAGCCCATGTAAAACCAAAGGGCCCCGGAGCGGGGGCATTTTTGGCCCCAGCACTATAATTTGAACAATCTTGGTAGGGGTCCACTAGATGAAGCTTCATACCAAATATCAAAGACCTGGGCCTTGCAGTTTCAGAGAAAAAGATTTTTTAAGATTTTCCCTATATTAGCCCATGTAAAATCAAAGGGGCCGGGGGCGGGGGCATTTTTGGCCCCAGCACTATAATTTGAACAATCTTGGTAGAAGTCCACTAGATGTAGCTTCAGACCAAATATCAAAGACCTGGGCCTTACGGTTTCAGAGAAGAAGATTTTTAAAGATTTTCCCTATATAAGCCCATGTAAAACCAAAGGGCCCCAGAGCGGGGGCATTTTTGGCCCCAGCACTATAATTTGAACAATCTTGGTAGGGGTCCACTAGATGAAGCTTCAGACCAAATATCAAAGACCTGGGCCTTACGTTTCAGAGAAGAAGATTTTTAAAGATTTTTCCTATATAAGCCCATGTAAAACCAAAGGGCCCCGGAGCGGGGGCATTTTTGGCCCCAGCACTATAATTTGAACAATCTTGGTAGGGGTCCACTAGATGAAGCTTCATACCAAATATCAAAGACCTGGGCCTTGCGGTTTCAGAGAAGAAGATTTTTAAAGATTTTCCCTATAAAAGCCCATGTAAAACCAAAAGGACCTGCTGGGGCTGGGGTGGGGGGGGGGGGGTGGGGGGGTCGGGGGGGGTCTGGGGGGGGGGTCTGGGGGGGGGGGGACCTGGGCCTTGTGGGGTGAAGCTTCATACCAAATATCAAAGACAAGGGCATTATGGTTTCAGAGAAGAACATTTTTAGAGATTTTCCCTATATAAGCCCATGTAAAACCAAAGGGCCCCAGAGCGGGGGCATTTTTGGCCCCAGCACTATAATTTGAACAATCTTGGTAGGGTTCCACTAGATGAAGCCTCATACCAAATATCAAAGACCTGGGCCTTGCGGTTTCAGAGAAGAAGATTTTTTAAGATTTTCCCTATATAAGTCCATGTAAAACCAAAGGGCCCCGGAGCGGGGGCATTTTTGGCCCCAGCACTATAATTTGAACAATCTTGGTAGGGGTCCACTAGTTGAAGCTTCATACCAAATATCAAAGACCTGGGCCTTGCGGTTTCAGAGAAGAAGATTTTTAAAGATTTTCCCTATATTAGCCCATGTAAAATCAAAGGGGCCCGGGGCGGGGGCATTTTTGGCCCCAGCACTATAATTTGAACAATCTTGGTAGGGGTCCACTAGATGTAGCTTCAGACCAAATATCAAAGACCTGGGCCTTACGGTTTCAGAGAAGAAGATTTTTAAAGATTTTCCCTATATAAGCCCATGTAAAAGCAAAGGGCCCCAGAGCGGGGGCATTTTTGGCCCCAGCACTATAATTTGAACAATCTTGGTAGGGGTCCACTAGATGAAGCTTCAGACAAAATATCAAAGACCTGGGCCTTACGGTTTCAGAGAAGAAGATTTTTAAAGATTTTCCCTATTTAAGCCCATGTAAAACCAAAGGGCCCCGGAGCGGGGGCATTTTTGGCCCCAGCACTATAATTTGAACAATCTTGGTAGGGGTCCACTAGATGAAGCTTCAGACCAAATATCAAAGACCTGGGCCTTGTGGTTTCAGAGAAGAAGATTTTTTAAGTTTTTGGTGAAAAAAATCTATTTTTGGCCCCAAAAACCTATATGTGCAACGGACCGGAACCATTTGAACAACTTTGAAAGGGGACCACCTAAGGATCATTCCTGTGAAGTTTGGTCAAAATCCGATCAGTGGTTTAGGAGGAGATGTCGTTTAAAGAAATTGTTTACGGACGCACGGACGCACTGACGCACGAAAAGTGATCCCATAAGCTCACCTCGTCACTACGTGACGGTGAGCTAAAAAAAAAAAAAAATCATCCCCTCTACTGTCTCTTCTGTCTCTTTTCCCCCTTTCTCTTGGAGAAGACAAAAATGATCCACTAGGGTTGACCTGTCGTTAAACTCGAAACAATCGATGAATCATTTTTTTTCATTGTCGAATTTTTTAACCCTCTGGGACCTTGTAAAATCAGAACCAGAATCAGAATTGTTACTGTTGACACGTCAAATGACATTCATACACCAGGACCTGTGATTCTAGATATCTAGATAACTGCTTGATCTACAACTAACATTGTTATATAATAATTATTCCTCATAAATCAACTTTCCTCAGTACTTTCAGTACTTTGATTTGTATATGTAATGTTTATTGAGACTATCTTCGCCTAATGATACAAAGGATCACTTCTCAACATGATGAGATTTCCAATGCACAAAGTACAGGTATACTGAGTTGTGGTTCTTGCACATGAAATGCCTTTTCAACCTTGTATATAAACATGTACAATTGTGGCAAGTACCAGCAATATATCTCAAAGGTATTGAAGTTATGGCCATCATAAGATTATACTGTCAGGGGAGATAACTCTTAAACCAGGCACTCAGAATTGTGGTGCTTGTGCATGACACGCCTGCTTAACCTCATGTATATCTGTACCAAGTACAATCAATATGTCTCAAAAGGAATGGGAGATATGGTGATCCCAAAGTGGTGGTACTGTTATATTGAAAGGGGAGATAACTCAAATACCACAGCACCAAGAGTTATGGTTCTTGCACATGACATGCCTACTATACCTTGTATACAATTGTTCCAAGTTCCTTCAATATATCTCAAAGTGTATTGGAGTTATGGCCATTACAAGGTTATATTGTCAGGGGAGATAACTAAAAAACCAGGGCACCCAAAGTTGTAATTTTTGCGCATGACACACCCGCTTAACCTCATGTACATCTCCAACAAATACCCATCAATATGTCTCACAGGGTATTGGCAGTATGGTGATCACAAGGTGGTCATACTATTATATTGGAAGGGGAGATAACTCAAATACCCTAGCACCCAGAGTTGTGGTTCTTAGGCATGACACACCGTTTCCACCTTGTTCACAATTGTGCCAAGTACCATCTATATATCTCAAAGGGTAATGGAATTATGGCCATCACAAGGTTATATTGTCAGGGAAGATAATTTAACAAGAGGACCAAGATGGTCCTGTATCGCTCACCTGCTAACAGATTCAAAGTTTCAGGAAGTGCCAACCTTTACTGAAGGATTTATTGGAGGACAAGGTGATGACATGGTAAGCATTTTCTGCAATCAAGTAGAATGTAACTCTATGATAAATCAGCTGACCTCACCAGTTTTCAAAATCATTCAAGCTTTTATTCCTGACTTGCTTATATGTAACTTTCAAGAAGATCCAATGTAAACTGAAGGGGCTATGGTGATGACAAGGTCAAAAATACGCAATTAACTGCTGCAATCAAAGGGATGCTACTCTATGATAAATAGGCAAACCTCAAAAGTTTTCAAACTCCTCATAGCTTTTCTGCCTGACTTACTAGTTTGTAAGTTCAATGAAGATCCGATCAAAACTGGAGGGGCAGCAGTGATGACAAGGTCGAAAATAGGCATTTTCAGCCAAGCTGAGGACATAACTCCATGATTAATTGACTGGCATAGCTAGTTTTCCAACTTGTCTGAGCTTTTATCTCTAACTTACTAACATATAAATTTCACGAAGATCCGATGAAAACTGAAGGAGTTAAGGTGAAAAAAAAGAGGCATTTTCTGCAATCCAAGGGATGTAACTCTATGATAAATAGGCTGACCTCATCAGTTCACGAACTCATCCATTTTATCCCTGACTTACTAACATGTAAGTTTCAAGAAGATCCAATAAAATTGAAGGAGCTGTCAAAAATAGGCATTTTTTCTGTAACTGAGAGGGACAAAACTCTCTGAAAGATAGGCTGACCTCACCACTTTTTAAATTCTGCCGAGGTTTTATCCCTTACTTACTTACATATAAGTTTTAAGACGATCCTATGAAAACTGAAGGGGCTAAGCTTTTATCCCTGGCTTACTTGTTTGTAAGTTTGAAGAAGATCAGATCAAAACTGAAGGGGCTACGGTGATGACAAGGTCAAAACTAAGCATTTTCAGCAAAGTAGTGGACATAACTCACAACCGACATCGCTAATTTTCGAACTTATCCAAGCTTTTTACCCCAACTTATTTGCATGTAAGTTTCAGGAAGATCAGATCAAAACTAAAGGGGCTCGTTGATGGCAAGGTCAAAATTGGGCCAACTTGGCATGTTTTCGAACTCATCCAAGTTTTTATCCCCAGCCACATTACATATAAGTTTCAGAAAGATTTGATCAAAACTGAAGGGGCTACGGTGATGAAAAGGTCAAAAATAGACATTTTCAGCAATCAAAGGGATGTAACTCTATGACAAATGGCCAGTTTTCAAACTCATCCGAGTTTTTATCTCCGGCCATCTTACATATAAGTTTCAGAAACATCTGATCAAAACTGAAGGGGCTACGTTGATGACAAGGTCAAAATTTGGCATTTTCAGCAATCAAAGGGACGTAACTCTATGATAAATGGGCCAACTTGGCCGGTTTTCGATCCGAGATTTTAACCCCAGCGACCTTACATATAAGTTTCAGAAAAATCCAATCAAAACTGAAGGCGCTACGGTGATGACAAGCATTTTCCCATTGTTAGTCTATGGGATCTTGTTGTTGCCATAGCAACCAAAGTTTTCGTGTGATTTCGAAAAAATGCTTATGTCATCAATGCCCCTCCAGAGGCATGCTACAGATAAGAAATGATTGAGATCAGCCTACAGGCTGCAGAGATATGATAAGCTCCCCTGGAGCCTTCGGCCCAGGTGAGCTAAAAACTAGGGCACCCAAAGTCGTGGTTCTTGCATAAGACATGCCTACTTAACCTCATGTTCAACTGTACAAGTACCATCAATATACCTAAAAGAGTATTGGAGATATCGCCATCACAAGGTAGTGATTCTATTTTATTGGAAGGGGAGATAGCTCAAAAACCATGGCAGCCAGAGTTGTAGTTCTTGCAAATGACACGCCATCTTAGCCTTGTGAACAACTGTGCCAGGTACCATCAATATATCTCAAAGGGTATTGGAGTTATGGACATTACAAGATAGTCACTCTATTTTATTTGAAGGGGGGATAACTCAAAAACCATGGCAGCCAGAGTTGTGGTTCTTGCGCATGACAACCCGTCTCAGCCTTGTGAACAATTATGCCAGGTACCATCAATATATCTCAAAGGGTATTGGAGTTATGGCCATCACAAGGTAGTCATTCTATTTTATTAAAAGGGGAGATAACTGAAAAACTATGGCAGCAAAAGTTCTAGTTCTTGCGCATGAACGCCGTCTAAGCCTTGTGAACAATTGTGCCAAGAACTATCAATGAATCTCAAAGGGTATTGGGAGTTATAGCCATCACAAGGTTAAGTCTAGGGACGGACCGCAGAATAATTCAAGGTTGGCAAAAAAGCGGGAAATACTCGTATTTCCCTGGACGACGGGAAATACAGGGAATTCCTGGGAAATACTGGGAAAAAGATATTTTCATAGTTGTACCAACAGAGACTGCTTAATATAACCCAACTACCTAGCTATTTGAAAGCAAAATTATCTGAAGTTCATGCAGGGCTTGAAAACTCCACTTGTCTGCTTGGAATGACAAAAAAAATTGAAGGACAAGTAAAAAGTTTGTCTAGTCTTTACAACATTTACCAAAGTTTACATGCACTTAGTCATGTAGGACATGTGAAATTTTGAAGACTTTTCCAGTCCTTTTTATATTGAATAACTTGAAAGATCTATAGTCCCTTGCCTTCATATAGAATGTATATAATTTCTTTTTAAATATGATCTTAAAATATTAGTTTTAAACTTTCAGCTATTTCCCTTGACTTGTAAAAACATGTATAATACTTAGGTGAGGATCTGTAGATAATTAAAGAAACCTTTTATGCTTAAATTAACTGTGTTCTTTTAATACCTGTCTCAAACAAACAATTATATTATCACACCTTTTAGCATTAGGAGTTGACAAACTTGACAAACTTGCAAACAAACCTTTTCTAGTATAAACATCCTTAACCCATTGTATGCTTGTAGACTCTTCCATTGCTATATGATGGACAAGCCCATTTGTCATATAAGGGGTGTCAGACCTATTTTTTTCGTTTTTATTCTATTTTTGACGGAAAATTCTGTTAGCAAATAGTGCAGGCCTTGATCAGATGCAGTGTTATGCGGCGTCCGATCTGGGCCTGCACTGTTTGCCAAGGTACCCCTTTAGGGGTTTCCTGCATACAAATGGGTTAAAATTAAAACATCCAAAAGGGCTGTTGTAAATCTCATAAGAATTGAACCGTGTGATTTAGTGTTACACTAAAACATACAAAACATTTAGTTCCAATGACAAACTCTCTTAAAGAAGCTAAGGGATTCTGACCTGGGTCTGCACTGTTTGCCCAAGCATGTCTGTCCCGAACATTGGGATCATAATGGTATTTTATCTTCTTAAGTATATCATATTATGAGTGATTTTAAATACTTCTCTGCACCCTACATAACAACAGATCACTTTATGTTTGCTTGGGATTGGTTGAGTAAAAGCAGACTTATGACATATGTATGGGGAGGCATGTTGCAAAATAGCTAACTGTTCATTATTTCAATTAAATTACACAAATATTAATAGTGTTTTTCTATGAAATAAAGAAACAAAAACCATATTTCCCACTATTTACCAGTATTTCCCACTTTTGCTGAAATTTGGATTATTTCCCGGGACGGTAATTACCGGTAAATACCAGTGGGAATTCCCGCCACCGGTATTTACCGAACAACCTTGCGACGGATGGATGGACGGACGCCAGGCTGATCGCTATATCCCCTGAACCTATTTGGCCGGGGGATAAAAAATTAATTAAGTAAAGGGTCATAACTCAGAAACTAAGAAAGGGGTGAACAATCATTCTTGTCGTCTTGCCCCAATATATATTCTTATAAAGTTGCATGAAGATAACCCTTATGGTAACTGAGTTACATGACGTAAAAGAAATGTTTACGAACGGACAGACGGATGGATGGTTAGCGCCAAGCCATAATATGACCGTTTTTTTTTTTCAAAACGGGCATAAAACAAAAATAGCCATCAGAAGAGATGGCAAATCCCCAGAACAAAAGCTATTATGGCCTTCCGAAGATTATTCACAAATAGAAAGTGCACCAGAACTCAAATACATTAAACAGCCTATTAATTTAAACTATAATGTATTTTTAGCCATAGAAAGTGGCACTTTTTTCAAAGAAAAATTTGTGCATTATGCAGTACTTTTTTTTGGTGCTGCAATTGAAAAAGTCAAGAATACATATACTGTAGTGTGCCTGGCATGGGGTTAGCAGCTTAGTCTGTGCCTGGCACGGGGTTAGTAGCTAAGTCTGTGCCAGGCACACTACAGTATATGTACTGGTATTCTTGACTTTTTCAATGGCAGCACCACAAAAGCACTGCATAATGCACCGGATTTTCTTTGAAAAAAAAAAGTGCCACTTACTATGTCTGAAAATAAATTCTAGTTAAAATTAAGATGCTCTTATTAGTAAGCCCACAGTATATTTTGAATATATAATGTATATTGAGAGGATACTAAGGATCGCTTCTCCACAATATGAAGATCCAAGATTTCCAATGCACAAAGTACAGGTATACTGAGGTGTGGTTCTTGCATAAGAAATGCCTTTTCAACCTTGTATACAATTGTGGCAAGTACCAGCAATATCTCAAAGGTATTGGAGTTATGGCTATCATAAGATTATACTGTCAGGGGAGATAACTAAAAACAAGAATTCTGCCGAAGGCTATGTCACGCCTGTTGGGGCGCAAAGTCAGCGAACCATGACATCTAGGCCAAGATCAAACATAGATGCTTGCATAAAAGTTGCCATTCTTAAATGCAAGCTTGTACTAAGTATCATTTATTAAGCTGTAATAATTCTTGAGAAATGAACTTAACCATTAGGGTGAACACTAGGGTGGTTGCAATATTTTACAATTTTATAAGTCAGTGAACCATAAAGTGTAGATCAAGGCCAAAAATGGATGCTTGCATTTAAGTTTTCATCTCCAGATACAAGTTTGTACCGAGTATCATTAATGAAGCTCTTACAGTTCTTGAGAAATTACCTTGACCATTTGGATGAACACTAGGGTGGTCGCAATATTTTAAAAAGACATCAAACCATGAAATGTAGGTCAAGGTCAAATATGGATGCTTGCATTTAAGTTGCCATCCCGAGATACAAGTTTGTACCAAGTATCATCAATGAAGCTCTTATAGTTCCTGAGAAATAACCTTGACAATAAGGGTGAACGCTAGGGTGGTTGCAATATTTTACAAAGTCAGTGAACCATAAAATGTAGGTCAAGGTCAAATATGCTTGCTTGCATTTAAGTTGCCATCCCAGATTCAAGTTTGTACCAAAAATCATTAATGAAGCTCTTATAGTTCTTGAGAAATAAACTTGACCATTAGGGTGAATGCTAGGGTGGTCGCAATATTTTACAAAGTCAGTGAACCATAAAATGTAGGTCAAGGTCAAATAGGGATGCTTGCATTTAAGTTGCCATCCCCAGATATAAGTTTGCACCAAGTATCATTAACTAACATCTTATAGTTCTTGAGAAATTAACTTGAACATTAGGGTGAACGCTAGGGAGGTCGCAAATGTTGACGCCTTGACAAACGGACGAACTGACGAACGAACAGATGGACAAACTGGGCGCCTATATCAGGGTACTCAGAATCATGGCATGACACACCTGCTTAACCTCATGTACATTTGTACCAAGTACCATCAATATATCTCAAAGGGTATTGGAGATATGGTGAACACAAGCTGGTCATACAGTTATATTGGAATCGAAGATAACTCAAATACCACAGCACCAAGAGTTGTGGTTCTTGCACATTACATTTCTTCTATACATGTACCTTGTATACAGTTGTGCCAAGTTCCATCAAAATATCTCAAAGGTTATTGGTGAGATAACTAAAAAACCATGGCACCCAGAGTTGTAATTCTTGCGCATGACACACCTGCTTAATCTCATGTACATCTGTACCAAGTACATGTACCATTAATATGTCTAAAAGGGTATTGGAGATATGGTGATCACAAGGTGGCCATACTGTTATATTGGAAGGGGAGAAAACTCAAATACCATAGTACCCAGAGTTGTTCTTATGCATGACACATCTATCAACCTTGTATACAATTGTGTTTGTTTGATTTGAGGTTTAACGTCCCCGTCAACACTGTAAAGGTCATTTTTGGAGACGTTGCTTCCAATTTTGTGGGACTTTTACCCAACACTGAGATGAAATGACATCTCAAGCCCTGTCGCCCAATGAAACCAATAGGGTTTATAAGCGTGGACGGTCCGCATGCACCGTTTTGCTTGGGCGGGCTTAGATCCTCTAAGCTGTTTACCAGTACTTGTGTGCGGGTCGGATTCAGCCCTGGGTGGAAGCGTCTTGCAGCCCATGTATTTCTTCAAGCCCCTATGGGCGGGGTCATCTATACAATTGTGCCAAGTACCATCAATGTATCTCAAATGGAGTTGGAGTTATGGCCATCACATGGTTATATTGTCAGGGGAGATAATTAAAAAACAGGGCACGAAGAGTCATGGTTCTTGCACATGACACACCTGCTTAACCTCATGTACACCTGTACCAAGTACCATCAATAAATCTCAAAGAGTATTGGAGTTATGACCATCACAAGGTAGTAACTCTACTTCATTGGAAGGGAAGATAACTAAAAAACCATGGCAACCAGAGTTATGGTTCTTGCCATGTACCATCAATATGTCTCAAAGGGTATTGAAGATATGGCCATCACTAGGTAGTCATTCTGTTTTAATGGAAGGGGAGATAACTCAAACCTATGGTACCCAGAGTTGCGATTATTGTGCATGACACACTGCCTCGGCCTTGTGAACAAGTGTGCCAAGTCCCATCAATGAATCTCAAAGGGTGTTGGAGTTATAGCCATCACAAGGTTGCGTCTACGGACGGACGAACGCCAGGCTTATCGCTATATCCCCCAAACCTATTCAGTTTGGGGATAAAAATATATGGATTATATCGAAACATAACCATTTACATATTTTAGGGATCCTTTTTTAAATCATGTTGTATCCAAAACCATATTATAATAATCAGTTTTAAATAGAGATTTAAGAGTATTTACCTTAACTGGGTGAACACCTCGCATCCTTAAATCCATTGTCGCAAGATCTGTCGGCAAATCCGAGGTATCCACAGCTGCTCCTACCATGCACCAAACACACGTCATGATGACCACAAGCTGTGCTTCCATATTAAAACGTTTCTGTCATTGATTACTATTATAACTTTCAAGGTTCTCCAAAATATGTAGTATACCAGCAGTTATTAGGATATTTATATAAACAAGTCACGCTCAATTTTTACCCATCCTTTTTCTGAAATGTGAAAAAAGTATGTATTAACCCCTGACCTGCTGAATATTTAAATATATGCCACACCCACTACCGATTACCTACCAATCAGATTACTTGATGCAAATTATTGCGACAAATTCACAAACTGAATGACAAACAATGAAGATCATGATCAGATGGCTTCTTCAGAAGCCATCTGATCTGGATCTTCATTGTTTGATAGATAAGACATATCCGGGTTCAGCAGGACAAGGGTAAATGTAACTTTCACAAAACTGGGACACCTTATTGGCTTAAGTGTTTACAAAATTTTACTCATTTGTACCACCTTATATACAGCAGGAATTCGTTAAGTAATTTAATGGTGCACGGTTGAGTTATTTTGACACTGGCTTACCATTTTACATCCAGTGAAGGTCCTGTTCAGATGCCAAATTCTGTGCATTCTGCACTGTTTGCCAGAAGAGGTTTAAAACATCAGAAGCAAAAGGACGTGAAGATCAGGTTGATGATTCTGTAAAACCATTGCCATTGATTAAGCAATTGTAAGAGGTAACTAACCATTATCAGCCGATCTTGAATGACAGGGAAATACTTGGGGTTTGAATTTCATTAAATCCAGGGTAAGAAATTTGTCCAAATCCAAGATGGCGATTACATTTACCATGTGGTATTCGGTAAAATTTTCACAAGTGCTTAAAAAGTAAGAAAATTATGACTCGTCTTTGCTTCTTCAGAGTACATAACAACAGAAAATGGACAAATTGTAAGGGTGAGTGCTCCTGCCTTGTCGGTTACCTTGTTTGAAAATTTAGGGGATTTTGCCTAATTTTGGTCAAGAAATTTTCCTCTAGGGCTCCTGTAAGTATTTGCTTTTTGAACTAACATTGCATCCCACAGTGTTGGGAAACAATTTGGAAATTCTTTATTCGTTTTGCTCTACTGTCTAGAAGTGTGTTGAGTGTAGACCCACACTGATGAGAAAGAGAAAATACTTCCAAGAGTCATCTCCCCTGAAGGTGAAGTCCTTAAAATAAATTGACTGAGGTTTTCTTTAGCACCGGTTTAACCCATTTAGTACCAGAAAACCCAAAATGGGTACCCTGGCAAACAGTGCTGGCCCAGATCAGACACCGCAGAACGTGGCGTCTGATCAGGGCCTCCACTGTTTGCTAAAAGTTCAGTCATTTTCCAAACAATGTTTGATGAAAACACAACCTCTCACCCCTAAATTTTGAAATGAACTCCTGCTATATATAAGGAGGAAGATTCCATTTGGTACAAAAAGGTTTAAGCTAGGAGTACAGGAGAAAAGGGCCCCTACCATTCTCATTCTGTGTTTTATCTATGCACAGTCAGCTTAATAAATTCTACTAGCATAAATGGACCTCAAAATCTTTACATGTCTGTGAGCAGCCAAGACACTAACAGAACAGCAAATAATCTGTGAAGAGTTATCCGAGCCTTTGCAGCCTGTGGGATAGGTACCATTTCCCCTATTACAAACATTTGAAATGGATGCCAGCGTATCCTCTCTATGTTCACATTTATCTTTTCTAATCTACAGTTTGTTTCCCATTTTAATGGGCCTGCCCATTTGTTTCATTCAGTACATGTACGTCTCTTTAACCTTTTTTGTACCAAATGGAATCTTTCTTTTAATATATAGCAGGAGTCCATTTCAAAATTTAGGGGCGCCAGGTTGTGTTTTCTTCAAAATCTATTTGGAAACTGGTTAAACTTTTAGCAAACAGGGGAGGCCCTGATCAGACGCCACAGAATCTGATCTGGGTCTGCACTGTTTTGTCAGGCTACCCGTTTTGGGGTTTCTGGAACCAAATTGGTTAAACTGGCTGGCAGATCCTGAACTGAAAACTCTTGGGAACACATTTCGTCCAGGGTAGAATCTCCCAACTTACATATAGCAGGAATCAACAGGCCTCTGTGGCCAGGTGATTATGACTTTCAAGCGCTGACTGTTAACCTTTACCCTGCTGTAGGCGACAAGCCCTATCTTTGCAAACAGTGTAGATCCAGATCAGATGGCTTCTGAAGAAGCCATCTGATCAGGATCTACACAGTTTGACATTCAGTTTATGAATATGTAGAAATAAGCTGCATCAAGTAATCTGAATCGTTCAAAGTCAGAAATGAGTGTGGCTTAATTGAATATTCAGCAGGACAAGGGTTAAGTCTGAAGACTTTCACTACTGTACATGTACCGGGTAGGTTCAGGTCTCACTGAGGTCAGATGCCAAGTAGAAAGGTCAAGTAGATTTTCTACATGATTTTCACCCACTTCTCATTTAGGGCTCACTTGATATAAGTCAAACAATCTTGAAAGACTAAAACTAGAGCACCCAGTCAATGGCACGCCATCACAAATCCCCACGCTTCTGGAAGAGCCAAATATAATCAATTATAATGCCTTATCATGTAAGGAAGCCATTACCAAATTGGTTTGCATTCTGGCCAGTCATTAAGAAGGAGACAGCGTGATGGATCACTGGATAGATGAATGGAGACATTCACAATATCCTGAAACACTTTTTTAAATGCATGGGGATAATGAATATATATGGTTTAGGGGTGGGGATCTGAACAGTTTCTCAGATATTAGGCCTTTTATGAAGTGATGGGGATGGGGCATGGCCCAAGCATACCCGGGGGACCCATTTCTGATGCCACTAGCTAATATACAATCAGAAAAATCCACGGTTTTGCCATTTTTCCATACAAATGTCTAAGTGACCAAATTTGGCCTTGACATAAAACAGATAATAAGCAAAATCACTGACCCATGAAATAGGTCACAACGACCTAGATACACTGAGGTAAATCATCAGATCACAAAGAACTCACAATCCAGGTGAGACATTTCTCCATCAAATAGTAGTCAAGATATCAGGCAAAATCACTGAACCATGAAATATAGGTCACAGTGGCCTAGATATAATTCAACGTCAATCATGGGGTCACATGGAATAAATAATCCAGGTATGGCGTTTCTTCATCAAATACATGTAGTATTCGAGATAATAGGCAAAATCACTGAACCATGAAATATAGGTCACAATGACCTGGATATATTTGGAGGTCAATTATCAGATCACTTGAAACTAATAATCCAGGTGAGACATTTCTACATCAAATAGCATTCAAGATAGTAGGCAAAATCACTGAACCATGAAATATAGGTCACAGTGATCTAGATATATTTTGAGGTTAATCATGGGGTTATATTGGAAGCGAAGATAACTCAAATACCACAGCACCAAGAGTTGTGGTTCTTGCGCATTACATTTCTTCTATACATGTACCTTGTATACAGTTGTGCCAAGTTCCAGCAAAAAGTAGGATTTATAAGGGGTGTGCAGTCTTTCTTTCGTTCTCACAAGTCGATATATTAAGGAAAACGAACCAATACCCCAGCATCCTGGATACAATCTGGGTTGTGGGTACTCATTAGAACTGCCTCATTGAGGTGTATAAAGAGATTTTTTTATATTATTTTTTAGAATTGAACTTAAAATTTCAACATATATCAATTGTTATCAATAAGTGATCACCAAAAACCAAGATATTATGAAAACGCACAACTACCGCAAGATCAAGGACACATTCGGGAATTTCCCGGAAAAATTAACTTCAGAAATGGACCCCTAAAATAAAAAAAACAACAGAAAATAGCACCATGGTCTCTTTCTTTTACGCTGTATTTCCCTGTGCATTTTAGATTTACTTGGTGCTCAGTGGTTTAATACTTGGTACCCGACAGCAAACTCTTTTAATTCTAATAATTGTTTTACGAAGAATAAAAGCATTTTATAACCGGTAAATCTCTCAACATTCATCCGATCTTATCAAAAAAAAAAAAAGATTTTATAGTCTCGGAAATCTGTGACATTTGCATCTATCGAGTCAGATCATGGTGTGATATATACTGACTCTAGTCCAATTTCTTGCTTACATTAATCAGCAAATTAACTATAATCCATTTTTTAACAATTAACACAGTGTGTTTTCAAATACATGTGACAAAAAGCGTAAAGTTAACCGTGTCATAGATTCTGTGCACTTGCCATTGAACCACCAGTGTCTACTGATATTTCACCAGACTATTTTTAACTTGGATAGCGTGTCGTTTGATAAATTATATCGGATTGCAGTCATGACAATAAACAGCTTGACCATGCATTTATTTGCGTGCTTTCATGCCTGCAACAGTCAACTACCATATCCAGAATTTCTCGGGCCAAATTTTTGGTCGCATTTTTCAGTGACTGGTTATGGTATGAGGAGGTCCAATCCAGTATAATTTTTTATGTTTGGATTTTTAGCACTACTGATAAGCACACTTCATTGTAATCCGAGCCTTCTCTGACGTTCTAAAAGCCTTTTTTATTTTCTGATTTGGCGGCTTTAACGTCAGAGGAACACCTATAGTGAAAACTCCAATACTGGATTTCTAAGTAGCAAGGCAGAGTTTCCAGTGATTTCTGAACTGATTTTGCCATAACATGAAAGCCCATGATAAGTGATCGATTGATAAAACATTAATGATCATCCCTGAATCGCCGAAACAAGTTTACTGACGTTTGAAGGCAGTATTTCTGACCAAGTTTTCTGTCGAGCCATAAAAAAACTCATCAAGACACCATTTTGTTTGGTTTGACCTTTTGTGTATGTAAATATGTGACGTCATGTTGGTGTAAACATAAAATTTTACCACCGATATATTATCCGGGTAAAAGATGTTGTTGGAGGACGAATGCAACTCCTCTTTTCTTTCTTTCGTTCTATCTACTGATACTGCGATCGGCCACATTTTGCCATTACTCGCAGGTGTACATTACACACACTACAGGTTTTGCAGGATGAAAGCCTACACAGTAATCATGTAATTACGGTAAGGTTATTTAACCTGCACAGTGCACAGGGGGGCCTCCAATTAAAGGTGCATTATTGAGCTACCGGGTCTCAATTTTTTTTTCTCTGGTTTTTATCTTCAATTCATACTCCATTGTCATGTGTACACTTCTGGAGCCAAATACAGCTTCAGAACTTTGTAAAAATGGTCGTTTTCATTCGTGTTTTACCCTTCGCTCTGAACATGTGTTCGGAATTTCTGTTCGAAAAATAAATCTGTCACGTTACACATACATGGCGACAGTTTCGTCTCTGAGTGTCATTACTTACGGCATGGTATTCGGTGTCATATTTTTTCCGATCCTAAGCAAACAAGGCCAAAAATGAAAGTCGCATAACGTCATATATGGGGATTCTATTTTTGTCACAAACTAAAAATAGATCTAACTAGTGTTCGAAACCTAGTTAGGGAATCCCTCTCAAACTCGTTTACCTGTCATCATAATTGTTCGCATTTTCATAAAACGCATTCATTTGTATTGTTTTAAAGAAAAATACTGGCTATATGTATTTTATTTTTGGAAGCATTATTTACTGATAGCTCAATAATGCACCTTTAACGTCCCGATCCGAAGGACGGTGCACTTTATGACATTCATCCCTGCAAATGATGCCAAAGGAGCGTGTTCGGACACCGAAATTTTATCGCCGCTGCCGGGGATCGAACCCGGGACCTCTAGCACCAGAGGCAAGTGCACTAACCAATGAGCTTTCACGCTCCATTTTGGAGGAGAAAAATTTCGACTTCGCCATAAAAGAAAAACAGCGGGAGATAATTGACCGTGTACTTCAAGGAAATGACACATTTGTGGTGTTACCAACCGACTACTGCAAGACCATTTGTTAATTTATATCATGGATTTCGCCAATGCCTTTGACATGGTACATGTACCTCACAGGCGGCTGTTTGTATAAATTGGATTACTATGGGATAAGAGGATCTACACTCAGACAGTTTGGCTCGTGACCCTCTAGGCGCTCACAACAAGTTGTACTTGGGTGGCAAAGCGTCTGATCCAATCCCTCTTCTATTTGGTCTCCCCCAAGGCTCGGTACTCAGACCGGTCCTTTTCTTTTGTATTTGGATAACATCAGATCAGCTGTTCATTTATTTGCTGATAATTGTTTTGTACAGGAATATATATATATCCTTCTGAGTGCCTTATCTTACAAGATGACCTGAATAGCCCAGCACTTAGGGAGGCCGAATGGCAGATGAAGTTCATTGTGGCCAGATGTCACTCGAAGAGAGTGTCATGGCACTTAAATTCGGCTACTCATTACACCAGCATACATGCGAGCGTTTCAATCCGCTAAATACCTTGGTCTCATCATCACTGACGATCTCGATTGGGGTCAGTACGTTTCTGAGATTACATCCAAAGCAACTGAGACATTATGATTTCTAAGATGTAATCTGGCTTTTGCTTCAAGGCAGACAAGGGATGTTGCATACAAAACATTGGTCAGACCTCAACTTGAGTATGCATCACCTGTTTGGTACCTCCATGTCAAAACTCAGATACAATAGGTTTAGAATGTCCGGTGGACGGTTGCTCGATGGACCTGCCGGCGATGACGGGACAAAAGTAGTGTGGGAGATATGCTTGATGAGTTGGAATGGCCATCGCTGGAGACCCGTCATGAGCTGTCCTCTTTAAACTCCTAGCCCAACCCACAGCTTTCACCTTTCTACCTCCTTTTATAAGATACACTCTGATACAGTGTCTCTTAATAAAGATAACTACCTGACCCGTGTGACTAGTTCAACTCAAACAAGGGCATCAAAATTAAACAACTGTCAATATCGTAGGTACCAGGCCTAGAGTGATGGCATGAAGAATTCCTTCTTCCATAGAACTATTCCTCCGTAGAATAGTCTTCCCTCCTATGTGATAGATGCCAAAACTACAGAGGCGTTCAAAGGCTGTACGATATAGATTGGGACTCAGCCACAACAGCCACTAGGAATGTCAATGGTTTCAAAATAACATTGGCTTTTTTTCATATAGGATACAGTGTGAAAATGACATTCACTTTCTGTTTTATTAAGATTAAAATGAATACATATTCTTTGTTCTCTTGGTCAAGTGTTTTGGCTTATTAATTAAATACTTAACCTGAAGTAAAGGATACCTTTTACTTATGATGCGCGAGGATAGAACACGTAGTTTTTTTTTCGAAGGATGTTCCCGTCTGCTTGGGTTTGTTTGTAATTTTGTGGCAATATAGGGAACAGGCTTGCGAATTTTTCGGAACTTCCCCTCGGCTTCCCTGAGCTGTTTGCTTTTTACATCCACTGATCTAATTGACCTACATGTTGTACAGGACTCTCATATGAGGACCTCTTTACCTGGCGTAAAAGAAACCGCGAAGTTCTTGCTAAGAGTGGAGGCAATACTCGGTCCATCCTTGAATCTCCCTTCTATTAAGTAGTTTAGGTCGTAGTACCAAAGCGTTAATCCAAAATCATTAGTCCATAGACAAAACGGCAAATGTCAATGTTCAGATCAACAGACATGGGCTCCAGAAGAGTGTAATCAGGCGTGAGACTGGCTAAAAAACTTTTTTGTTTAATTTCGTAAGGCAGAAGAACAACACGCGCAGTTCATTTTTATTTGTTCATTGAGCATATACTAAATTAGTCATATTAACAAGCACCTAGCCTTTGAGAGCATTCTTGCTGACAGTCAGCATGGTTTCCACAGCCAAAGGTCTTGTGAAACCCAATTAGTCAAATTTTGCCAAGACATTTTAAGCAATCTGGATGCGGGCATAATAACCGTGGCCACTAACAGACTGACTTTATTATCATGAACTTTGCCAAGGTCTTTGACAAGGTACCATACAGAAGGCTATTGTACAAACTGGAATATTGTGGGATAATAGGATCAACAAATATGTAGATTAGCTCATGGTACACAAAAAAGTTGCACTTGATGGCCAAGTGCCCCTTTTTTTATCTGGTGTCCCACAAGGTTCGGTACTTGGACCTGCTCTTTTTAGTATTCATAATTCTAATGCACTCGCGTATGTAACGCGACGTCTGATTCTATAACGTCGAACATTTGCGACGGTATATTCTGCGATATACTGTCAGAAACCAAAAGTCATCAAGAAATGTTTTTGTTTGGCTGGTATTTGGGTTTACGCAGCTCGCAGTGCTTGCCGTTTTGTGCAAGTAGGACATTTTTTAACAAATCAAATGAATAAATGCATTAGAGTGGTGATAACTGTTTTGAAAATTGTCATTTGTGGAGGTAAATCGTCGGTTTTACGATCGCAAATTACGTTTAACGGCTCCGCTAGCGCGTAAAACTAAATTTTCGACCGTAAAACCGCCGATTTACCTCCCCAAATGACAATTTTCAGAATCAGAATTGTTTAATGGTGACACGTCAAATGACACTCATACACCAGGACCTGTGATATGGTAAGTTAGTCCCTAGCTCTAACAAAGGAGGTAAACTTAGCTACACAATCCTCAGCACCTTCAGCTGTCGAAATAATCAAATCGGGAAGGGCATTCCAATCTCAAATGGTTCGGGGGAAGAACACTTCTTTATAAAGGTCAGTTCTTGCAGCAAGGGTCTGAAACGTCAATGAATGGTGCTTTCTACAGTGACTAGCTGGGGAAACAAGGCCATCTGTTGGAATGTTGGCAGCACCCTTTAGACGTTTGTATAAGAATATAAGCCTACTGTCTCTTCTCCTTATCTTGAGAGACCCCCATCTTAATGCTCCTAGAATTTCAGTCATGCGTTTCAAAGCATAAATTGCTTGTTACAAATCTAGCAGCTATATTCTGAACTTTTTTAATTTCTTCATTAAGGGCCACTCCACTTGGGTCCCAGATGCAACTCCATATTCCAAGATTGGGTAAACAAGTCCCTTATATGCTGTCTCCTTCACACTGGACACTGGTGAAGATTTCGCCTCAGGAAACCAAGTGTTCTATTCGCCTTAGTACACATGTTGCTAATGTGTGTATTCCATCTCAAATCGTGTGTAATTGTCACACCAAGTCACATTTTCGAGGACCGTTCCTTCTAAAGTGTATGAAGCCTCAATTTTATTTGTTCTCTTCCTAGTTATCTTCATAACATTACATTTAACAGGCTGAAATCTCATGTCCCATTTTCGTGCCCAACATCCTGATCTATCTATATCCTTCTGAAGTTTCATTAA
Source organism: Lucinisca nassula (assembly GCA_963580285.1). Classification (NCBI taxonomy): domain Eukaryota; kingdom Metazoa; phylum Mollusca; class Bivalvia; order Lucinida; family Lucinidae; genus Lucinisca; species Lucinisca nassula. The sequence goes on along the minus strand of OY757018.1, from coordinate 51,523,109 downwards.
GTCCTCTGTATAGCTCTGATTCCCCGATAGCAAACACAGTCGTCTGCGAACAGTCTTATTTCTGACTGAATGTCAGTGGAAATATTATTAATGTACAGGGAGAATAGCAGCGGACCAAGAACAGTCCCCTGTGGGGCCCCAGATAAACTGGCGCCTATACTGAAGATTCACCATGAACAACAACACGCTGTTTTCTGTAGCAAAGGAAGGAATCAATCCATTTGAGATTCTTCCTCCCAATTCCATTACCAAATAATTTGGATTTAAGTAGTTCATGAGGTGGGAAAAGCCTTCTGAAGCAACATACCCAAACGGAAACACCAACAGCGGAAAGCCAAAAGGACAGTTACTTTCCCACAAAATGGCCAATAGGCTATCCAAAATAAAATAATATATTAAAGCGATACAAACACCCAAAGACAAACCATAACAAAAATAAACCGCAACAGAAGAACCGCCTACGAACGGTCAGCGGAAACGAATTCCACTTGTGGGGGTGGGGGGTGGGGGGGGGGAGTGCTTAAATCGATTTTACGTGGCCACAATCCTCGCCCTTACTTCCGTCGCGACTAAGACAAATAATTTGTTCAGTCCGCATGAAGGCCTCCTAACTCAACAGTGCACCATCTCTGTAATCACAAAAACAAAAAAACACAGAGATGAAACAACGGTGAGTACTCGACAGCACGAAACCACTGAAATGCTGGAGCAAAAGAAAACCAACAGTTAGACTTCGATTGGCCCGACCAGAGGCAGAGCATCAGGTACCAACCAACATAAGCCTTTACGTTGGAACCGTCATAGAATCAAGCATTTTACTTCTAATTTTCAATACAGTTATCCCCTAAATGATCTCCCCGTTAATATCAGGTCATCTGTCCATTCGTTTGCTGATTTTTGTGTACTTTATACTCTGACTGTCTCATTTTACAAGTTGACCTGGACCGACTAGCACAGTGGGAGGTCGATTGGCAGGTGAAGTTCGATGTGACCAAATGTCATTCGATGACAATCAGTTTCGGAGGAGTTCAAAGATCGGGACTCAGAGGTATGCATTTTAGTATACTTCTGTTAATCAGATTGTAAATAGTTTTAAGGACTCATCCAGGGTCCTCCTTTTTTTAAGCTAAATTCTAAATTTAACCACCAACCCAACTCAGGTAATGGCCAAATGTGACCGACTTAGTATAGATATAATATTCCCGCCATCTGTCAAAATCGGTCGAATTAGGTCGGTATAAATTCTTACCTCTACACCGCTTACGTGTTTCGTCGCATGACCTTTATAACCCAGAGTTCAAGTTTGTAAACAAATGTGGCGATTTTTTTACACGATCAAATTCAAGTGAGGAGGAATACTTTTTGTAAACAAGGAATCTTTAGGTAATTAATTACAATTGTACAAAAATATGTATTGAAGAGACCTGTGTTAGGAAAATCACACAAATTAATATATAAACGCACCCAACAGGGTTTGAAGGAGTCCACACCCTCCCGATCCTTGGAAGGATCGGCAATATTGGAGTTTTCAAGTGTGGAATTTCTCTGGCTGTAGGTCACTACAGCCAGATATCTCGGGTTAACTTCATTGCTAAAGTGTTTGTTTTGAAATAAAAGTTATATAACCATTTCAATATGCTTAAAAATGCACAATTCCGGAGTCAAAGAGATTGCCGGAGTACCGTACCGGTACTAGGAAATATACCGCGGTTGGTACCACAAGAGACAAAACCGCGGTATTTACCGGTATACCGGTTTTACCGCACACCTCTAGTTAACGCATCAATACCCCAACATCCAGGACAAAATCCGAGAATTTCCCGGAGAAATTGACTTAAAAAATGGACCCCTTAAACGTTAAAAAGATAAATTGTTATTTTCTTAATCTTTTATAATAGAGCTAAAAATTTTATTTGATACTAATTTTAATAATTTCTGACAACCTGAAGTGGAGATATTAGCGACAACACACCACTACCTCCAATTTCCCGGACATTAGTGTGCACCATCAGCCGAAGATTTCCGAGTATTCGGGCAGGGTGACACAAATGGTGCACAAGACTTTTTAAAACAATCGCGTACGATTTCTTCTGTGATTCGGAGGTGACAGGATTTCTCTGCACGGCATATAGTAAACGGATGTATTAGTTCTAATAAACGGCGAAGTGGCGGCTAGTAGGGAATTCGCTGAGGAGAAGAAAAACAAGATAACTCTGGACGGTGTTGAAGTAAGTGATCCACCAGTATATTTATTCTATAGACATTGTTAAAAATTATATATTTTGAAATCTTGCTGATCAGTTGCCAGTGCTCTGGACGGTGTTGAAGTAAGTGATCCACCATTATATTTATTCTATAGACATTGTTAAAAATTATATATTTTGAAATCTTGCTGATCAGTTGCTAGTGGTACGACCGCACTTTACGGACATAACGGATAATAGATTCTAGCGGTTACTAGAGTCTAGAATCCATGCAATGTAACACAAGGAGGTCAACATATGTTTTTATTGTAAACGATTGTTTTTCAATTCAATAAAAACATCTGGGCAGTTATATGACAGAAATTACTAAAAGTTGCGAATTTCTTACCTCGGTAACAGAATGTGCTTTATCAAACGAATAAAGTAGTTGAAACTATGACACTTTTACGCGACGAAGTTGTACCGGAATCAAAACACCATTTACCCAGCATTCCCCAGTTATCTGTGTGATAGGACGCTTTCAAAAGCGAACACCGTATAGGCACGGTATAGACATGTACAAGAACTACGTCATCACTCTGTCCGGGTCTCACTATAAAGCGACAAGAAGCGTCAAGATCTTATTCCATTAAATATATGCATACCTATATCAGATTTTCATGAATACATACAGTAATCTAAAGTATCAGATTTGAATAGTTCCAGAAATATTGCATTTTCTGAGAGAAAATAAAACAGTACAATCGCGTGAATAACCGCGTGCGCTTGAGAAAAAGCGACAAGAAAATGTTAGGACTGACAAAGAGTATCCCCTATGTACTTATTACCGGTGTATACTAATTACCGGTGTATTCTGTTTTACCCGAATTACTATCGCGTGCATTAACATCATTCGGAATTTCTCACATCATTGTTTACAAGACATTTTTCTCTCTGCCTGTATTAAGAAAAAAAAAATCAGACCTGTCCGTTTCTCAGGGTAAAGTGACTTCTTTTATCTGTAGTCATAAATAATGATGTTCTGTTTTGTGTAGTAAATAAAATGGTATACTTCATAAAACATGCTGTAGAAACAAAAAAAAAAGCTTTCAAACAGGCCCTTTTTGCTTTCATTTTGAAGGCCAATAACTATTTCATTACAGAACCTCGTCCAATGTAGGCTCTTATACCCAAATAACTTCCTACAGGATTTGTTTACATATACACCGGTAATTAGTAACACCGAACATGCCAGATGGTGACAGGGGTAGTCCAATATAAATGAACAATTTAGCTGGTTGGAGTTTATTTTGAAAAAATATATTGTTTATTTCCGTTGAAGGAATGAAACAATAGTTTGACTAGACACAATTTATCAGAATCGGTAGAACAGTTTGTTTTATATACTGAGTTGAACATTTAATACACCGGTAATTAGTAACACCAGTATATATATGTCACATGTAAAGTAGAAGTAAAACAAAGATCAGGAATCGATACAATTAATTTACTCCATCCATCAAAGACACCAAAGGGAAAGAAACACAAACATGAAGCGACCAGATCATAAGGAAATGAAAACCTAAACAAAAGAAGGCCATAAGGACAGTTACTTTCCCATAAAATGGCCAAAAGGCCATCCAAAATAAAAAGACACAAGTGATACACACAGTAAGTAACAAACAACAACATAAATAAACCGCCACAGAAGAACCGCCTTGGAACGGTCAGTGGAAAGAATTCCTCTGGGGTGGGGGCTTAAATCGATTTTACATGGCCATTATCCTCGCCCTTACCTCTGCCGCGGTATTCACTAATTTTGTTTAGTCCGCATAAAGGCTCCCTAACTCATCAGTGTAACATCTCCGAGAACATACAAATAAAAAAACTACAGAGATGAAACAAGGTTGAGCTAGGACTCGACAGCATACAAAAACAGAAATGCTGGAGCAAAAGAAAACCAACAGTTAGTCTCCGAGGGGCCTGACCGAAGACGGAGCATCAGGCGCCAACCAACATAAAAATACTGAAATAAAATTCCATTTATGTTTTTACGCTGGAACCGTCATATAATCTTAGGCCCGACCCACCGGTGTGCAATCAAAGAGGGAAGCAAAGTTGCCAACCGTGATTGTGTTAACCACCATGCATGCAGTCTGTTTTATAACATTTATGTTGTACCCAATCTTATATATCGACGAACGATTTTACGAAATTGGGTACTGAAGTCATTACAGGCATGTATTTTTCTAAATTTTTATACTAAGTCACCATAGAATTCGGGTTCCGATAGGCCTTGTTGCAGAAGTGTTTTAAGTCCAACATTGAATTTTGAAACCAAATCAGAATGACGTCTATAAAACTTAGAAAAGGCTTTGGTTATTTGTGTTCACGGAGATGTTGCACTGATGAGTTAGGAGGCCTTCATGCGGACTGAACAAATTATTTGTCTAAATCTCGACGGAAGTAAGGGCGAGGATTGTGGCCACGTAAAATCGATTTAAGCCCCCCCCCCCCCAGTGGAAATCTTTCCATTGACCGTTCCAAGGCGGTTCTTCTGTGGCGATTTATTTATGTTGTTGTTTGTTATTTACTGTGTGTATCACTTGTGTCTTTTTATTTTGGATGGCCATATGGCCATCTTGTGGGAAAGTAACTGTCCTTATGGCCTTCCTTTGTTTAGGTTTCCATTATGGTCTGGTCGCTAAATGTTTGTGTTTCTTTCCCTTTGGTGTCTTTGATGGGTGGAGTAAGTTAATTGTATCGATTCCTGATCTTTATTTTACTTCTACTTTACGTAGTTTATGATACCGATACCCCTGATTAAGAAGTTTAGCGGTTAATAATTTATTACGAGTATTGAAGTCGGATACATGACTTGACACTCTAGCGAAGTCTTGTTTTTCCTCGAACTGAAGTCATACTTATTTATTTGTTTTATACGGGCATGGACAAAGTTGATGAAGGCAATGTTGGTGCCGGCGAAGCCGGCGTCAACGGCTGCAGGCAGCTTTTGCACTGCCACCAGGAATCAAACCGGGGGCCTCTAGTGTCAGAGGCAAGTGCACCAACCACTGATCTATCTTTCTATCTGTCACAGGTGTGGGAAAAGAACATGGCTCGACCTGGACTTGAACCCAGGGCCTCTCGCATACCGTGCGAACACTCTACCGACTGAGCTACCGAGCCACACGGGTCGACCCGTTACATTCCCCCCTAATCCTTCCTAATGAGATACGCCCTGAATCTCTAAGTCCTATCCAGTCCGGCTGAGAGACTTATTTTTCATACTCTTTCATGTCCTCAGATTGAAAGATTTCGGTGCTGCGCCTACACTGAGCCATCAAATGTCACAGGGGTTGAAAAAGAATATGGCTCGACCGGGACTCGAACCCAGGACCTTTCGCATACCGTGCGAACACTCTACCGACTGCGCTAGCGAGCCACATTTCCACTGAGGACTTCTGTTCCTCACAACATGACATTATTTAAAGATCCCGACCAAAGACTTCTATCCTGTAGATAGATAGATAGATAGATAGATAGATAGATAGATAGATAGATAGATAGATAGATAGATAGATAGATAGATAGATAGATAGATAGATAGATAGATGAATAGACCATATGAACTTGCCATCGAAATTCGATTAACAGTGAATGCCCTGATCAGATCTGCATTCTGCGACATCTGTATGGGGACTGCATGCACTGTTTGCCAATTTGATATTCCTTTTGGGGATTTTCTGCGCAGAAAGGGTTAATCATCCACAGGCTAACATGACAGGTCGACTTAAACACTGTTAAACTGATGATGTTATGCAAACTGCCTGAGTGGTTGGATATACAATGTATATTCTAAATAGTGTTCAATGGGTCGTTGGGGCCCCGCCCATAGGGGCTTGAAGAAATATATGGGCTTCATGATGCTTCCACGCAGAGCTGAATCTGGCCCGCACACTAGTACTGGTAAACCGCATAGAGGATCTAAGCCTGTCCAGGAACCACGGTGCGAGGCAGACCGTCCATGCTAATAAACCCTATTGGTTTCATTGGGCGACAGGGCTTGAGATGTAATTTCATCTCAACTTCGGTTCCAGTACTCGTGTGCGGTCAGATTCAGCTCTGCGTGGAAGCATCATGCAGCCCAATTATTTCTTCAAGCCCCAATGAGCGGGGGCTGCATATTTAGCTGCGCAGCCAACTGAGGTAATGGCCAAATATGACAGACTCATAGTGTAGATTATATTTTCTTGTCCTTTGGGATCATTGATTCCATTGTGGAATTTTGAAAATATCTGAGGGTCACTGATGAGGCCTAATTGGCCGAAACTAGCTAGTCTGGTCCAGAAAACATATACACTCCATATTTTCAGTTCTGTTGTGTATTCCTTGCTTCCAAAGAATAACCCTTTTATAGAACATATTTAACTTCACTACAGCTGGTGTTTGGGAATGTGTGGCGGCGGTAAAACGTCTCCCTGCCCTACATCATAGTGTCGATTATATTTTCTTGTCCTTTGGGATCATTTATTCCATTGTGGAATTTTGAAAATATCTGAGAGCCATTGAGCCAAATTTGCCGAAACTAGCTAGTCTGGCCCAGAAAACATATACACTCCATATTTTCAGTTCTGTTGTGCATTCCTTGCTCCCAAAGGATAACCCTTTTATAGAACATATCAGTATAAGAGAAGACTGATAGATAGAGAGAACATTCAATGTGTATCCACATTTCACACTGATCACATTGAACTGTTCTGTGGCCATTAAGGACAGCACCAAGTTTCAGCACCAGATTCATTTTCTAACAATTGACTGTTATCAATATCAGAACATGAGGATTGAAAACGTTCGTTACAGTCCTCACATTCTTTCCATTTCTCGGAACCTTTGCAATATTTTTGAAGAGTCCAGAGCGAAACCTTGGGCCGGGGTTAGTGTCAATGTCTCTGGCCAAGATTATGAGTATAGCCAGATTTGTACCGCCTGAGGACTTGAAGTTTCGTAAGTTCTCCGAACACTTTCTGTTCCCTGCCCTACATCATAGTGTAGTTTATATTTTCTTGTCCTTTGGGATCATTGATTCCATTGTTGAATTTTGAAAATATCTGAGGGTCACTGTTACATGTGGGTTTACGGCGTCCCGCAAACCCCCATGCTGACAAGACAACCGAGCGTGATCTCTGACAGGTGTACGGGCAGCTGTGGGGTAAGGCACAAGAAAGATGTTAGATGAATGACATGAATTATTTACAGTATCTACATACAACGCTTACAAACACAAAACATCACAATTTGTTGCTTCTGTAGCCAACTCACGACGTCCGCTCCGAAGGCAAAACAATGTTCTGTGCTCGGAACGGGTGACGTGAATACCTACAGAAGCAAACAACAAAAACAACAACAACAACAAAAAACAAACAACACAAGACGCGACTGGCCAGTTTATAACTTAGGGTGAATCCCCCACTCGCGTGAAACTTCCTCTCGCGAACTAGTAGAACTAGTCTATCAACATAGTTGATAATCCTAGGTTTAGCGATCACGTTTGCCGATCAGAGGTTTAGTGATCGTCCAAATAACCTGCAGGTAAGTTGACCTCTTCCATGGTCTCACATTTGTTTACAACGAACAATGATTAGATTCTGCTTCTACCCTGGTAGGCGCTGATTACGGCGGTCTGTCCGCCCTTGCTGGACCCTAACGCCTAGCGTCGTACCAGTACCTGCTGCTATGAAGCAGGGAGCAGCAGGTCACACATTGTTGTGCCTTTCAATATACTTTCTATTTCCCCCGTCACAATGTTGTGTTCACTCTTACAACTTGACCTGCTGCTAAAGTGTTCGCTTTTTTCAGGGTTTATATATCTATGAATACTACCAGAAAATCATGCCTACTCATATTACCTTGCTTTGTTCGTGGCGAAGTGGAGATACCGGCCACAAACAAAGCTAGATAGCAAAAATCGAGTAGATAATGGATTTGCGTTCAAATAGTATATTTCCCATAGGAAAAATTGATGAAACGACCCTATAAATCAATGCCATGACTCCTGTTAAAACGAACACCCTCACAACACGTGACGGGAATAAAAATCATATATGGCACAATTTGGCGGTTGGCGATTTTTAGGCAAATTCTATAGGACTCGGCCTTTTAGCGGCCCCCTGTATTGTAAAAACAGCTCTCTATAAACCACTCATGCATACATCGTATGATATGTGCATGACTTGTTCATGGAGCCGCACAGTTTGCGTACCATATTTCACCTAAAATATTTCACTCGCACCGCCCTACCATATATCTACTAAAATAATTTAGATGTGCATAAGCACCAGAGAGGTTTCCTATTCCATCTCGTAACAAAGGTTTCCCCTTTTGGAGAAAAAACAATCAGAAATGTTTTTTCTTTGTGTACAGAGATGGAATAGGATGAACCTATCTAAACAAGACAGCTATTTACACAACAACCGTGCGAAGAATTACCTACTAAGGTAGTCTGCCCCCAAATTTTCTTAAGTAAAATTTAGCTATTAAGCCAAGGTGGTTTGCCCCAGAATTTTCCTGTTCCCCTGACACTCTGTTGTTTGTTAGAAAACGGATATCGTTTTAATCTCACTGGAGGTGGCCTTTCTGGCTCAACAGATTTGATTGATTTCACAGGTTCTGACATAAATGTGGTACATATAATTTGGTCTGTCTGACATGTCAGTCCTGCAAGGCGCTGTTCTCTCAGCCCTTCTGTCTCCTCACTCTCCTCTGTTTCCTCACTCTCTACTGACGTTAGTGTATGTGGGACGCTAACGTCTCCGTCAATTTCTGGTTGCTCAGCAGTTTGAAAACTGTTGTCTTCAAATGAAGACTCGTCGACGTCATTTCTGTCATGACTGTCTGTCGACATAATTGGTTTAGAGATCAGACAATGAGACGTCACAGTCTGACGCTCAACATACTGCTTCAGTATATTAGCGTGATATGTGTTAACATTTCCATTGACGTCAATCTTATAATCCATTCTGTTCACTACCTCAACCACTTCATAAGGACCTTTCCATTGAAACAATAATTTATTACTGTCTGTCGGTAGTAACAACAGCACTTTATCGCCGACGTCAAATTTACGCGACCTCGCGCCTTTATCATAATAAGCTTTCTGCTTAATCTGAACCTTCTTTAAATTATCACGCGCTAATTTGCATGTCTGCTCTAGCCGTTCCCTAAGCTCAATAACGTATTGATACGTCGAAAGAACTTGCTCATCGCGTACCTCTTCAGCCCATAATTCTCTTAATATTGCCATTGGACCTCTGACATTACGTCCATATAACAACTCAAAAGGGGAGTATCCTAAAGACTCTTGTGGGACTTCCCTTACCGCAAATAATAAAGCTGGAAGATATTTATCCCAATCTTTTGGACGTTCAGCACACATGCGACGTAACATCTGCTTTAACGTAGCGTGGAAACGCTCTATCAGTCCGTTGCAAATTGGGTGTCTCGGACTACACGTTAACTGTTGAAGAGAAAGAAGTCTGCTGACTTCCTTCATTACCTCAGCAGTAAACTGTGATCCACAATCAGTCAACATTTCATCAGGAACCCCTCTATATAGAACTGCTTAAACCTGTTCACCTACTGATGAAGTAGCATTACCTGTCCTTTTTGTACATGTAGTCTTTTTATTTGTTTGTTTCTTTTTTGTTTGTTGAAATTTTTCGGTGTTAGACGTACATATAAATTTGCATTGGTGGGATATACCAGAAACAATTTTTGAAACATGTTATACATTAACAGTAGCTATGACTATACACTTCATGCCTGTTTCATTTTTAACGGCGTTTCCCTCTGAATAGTTTGTAATATGTGTAGCCGGTTCTTTGGCATATTAGTGTAAATACATCACGGAAGCATGTCTGTATAATACTGACTCACTTGAACACCACTTTATATAATAATATTGGAGCACATATTACTATGATTAAATTTTAATTTCCGCACGTGGACCAGGACCGTGGGTGCTTGCTGGAGCCGCTTTACTGAGGTTGTTCCAGCGAGTACCCGCGGTTTGTGTGTGTGTGTGTGTTTATCAATATTAGGAATTTTGGTGGTAAGATTCTCAGTGTGTTTGAATAGGTGTTTCCGTGATGACATTGGACAAAACAGGAATTACTACATCTGTTTATAAAAAGAAGAATTGTATAGACTTACTCACATGTCTATATACATATATACGAGTATATTTATGCATACTTTTATGTGTGTGTGTGTGTGTACTTGTTTATGGGTGTGTAGGAGCATGTGCATACTCGGGCAACATTTGATATATACTGACTTTTATTCTTTCCACCTGGCTTGCAATAAAGTCGAACTTCGATGGTTGTAAACCCCTTGGGACTAAAATTGTTTGAGACAAGGGTAGTTTGAATCAGTGAAGATCACCATTAGTGTTAAACCAGAAAGCACAATGGAGATAATTTAGGGATACCCTTTTAGTATTTTGTAATACAAATGTTTTTTTTTGTGTGTGTGTGTTTGTTGGAGCCGCCTCAACGAGTCGATTATAATGAGCGCGCACAGCAAACACGTGCAAGATAAAAGAAGATCTCACTGACCTATCCATCATTATCTTAAAAATAATACGACTTTTTCATGGTAAACGATTAATCGAAGTTCGTTCCATCTATGTTTTACGATAGTTATATCTCACATGTAATTCGGGTATATTATAGACTCTAATACTGGTCGCTGATATAGCTTATGGCACAATTTAGTGATATAGTGAAAAATCAATTGGTATAAGAACGCGACCCGAAGAGCCGCCTTGTAATTCAGTTTAATGACGTCCTTTATTGTTATTTTGACGTTGACTGGCGTAACGTAGATTCCTTGTATCAGATACGTTATGAAAACAGGTAAAGGCATAAAATATATAGAGGATCTTGCATGATTGTTCATGTGTTGTGTGGTTTATTAGGCGAGTTGAGGAAAAGTGATAAAAATGCACGGCTTTGCCGAGCATTTTGCCCCTTTTCCGCAACGAGTTTGGTGGATTAGGTGGTACATGAGCATGAATGCAAGATTCTATTTATCATATGGCATTTAAAACGCATTTAATTTACGATTTGTACGAAAATGTTAATGTTCCGCCGTTGGAAGACGCGACTTCGTTTTAGATGGCATGCGTGTAATGTTACGGAGCGTTACTATCTAATTTGCATATCTAATCCACTTATGGATTATCAAATTTATTACATGGTGCTATTACATTCTCAGACGTGGCATCATGTGATAAAGCTAGTTATATTGGGGGGATTCCTTTAAACAATGGCGGAAGAAAGAAATTGAAGGAATCACTATTTTTTTGTTGACTGTATTGGAATCGAAATAGATTTGCTCTAGTGCCGTGGTTTATTGATTGATATATGGCTGCCTGTCGGACAGTTATGGGTTAACAAAACACTCGCACTACGCGCTCGTGATCGGATCTACTTTCCAGCTGACCTTCAGGCAGTAGTATGTCACTCAATGAATCACTGACAGACCTAATCTATTTCATAAATATGGATCGAAATGGACCATAACTGCTAGCTCCATGTTTGAACTTTATAATGATTGTATTATGTCCCAAATGTTGTTAATATGTACGTATATAATCGAAATAAAAAATTACAAAAAGTTAAAAAAAAAAAAAAAACATTTCATCAGGAATGCCAACCCTACTAAACATTTCAATAAGCGCTTCCGCGACACGTTCCGTCTCAATACTCGGTAAAGCTATCGCCTCTGGATACCTTGTCGCATAATCTATCATGGTTAAAATATACCGAGATTTCCTATCAGATCGAGGCTCAATTGGACCAACTATGTCCACTGCCACCCTCTTAAATGGCGTATCAATCAATGGCACAATCAGTCAACATTTCATCAGGAATGCCAACCCTACTAAACATTTCAATAAGCGCTTCCGCGACACGTTCCGTCTCAATACTCGGTAAAGCTATCGCCTCTGGATACCTTGTCGCATAATCTATCATGGTTAAAATATACCGAGATTTCCTATCAGATCGAGGCTCAATTGGACCAACTATGTCCACTGCCACCCTCTTAAATGGCGTATCAATCAATGGCATTTTTCCTAGAGGTACTTTAGTGACCTGACCTTTCTGAATAGTTCGTTGACAAATATCACAAGATTTACAAAATCTAGCGACATCACCGCAAATACCGGGCCAGTAAAACTCAGTTACAACTCTATCCAATGTCTTCCTAATACCCATATGTCCAGACATAAGCGTTTCATGAGCCAGTTTCAACACCTTTCCTCGGAAACTTTGAGGGACCACAAGTTGGAAAGAGACTTTGCTACCCTTGGTGAACTCCCTATATGCCAAACCTTTTTTCTCAATAAACCTAGTTTCACCTCGGTTTAAACCACGACTCACAGTCTTGTTCCCAGATACAACCCTTTTCCTGATGTTTTCCAAAGTTGGATCATCAACCTGAGCTTGCTTGAAAGCCTCCTTGTCATCGTTAATGATCTGATCGGGAACCTTAAGTTTTCTGTAAGGCTTCTCATCCTGCCTAGTTTGAGACCTAGTTACAGCCGCAGCTGAGAAATGAGACATATCAGGAAGTTTTGATCCATCAATGTTACCGATAACCAAATCGTACAACGTATCATCCATACACAAAGCTTCAGTTTTCCCAGTGAAAAAAGGACAATCAATGTCAATCATTGCCAAAGGATACCTTTGTGTAGATTCATCAATCAACGTAACATTTGATTCCTTCCCTATTAACTGACTATCCGAAACCAAACTTCTCCGAACGACACAGCCTGTACACCCAGTATCTCTTAATACAACCACCTTTTTATTATTAACCAATCCTTGTGCCGTCGGTAACCTTGCCTTTAAGAAGTAACAGACACCTTCCCTAGTTTCCTTACTACACTTCTCCCTATCCGAAATCAAAGGATCACCAACCTTATTTTCAAAAATACTTCCAATCTCATCACCTTTCCTAGTTACTTCCGTCTGACAAAAACTAACTTGGTGTGCTGCGCCACGTGGTGTGCTATTATTTTTACCGCGTCCGCGAAAAGACCCTCTAAAATTACCACGACCACGTGTATAACCACGACCTACATTCTGCATATTCTCATTCTTAACCTGAGAACCTTGAGTCTCTACGCGCGTGTTAAAATTTTCCTTAACACCGCTATCCCCAACTCCAGTTGCTCCTACCTCTGCGCTATACAATTGTTTCCTGTCGGGGTTCTTAAAACATTTAATTGTTAAATGCCCCTTACCGCATATGCTACACTTGATATCGGGTCTACCACTCGGTTTGTTCGAGTCAACTTTGTCCTGTTTACCCTGCGCTGCGCCTCTATTATCGCGTTGCCCCTTATTAATGCAACTATATACGCCCCCGCGCGCTTCTGCAAACAAATCTGCTTCCCTAGCCATTTCATCTAAATTACCAAACTGTTTTGGCTTCAGATGTACATACAGTTCTCTATTACATGACTCCAGGAACTGATCCCTTGCCATGAAATCACAGACAGCCGGAAAAGATTTTTCTATCTTTGCCATATTAAGCCATTTTTCTAAATAACTTCTCAGTCTACTACTGAACTGTATGAACGTTTCTGATTTCTCGGGCCTACTATAACGAAACTGTTTCCTAAATCCGCGCTCTGTCATGTCAAAATTCTTTAATAAAGCGTCCTTTAACTTTTCATAATCCGCCGCATCCTCATTTGACAACCGGTCATATACATCAAGTGCGCGCCCTTTGAGCAATGCACTTAAATACGCGGCCCAAACACTCTTATCCCATTTATTAGCCGTAGCATATTTCTCAAACCTAGATAAATAACTATCCATTTTATCTTTACCCTCTTCAAAATAAGGTAACTTAGGATCCCGGGCATGAGCCACCTTCTCAGCTTTTTGCCTTTCAAATTCTAGCTCGAGCTTCGCTCTCTGCATTTCTAACTGATTCCTTAATTCTTGGTGCTGTAGCTCAAACCCATGTTTTATTTGTTCTAAATGGGCCTCACTAATCTCTTTTGCCTCCCTTTCAGTCTTAATGCGTGCCATTTCAAGTTCATGAACCCTTTCCTTTTCCTTTGCTTCTACTTCTAACTTAGCTAGTTCATGTGCCCTTTCCTTTTCTTTTTCTGCCCTTTCCTTTGCCTTTTCTTCAGACCTTAACCTTTCTAAATCCCTTTGCTCTTGCCTTTCTGCCCGCTCAATATCTTGCTGCTCTTTAACAAAACCTTGTAACTCCTTCCCCTCATAACCTAAGTCCTTTCCCATTTGCATTAAACGCTCCATTATTGATAACGTAAATCTCACGTTACTATCAAAACCACTATAAACTGATCAGTTATGATCAGTGATGATTGAATGGGCTTAACTAAAACGTTAAGATATGTGTTATACGCGTTAATCTAACTAAAACGTTAGTTATTAAAGCACACGCGATTTGAAATGTCAAATGCTTTCAGCAAAGTATGACGTTGCGTACTGGTAGTCTAATATGACGTCATAAACTGACGACGTTTACAGTAAAATGCTACAATCCGAAGTTTCATCACATTACAAAACTCCGATCATAACAAGTCACCATTAATGTTTCTATTACGTCATACCTAACCTCAAGCCACTGCGTAAATATTAACGCTACCGTTATGTCAACGTCAGTAAATTGTTAACGTCACTACGTCAGAACCATGTGTGGGTAAGATCAATTAGTAACTCCAGTTTAACTTATTAGAACGTCAGGTAACACAATTAAGTGGGGTCTACTTAAATTTTTCGTTACCAAGAAAAAGTGGGGTTTGCCTTGCCTTCCTGCTCAGAAATTATCGACTTGTCAGTATCCATTCAGTTGAATACATGGGTTTCGCACTTCATCAACGCAGGAAGGAAGATTCAAGTTAATTTCTAAATGTGGCTGTCAATACATTTTTTTTTTAAATTGATGATTCAGAGTATCAATGTGCTGTTCAACAGCCGGGAACACCAGCCAGAGATCAAATCCTCACTTCACTGACACCAAATGTTACATGTGGGTTTACGGCGTCCCGCAAACCCCCATGCTGACAAGACAACCGAGCGTGATCTCTGACAGGTGTACGCGCAGCTGTGGGGTAAGGCACAAGAAAGATGTTAGATGAATGACATGAATTATTTACAGTATCTACATACAACGCTTACAAACACAAAACATCACAATTTGTTGCTTCTGTAGCCAACTCACGACGTCCGCTCCGAAGGCAAAACAATGTTCTGTGCTCGGAACGGGTGACGTGAATACCTACAGAAGCAAACAACAAAAACAACAACAACAACAAAAAAGAAACAACACAAGACGCGACTGGCCAGTTTATAACTTAGGGTGAATCCCCCACTCGCGTGAAACTTCCTCTCGCGAACTAGTAGAACTAGTCTATCAACATAGTTGATAATCCTAGGTTTAGCGATCACGTTTGCCGATCAGAGGTTTAGTGATCGTCCAAATAACCTGCAGGTAAGTTGACCTCTTCCATGGTCTCACATTTGTTTACAACGAACAATGATTAGATTCTGCTTCTACCCTGGTAGGCGCTGATTACGGCGGTCTGTCCGCCCTTGCTGGACCCTAACGCCTAGCGTCGTACCAGTACCTGCTGCTATGAAGCAGGGAGCAGCAGGTCACACATTGTTGTGCCTTTCAATATACTTTCTATTTCCCCCGTCACAATGTTGTGTTCACTCTTACAACTTGACCTGCTGCTAAAGTGTTCGCTTTTTTCAGGGTTTATATATCTATGAATACTACCAGAAAATCATGCCTACTCATATTACCTTGCTTTGTTCGTGGCGAAGTGGAGATACCGGCCACAAACAAAGCTAGATAGCAAAAATCGAGTAGATAATGGATTTGCGTTCAAATAGTATATTTCCCATAGGAAAAATTGATGAAACGACCCTATAAATCAATGCCATGACTCCTGTTAAAACGAACACCCTCACAACACGTGACGGGAATAAAAATCATATATGGCACAATTTGGCGGTTGGCGATTTTTAGGCAAATTCTATAGGACTCGGCCTTTTAGCGGCCCCCTGTATTGTAAAAACAGCTCTCTATAAACCACTCATGCATACATCGTATGATATGTGCATGACTTGTTCATGGAGCCGCACAGTTTGCGTACCATATTTCACCTAAAATATTTCACTCGCACCGCCCTACCATATATCTACTAAAATAATTTAGATGTGCATAAGCACCAGAGAGGTTTCCTATTCCATCTCGTAACAGTCACTGATGAGGCCTAATTGGCCGAAACTAGCTAGTCTGGCCCAGAATACACGTACACTCCATATTTTCCAGTTCTGTGGTGTATTCTTTGCTTCCAAAGGATAACCCTTTCTATAACATATTCCTCGTAATTGCCAAGTACTAAGAAACTCTATTACAGCTTTCATTATTTCTGATCCTGCACTCCTGATTTCCATCATCTGGATGCATTCTATTTGTTGTTTTCCAAAGAGTGAACCCAAGGGTTAAGACCACGGGAAATAGAGAGAACTCCATTTTAATATACTGAGTTGTGATTTGATGACTTCCAAAGCGTTATGTCAACATGTCAAGTAACAAATATGTTCTAGAAAGGGTTATCCTTTGGAATCCTGATTCTGAGTTTATCACAACCAGTGCATTGACAACTAGAAAGGGCTAATCAGTACACTGGTCAAAATATACATAGCTCAGCACACTCAAATATCTGACAACTCACCGGCTCTTCAGAAAAATGAATATGACAAGCTACCAAATTCAGATCCTAAGAATTTCAGTTTGCGTTACCCCACAAACTAGTGCGGTAATGGCGGGAAAGAATGTCAACATTATTTTTTCAACCAGTGCTTCAGCTGAAGTGCACGACCCGCCGGATGCTTTTAGCTTTATGAGTGTCACCATATATGGGTATGGCGGCCATTTTGGTCATGTGACCTGGACCTAAAACGGTTCCCCCAATAAATGCGCCTTATCGTAAGGAACAAAAATATATCTTATACTTTAGTACTGTATTCTGAATCGTTTGCAGGATAAAATGCATTCTCACTTTTCCAATACAAAAGCATATGTGTCAAAGTTTGACCTAGGCACAAAGAAGGTCAAGGTCAACCCAGGGTCACCATTTTAGCAATTTATGATGGGCCTACGTCCCAGATGCTATTTATCAAGTTTCGTGGAAATCTGCCCAGTGGTTCTGGAGAAGACTATTTTTGAAGGGTTTTTACCATATATGGCTTGGCGGCCATTTTGGTCATGTGACCTGGACCCCATGAACAAATTTTGGTTTCCCCCATCCCATAGAGGCTCCATATGAAATTTGACTTCAATCGGCCCAACGGTTTCCGAGGAGAAGCAGTTCGAAAATTTTCACATGTTTCGCCTCGCCGAGGCTATACTAAATGGAATGCAATATTTCGCAAGTTCATTGGTTAGATCTCATTGATATCTATCAATATGCCAAAAATTGTTTAAATATTCCAAGCGGTTAAGTCACTATCACCAATTTTCACCAACGGGTTACGGACGGACAGACTGACAGACCATATATGGCTTGGCGTCCATTTTTGTCATGTGACCTGGACCCCATGAACAAATTTTGGTTTCCCCCATCCCATAGAGGCTCCATATGAAATTTGACTTCAATCGGCCCAACGGTTTCCGAGGAGAAGCAGTTCGAAAATTTTCACATTTTTCGCCTCGGCGAGGCTATACTTAATGGAATGTAATATTTCGCAAGGTCATTGGTTAGATCTCATTGATATCTATCAGTATGCCAAAAATTGTTTAAATATTCCAAGGGGTTAAGTCACTATCACCAATTTTCACAAACGGGTTACGGACGGACAGACTGACAGAATGACAGAATGACACGGTGATTTTAGGGCACTCTTAGAAATCAACCGACTTCAGTCGGTCGCTTTTTCTGCGGGTCGTGCACTCAACAAGATTTACTGAATCTGTTCATGACCAGCACTGAAATGTGCAACACCGCCCACGCCCTCTAGCACCGATTTAAGCAGAACTATATTTTCAGATTCATTCAAAATGAACTCAATGATCCTAAATGACCAGAAAATATAATCTGCACTCTGATGATATACGGGGAGACTTTTTACGGCCGTCTCACGGAACAACACCAAAAAACACAAACTGAACATATTTTCACTTTATCCCCTTTTTCGACTTCCATGCTACTGATTTGGCCGTGCAAGCAAACCTATTATATGCAAACATACTACCATTAAAATGGTGGACCGTAATTTCTATGGGCCGATTTTGTTATGGGCCGAATTGTCCAGGGACCGCTACAAGCATTGCTGGATTCCTTTTTATATTTACTTCGTCTTATTAATTGATTAAAATTAATCTATATATTAAATTGTCGCTATAATGGGGTCTTCTGCTTTTCTGTGGGTCTTTTATTTGCTTTACAATAGTGCAGATTATATTTTTATTTTCTTTGGACGCATCGAGTCCATTGCTTGTAATTTGAAAATCAAATACCGCTGAAATCGATGCTAGGGGGCGTATTCAGCCTTGCAGACAACAGTGCTGTTTATGAAGAAACTCAATAAAACCGAGTTTCCGGTTTTCATTCTAATATGTATTCTTTGCTTCAAAGTTAGCCTTTTTCATTTATTTTACGACACTAGAGCTGGTGTTTAGTGCTGTGTGGCGGCCGTAAAACGTCTCCCCGAACTTCATCATAGTGCAGATTATATTTTTAATTTCTTTGGACGCATCGAGTCCATTGCTTGTAATTTGAAAATCGAGTACCGCTGAAATCGATGCTAGGGGGCGTATTCAGCCTTGCAGACAACAGTGCTGTTTATTAAGAAACTCAATAAAACCGAGTTTCCGGTTTTCATTCTTATATGTATTCTTTGCTTCCAAAGTTAACCTTTTTCATTTATTTTTGCCACTTTCCATTAATGTCCATAGTGACGTTGGGTAGTATTCCGTTGGAGTTGAATTTGAAGTTCCGGTCTTTCCGGTGTTTAGGTACCACTCGGAGGATATTCGGGATGACAACCCGAGTAACTAGAGTAAGAAGAGTATCGAGCCGAACAACGCGGATAACTGTCATACGCATTTTGTTCGGTTCAAAATTTCGAATTTCAATATTTTTGGGGGTTTTAGGCAAAAACTGGTATTTTTATGGGTACAGACCTTTTGCAGATATTTTTATGGTCACTTCTAAAACTGACTAATTTTCAGGACTGTCAAAAATCTTCGGTACTTTTTCGCTGAAATGCTTAATGAGTATTGTTGAAACATTTTTCCACTCATATCAGAAGTTTTTTTTAATAATGTTTTGGATTCTCTCTGCACAACAGATCAGTGGCTTTATAGTATATAGTTATAGTTTACAGAGATATTCTGTTACAAACTGTTTACAGCACTTCTGTTACCAAATACAACGATTATAGGAAACACAGCCAGCAAGCCAGTATAATTTGGGAATATTTTTGCGGGTATGTTAAAGTTTACAGATATATATTTTGGTCTGATGATATACGGATATTTTGGGAGATACACACTCAATCGTGGTATTTTGTTTTTTTTTTTGGGTCGAACACTAGATGCTGGGTCCTAGCCTATGTAGTAGGTAAACTTTAGAGTACACCCCCTCCCCCCCCGGGGGGGGGGGGGGCGGGGCGAACTGACTCACACCACTTAGTCCTTCTAAGTGGTTTACCGTCAGTTTCAGCTTTGCGAGGAAGCACCATATAGCCCAATCTATTTTTCCAAGCTCTGATGGATGAGGGCGATTAAACAAAAAAACTCAAACGACCCGCATTTGATTGTCAAGTTTTATCGATCAACCTAACAGTTGAGCGTGAAGCATAATAGCCCAGTGGCTACAGTGCACTTGGCGCTGATGCTGGAGGCCCCGATTCGATCTCCGACAGCCGTGATAAAAAAATCGGTGTCATCATACTTCATTGGCATCCTTTGCAGGGATGAATGTCATGAAGTGCGCCGCTCGTCCTTATGATCGGGACGTTGACTGGAGCCCCCTTTGTTCAGGGAGAATTAGCCCCTGTGGAGGTTAAAGAACACTACCGTAATTACATGATTACTATGTAGGCTTTCATCCTGTAAAACAGGAGTGTATGTAATGTACACCGTATGTGTCCCCTCCTGGGGTTAAGGCGAAATTGGGAGAAAGAAAATAGAAAGAAAGAAAGAAAAAATCTTAATGAATATGCCTACTTTTCCTGGAACATTTTTATGAAGAATGCGGGTCATTAAATGTGGTACCTAGTATCATTAAGCAATACCTGCGATGCTGTGTTCTGTTTAATTTTGATGCCCTCGTTTGGGTAGAACTGGCCACGGGGTCGAGTACTTATCGTTATAACGAGATACTGAATCAGGGTGTATCTTTCAGGAGAGGGTTAAAGAAGACAGCACATCACGGGCCTCCTGGTATGGCCATTCCCCCTCAACAAACTATCACCACCCTGATCATTTTCCGCCATCGCCGGCAGGTCCATCGAACATGCTCAAGTTGGGGTCGCGTCCCTGGGGGTTCTCTGAATTTTGCTGCTTGCTACATTGGCTGGGGCCCCGCAGTTAGTGTTTGACAAAAAAAATACCAAAATTGACAGTGCATCCCAACATATCCAGTACATCATCAACACCGAAACTATATATCTGCAATTTTTAACGACCGCACCCCGCCAAAAAATCAAAATTTATACTGGCTTTCTTTCTGTTAAAAAGTGTGTTTTTACCCCCAGAAGGAGTTGGGGTCTCTGAATTTCGCCTGATACACTTGGTTGGGGCTAATTTGGGACTTAGAATTATAAATTGCAGTATTTTTTTATTGGAGGTGGGGGAGGTAGAAAAAAAAAGCGGGAATTTTACGGGTATTGGCCATTTACCATTCATGGTATTCTTTTTTTAGGGGGTGGGGAACTTTAAATGCTTAATGAGTATTGGTGACACACTATTCCACTACACTGATGCCAGAAGCTGTTTAAATAGGTATTTTTTCTTTCTGCTTAAGTTCAGTGGTTTTATAGTAATTACAGAGATATACGTACAGCTAGAAAGTGTTCAAAGCACTTTTTTTTTTACCAAATTCAACCTTTAGAGGCAGCAATTATTTAGAGCATACTTTTCTTTACAGAAAATAAGTCAGTATTACTTTGGATTACTTTTTGGTATGCTAAAACTTGCAGATATGTTGTGGGTCAGGAGATATATTGGATGCTTTTTGGGTACACTGTCAATCTTGGTATTTTATTGGTCGAACGCTAGATGCTTGGTCCCAACCTACGTGGCAGGCAAAATTAAGAGTACCCATTCCGATAAAAATACTTTTCCCTACCCCTCCCCCACCCCCAAGAACGAAAATCTACAGTTTGAACCCCCTAAATAGTCTCAGCCTATGTAGCAGCAAAAATTAAGTGTACCCCAGCCCCTGGGGTTGGTGTCGCACCAACGTTTTGTATGCAATAACCTGTGTCTGGTGAGGAGCAACAGCCAAATTACGTCTATGAAACCCTAATGCCTTACTTGCTTTGGACGTTATCTCGGAAATCGAGATCGTGAGTGATGGTGATACAAGATATCTTCATAAATTAACTAAGAACAGACTAGCTAAAGTTTAGACGTCGTTTCAAAACCAACTGGAAGACAAATTCACAGAAAAAGCACCGTGCAATGGCGATAAACTGCGAAAGACGTTTATTGCAAAACCACCGGTAAGTTCCGGCAAATAGTAAAACTGGGAATAGAATAAAATAAAATAAAATTTATTGCGCAGTTATACCCTTTATGGGTTAATGGCAAGCAATTACAAACATGATACACATAGCACAATAAATAATATATGCTAGCCTTGAGACACAAGAGTAATGTCATGATATATTGCATGTTCTTATAAATAACCCTACTGATTTCAAAACATCATTATCTGTTGATGCCATAAGATTGATGAAACATTCTTTACTAGAGACAATTTGGTTACTAGAAATTTACAAAAATTGATAACGAGGTGTGAGGTACTTTATACGATTACAAAATAAATGGATTTCATCCTCAACAACATTACATGCAGTACATATTCTATCCTCCAAACTTTGACCTAAATATCTCCCCCATTCAATTTGCAATTTATGTGCACTGATTCTGAGTGCTGCTAGGGCTTTAAGCTGTTTTCTGTTAGGTAAAAGGGAACAAGACAGTTCCCCGACAAGACAGTTCCCCGACACGGTTTTTGGAGACAGTTCCCCGACACATTTGAAGACAGTTCCCCGACACTTTTGATGACAGTTCCCCGACACTATTGTTCATAGTTAAATGACATGTGACTGATAATTATAATTGGCAATTAGTTCCCAGACACTTTTAAAGACAGTTCCCCGACACTCTTGTTCATAGTCTTAATGACCTAATTGGCATTTTAGGGATAATTGGGGATAATAAAGGCTAAGTGATCATTGTGAATGGATTAAGTATACCTGTGATTTGGAGAGGCAATGTCTTTCTGTGTCGGGGAATTGTCTTAAGATATATTAGTTATAATTCCGACGTTTCTTGCTATGGCAACTAAATTAATGAGATGCCTGAAATTTCCTCGTTGATTTCAAGACAGTTCGCCGACATTTGTTCTGACGATGATCTGTCTGGAAGTCTAAGCCAGAGGAGAGGTAATGTGGAATTTCTTTGTCAGTCAGCATTCGCCAAGATGCAATTTAAATGTAGATGGTCTTTAATGCTCGGTCAAAGCCTAAAAGAATGCCAGGTCAACGTCGGATCGACGGCGATACGACGTGGCAACGTCGTATGTATCGCTGTGAGCCAGACGGTGATTTTAATGGGTAGATATTTGTTTCTTTGACTGCTCAACCATATTGATTGATAGTCAAATAATTATCATTATTGTTCTCATAACAGCGTTAGATATCTATTTCATATTCTTATACTTTAATAATATTTATTTAAAACAAAAACTTTCAACTCATCTTCATTTTTCAAATTTTCATTATATGGAAAAATGACAATTAGAAATATACTATTGCGTTTCCTAGAAGACATTTTTGTTTTGTTTAAATGTGTGCATGTTCATTAACTGGACATGCTAGTTTGCTTAATTTCGGATGTATTCATTAAACTTTTGATAATGGTATCAAGTACAAGCTTTTTTATACATGTAAAAGTCTGTCGGGGGAACTGTCCTCAAAAAATGGTCGATGATTTAATATTTCTAAACGACTGTCGGTGAATTGTCTTCAAAATATTGATGAACACATAATAACTATCAATTATGATAATCATCATGATCAGTCACAAGTCATTTGACTTTGAACAATAGTGTCGGGGAACTGTCTTCAAAAGTGTCGGGGAACTGTCTTCAAATGTGTCGGGGAACTGTCTCCAAAAATCGTGTCGGGGAACTGTCTTGTCGGGGAACTGTCTTGATTCCAGGTAAAACATGTAGGTGTTTTTCAAGTCCAAATTTCTGTTTAATTAATCTATATGTTCTAAGTTTATCCATTCCAACAGTAGAATTTATTTATTTTGGCTTCAAAAGCATATAAACCGTTCATTTAATTTAGTTTTAATACAATTAAGAAGAGCAACTGCATTAAAAGCAGACTGGTTATTCAAACATGTGAAAATCCTAAATCATTAAATACATTTTCAACAAAACATGACCATAAACTTTTGACACCAGGGTTATTATATTCTTCCCAATAAGCTTCTGTTATAAGAGATTCATTTTAGATTGGACTGTATGTATCCAAAAATGTATGCATCTAGCAATAATAGAAAGTATCATAGGAAATCGACCTAGTTCTTTCTTTCTTTCTTTTACTTTCTACTGATACTGCGTCGGTCACATTTGACCATTACCGAAGGTTTACATTACATACATCCAGGTGTTCACTGAAAGCACCAAATTTAGTAGCTGTCGCGCTTTATTTTTGTAATGGTTTGTCTTTGGATGTTTGTGTCGCTTACATTATTTTATTTTGGATAGCCAATTGTCCATTTTGTGGGAAAGTAATTGTCCTTTTGGCTTTCCGCTGTTGCTGTTTCCATAAGGGTCTGTTGTTTCATGTTTTGTGTTTCTTTCCATTTGGTGTCTCTCTCCTTTTTTTAGCTAAATTATATATTTAGCCACCCAACCAACTGAGATAATGGCCAAATATGACCGACTCGACTCAGTATAGATAGATAGATAGATAGATAGATAGATAGATAGATAGATAGATAGATAGATAGATAGATAGGTAGATAGATAGATAGATAGATAGATAGATAGATAGATAGATAGATAGATAGATAGATAGATAGATAGATAGATAGATAGATAGATGGGAGCTGTGGGTTAATTTTATCGATTTCTGATCATTGCCTTCACTTCTATTTTGAGTGCACTCCTAAAACATACTTGGAGAATTTAGTAAATACTTTATCAAATTCATTATTTCATTTGAAAGATATGTGAAAATCATAATTCATTTAATACATTTTCAAGAAAACATAACCATAAA
The DNA here is from genome assembly GCA_963580285.1 of Lucinisca nassula. Lineage (NCBI taxonomy): Eukaryota > Metazoa > Mollusca > Bivalvia > Lucinida > Lucinidae > Lucinisca > Lucinisca nassula. The sequence continues at coordinate 51,498,331 of OY757018.1, read as the reverse complement.
CTTTTGGCACCAGGGTTATTACATTGTTCCAAATAAGCTTCTGATAAAAGAGATTCATTTTTAGATTGGACTGTATACTGGGAGGACCGAAGTTCGAGGACGTAAGCGACTTGGTCCGTTTATATTTCTACAAATAGCAAGATATTAAAAAAAGTTGGTAACAAAATAGTCAAACAACATTTGATGAATAAACTGCCAGAAACAAACATGAAAATTAACGAGCAAACTTCGAAAGAGCTTATTATTTATTGAATGACCCATTTCCTAGTCATTTTTAAAATGGCATTTAAGTTAGAGGATGCAGTTGTCCTGAGGATCATTGAGGTGCTGTGCGGGGTAAAAACAAAATCGAGGCATATAACTGATAATGAAATACTTGTATTGTAAATTACATAAATTTTACTGGAAATTATTTAGTAGTTAATGATTTTATCATTTCTTTTCTATACTGACCGGAAATAGAAACTATACACTTCTTAATTGTCTCGCCTGACAAAAGAAGTGGATAATTCAGTTAAAATTTACTGATTGGGGATTTGACTTACTAAAGACATGAATCCTGTAACAGTTTAAAGAAAATCTGGTGTTCAAAATGAAAGTTTTTGGGGAAAATGTAAAAAGTGCATTTTTCACAAAATCTGTTTGTATTCGAATTTTGACTTCAACATTTTTCCGCATAGGTAACAAGTTAAAAGCAAGAAATAAAAAAATTACATAAAATCTAAAAATTATCGAGAATTAAACATTTCATTGAAATCTCAAGAACTGCTTTTTTTCAGCGAAATATTCAAAATAATGTTACAAGCCAAAAATCGACCCAAAAGTGTTTTGAATCGTTTCAGCATCTTCAGATTTGTCTTAAATATTGATTAAAACAAAAACCGCAATCAGAAATGCCATACTGTACGCTCACTTCCGGTGGTTTGGTCCAATATTTAAAGGTCGATAACTTTTCAACCATTGTGTAAATTTTCATTTTGTAAACAATATTCCCAATGTTAGATGATAAGTAATAAATGGTAAAAAATGGGAATTACATTCGCGACACAAAATGTTTGACTCAATGGAAACTTGAACACCAAGATTTGGACCCTTGCTTTGAACCTGTGGCTTTACCCGTTAAATCGTAGCTATCATTAAACATTTTATTCGATAAAGCAGACATGCCACTGATGATAATTAATATAATTGGAATTCAAATTTCATTAAAATGTTTTGTCAGTGACAATTTAAAATTGAGTGTATAGTTTCTATTTCCGGTGAGTATATTTGTGCTCAAAAGTGTATTCTTCCTCTAGATATATGTTTAGTTCGTTCTGTTCTATTCCATACGAGTCCAAAAATTTAGCTTCATTTTATAATTTGTTCATTCATATCTACTTCAAACGAGAATTAGATGTCCTAAGAACAAGAACAATATTCTAAAGTTTTGATTATAGAGGTTTTAATATTTCTTAAGAGCATCATATTCACTACTGCTCTCCTTTTCCCAGGAGAAAAAAGTAGGCCGCTGAAGTAATAAGGACAGCAGGTATGTTTAGTTAAAGAATTTCCCCACATTTAGCCTCATATGAAAATGACGAATAAACAAGTCTGCTGGTATGTGTCAACAGTAAACAAAGGACACTTGGTGTTTCTGTCAGAATGTGTGTGAATGGAGAAATCATTGGGTAAAACTTTGGGGTAAAGTATTAGCAAAAATGGCGGATTTTTGTAAATTTTTAATGTCCCAGGCAATATATTTACCTCTCTGATCGGCATCGCAAGAATATTTAACTGCCAAGATATTGGCTTTTATTTGTGGTTTGTTGTTGTTGATTCACGAGAGAATGGCATCTGTAGTAATCAATATATACATCCACAAAAGACGTCATCGAACTTGCGTCACTCTCGAAGTTGCATGACGTCACTATATGTATCCAAAAAATTATGCATCTATCAATAATAGATTAGCAATCGGCTGGATATGAGTGGAATAATATTGTAACGGCCGTAAAACAAAAACACAACTCACTGTGAAATAAATTTAAAGGTCCATTCAATCCCCATATGCCCCAACTTTGGCAGGTTGGTTGGCAAAATACCATATTTCAATTAACATAACATAACATATCGGCCCCGATAGCTCAGTGGTAGAGCGTCCGCTTCGGGAATCTATCTATCTATCTTCATATACTGAGTCGGTCAAACTTGGGAGGTCGCGGGTTCGATCCCCGGCCGCGCCATACCAAATCAGAATCAGAATTGTTACTGGTGACACGTCAAATGACATTCATACACCAGGACCTGTGATGTGGGAAGTTAGTCCCTAGCTCTAACCAAAGAGGTAAATTCAGCTACACAAAACCAAAGGCGTGAAAAATGGTACTAGGAGCTCCCTTGGCTGACGCTCGCATTATCAGGGGTACTCCTAGGAAGATAAATGAAGGCAGGTAAGTATTTGTTAGAGGATACTTTGTTTGTCGCAATAAAAGCTCTACAGAGCTTATGTTATTTGTTTCGAATATGCGACGTTAAATAAAGCTTCTTTATCTTTATCTTTAAATCAGTATCTATAATACTCTTTTTTATGTAAATTCACTCCTAGTGCTTCAGAAATATAGTAGCGTAAGCGAATTTCGCCAATAATCGAATTTCGCCAATTGTACATAAGATCGGTAGTTTCGTATGCGTGACGTCACAGGACATAACCGACTAAGGGAATCCTAACGTCAAAATTTACCGCTATCTGTCAGTCAAGTCAAACCGAGAAGAAATGCCAATCCGAGAGGTAAAACATCATTTCCTACCTGTAGCAATGTATTTCCCGCCATTTTGCTATGTCCTTTCGTATCTCACTTTTTTATTTTATTTCCCACGATATTTTTTAGCTGCCAAAACAACCGCCGGCGTCTGTTTACATTTTGACCTTTCTAGTATGGAGCTGACATATCCGTAGTTTAGTATCGGGGCTCTCGAAGGGGAAATTAATTATTCAACTATTTGGGGGTTCTTATCGATGTTTAATGGAACACTGTAAATTTTCACAAGAGTTTTGAATGTAGGAGTGTATTTAATAATTATTTGCTCTTTATTGTACCTACCCACTTTTGGCCAAAATAATAAATATGTGTCAAAATATGTACTTTCTTCTTCTTTTTTTTTAGTTACCTCCTGCATAGGGAACACCTGGTATTGGGGACTCGGATTTAATCCTTTTTGTACCAAATGGTATCTTCCTCCTTATATATATAGTAGGATACTATTTCAAAATTTAGGGGTGTCAGGTTGTGTTTTCATCAAAATTTATTTGGAAAATGACTGGACTTTTAGCGAACAGTGTAGGCCCTGATCAGACGCCGCGTTCTGCTGCGGCATCTGATCTGGGCCTGCACTGTTTGCCAGGGTATCCGTTTTGGGGTTTCTGGTACTAAATGGGTTAATGACCCATCAATGTTAAGTAGGCATTTTTTTCTTATCTTTTTTGGTCTAGATCTTCACTCTGAAGAGGGGAATGTATGGCCAATACCCAAAAGATGCATTAGACAACGCTTTTGCTGCAGTAAAAGAAGAAGGGTGTAGCGTAAACGGTGCTGCCAGGAAATATGGAGTACCAGTCAATACTCTGAGAGACAGACTCACCGGCAAAGTCAGTGTGGACGTCACATCAGCGGGCCAGCCACCACTGTTCGATATTGAAGAGGAGTCCTTACTGGTAAAGACTATGGCTAATCTAGGCTATGGCTATACCCGTAGTGAAGTTGTATCCTTAGCTTCAAAGTTCGCAATTGATATTGGCAAAAGGGAGGAGGGTAGCGATAATTTGACTATGCCATGGTATTACAATTTTATGAAGCGTTGGCCTGATCTTAGAAGTGTAAAACCTCAGTCACTTTCTGAACTTCGCGCTAGAGCTGCATCGAGAGAGTGTATCGACAATTATTATGCAGAATTGGAGAAAATAATTACTATGTATAACTTGAGTGACAAGCCTCAATGCATATACAATGTTGATGAAAAGGCGGTGATGATTGGGGCTGGGAAAATTCCTTATATAGTTGCACCTAAGGGGACAAAGGCTCAGGCAGTAACGTCTGAAAGGGGACAGAATGTAACTGTTATTGGCTGCGGTAATGCAGCGGGTACATCCATCCCACCTTACCTTGTGTTCCCTGGCAAACGGATGCTACCTGAGCTCTTGTCTGGTGCCACTCCCGGGTGTGATGGTTCGGTGAGCAGCACAGGAAAAGGCTACTCAAATACAGACATTTTTGCAACTTATGTCAAGACACATTTTATGAAATATGTACAAGGAAGAGACCCTGACCAACATTTACTTCTTATTTATGACGGACATAGAAGCCACATTTCGTTAAACTTAATTGATTGGGCTAAACAAAACAAAATCATTCTGTTTGTTCTCCCCCCTCATACCTCCCACATACTGCAGCCCATGGATGTCGGTTGTTTTGGACCTTTTGAAGTATTGTATCAGGCTGAAGTTAAAAAGTTTACACGACAAAAGATTGGTATGTCTGTAACCAGGTATGATGTTTGCGGTCTAGTCTGTAAGGTGTATGACAAGGCTTTACAGGGTGATAACTTAAGGTCAGCCTTCAGGCGAGCAGGTATTTACCCCCTCAAAAAATCTGTGGTATCAGACACACAGCTTATGCCAAATTTGGTGTACAAAGGTAAAAACAGTGCTGATAATGTGAATGAGGCATGTGATGTAAATAAAAATGACAAGATAATGGAAAAAGAATCTAGTGAAACAAGTGTTATCACATTGAAAAATTGTAAATTTGAAAAGGCCAGTGATTTTTTAAAGAAAAAAGGTGGAGATGTTCTGGAAGCTGCAACAACAGCGAAAAAGCCACGTAGAAATATAAGTTCCGTCATTGCTGGCAAAGCAATAACGGAAGACAGTGTGTATGCACAAGTGAAGGAATATAAAAATACTAGTAATTTGAAAGGAACCAAAAAGCTTACCAGTAATTCTGATCAAACAAAACCGAAAGAAAAAAACTGTGTAAAAAGGAAGGAGACATGTGTGCCACATCATGATTCCCCCAAACCCGGTCCCTCTGGAATAAGCAAAATTCCAATAACATATATCGTGTCAGAGGATTTTTCTGATTCGGATGCCGGTGAAGATGAAAAATGTTGCATATGTGACAGAATTGAGCCAGTTCAACTGAAGAACCTCCCCTATGTTGCATTTGTTAACTGGGCAGATTGTTCTAAATGCTCTCACTGGATGCACTTGAAATTTTGTGTCCCACAAAAGGTCGTGAGGAAGGGTGACATTATTATTTGTCCTCACTGTAAAGCCATATAAGTCATAACCTTTTTATGTTGCAGTATGAGGGAGGTATTTAGAGGTTGGCAAACAGCTGTTGACATAATTTTTTTAAGTTTCAAGTTAGTAATTTAGACTCACAAAGCTATTGCATTGATATTGACATGATAATTTTTACATAATTTGATAATAATGGGTAGTTATTTATCACATTATAGTTGTCTTGCAAACCAAAGTTGCTCATATCACTCATGAAACACATTTCTAAACTGTTAAAGTTGATTGCTGATAATTTTACCCCCTCAGGTGCCCCTTTTACCAGGATTTCAAAAGTTGGCGAAATTCGCTTACTATTTTTCAAGATGGCGGATTTTGAGTGGTCTCAAATAGCGAAGTTTTTGATGACAGACATCGCTATTTTAATGCCGTAAAAGCTTCCCTTGGGTAGTATCAGGTTAGTATTTTTTGATGAAAGTGTTTTCTATCAGATAAATATGGGTACATGCATACCGCACCGGTGTTTATAGTTACGTTGGCGAAATTCGATTACCCCAGTATACCTTCCTTTCGCTGTTTAGCTATACCCTCCGAAACCTAGCGTTACACATCCACGTGTTTTCGATTGACAACAGTGATACGAGGTAGTGATTCAAGCGTCTGCTCTCCCTCAGAAGCACCTGTCACTTCCCCGTGTCACTTTCTGTGAATATAGAGGATATATTTTACATCTCGCAGAGACAGGAATGGCGTGCAGAGAGCCTCACGAAAGTCTTTCAACACCAAATGAAACCATAGCAGGTTTGCCAGACTACGGGTGGCGGATGAAGCTGGATTATGAGTGCACTGAAAAATGCAAACCCTTCCAGTCCCCAAGGTTAAGCCAGCTTCCTGATCTGGTTGGTTTAGGAGTAAGGTGAGTGAGGATCAGAATCAGAATTGTTACTGGTGACACGTCAAGTGACATTCATACACCAGGACCTGTGATGTGGGAAGTAAGTCCCTAGCTCTAACCAAAGAGGTAAATTTAGCGGCGAACACTAATGTCCGGGAAATGGGGGGTAGTGATGCGTTATCTCTAATATCTCCACTTCGGGTGGTCAGAAATTGATGTAATTAGTATCAAATTAAATTTTAAGCTCCATTCTGAAAGATTATAAAAAATTATTTACTTTTTAAACGTTTTAGGGGTCCATTTATTTAGTTAATTTGTCCGGGAAATTCTCGGATTTTATCCTGGATTTTGGGGTAGTGGTGCGTTAACCCTAATATCTCAACTTCGGGTGATCAGAAATTAATAAAATTAGTATCAAACAAAATTTTAAGCTCCATTCTAAAAGATTATTAAAAGATATTTTTCATTTTGAATATTTTAGGGGTCCATTTCTGAAGTTAATTTGTCCGTGAAATTCCCGGTTGTATCCTGGATGTTGGGGTAGTTGTGCATTTTCATAGTATCTCTGTTTGTGGTGATCACTAATTGATAACGATTGATATATATTAAAATTTTAAGTTCAGTTCTGAAAGAATATAACAAATATCTTTTCATTCACCTCATTGAGGCAGTTCCAATGAGTGCACACAACATGACTAATTTATAGAAGATCTCAAAGAATCTTTAATAACGGCAAACAGTGTAGAACTTGGTCAACGGTTTAACACATATATATATAGATAGTGCCGGTTTTGAGGTAATCTGTTAAAAACCCTCACAAATCACCTCTTCAACCAGCACTATCTATATATAAACACATCTTACCACATATATATTTTACCGCAGTATTTTGAGCAGACAGATAAACCGACTATTACATGTCAATTTATCTTTACCACACTGATAGTTGGACATCAAAGTCCAAAAGGGAAATCACCTACGGACTATTTCAGTATTTAGAAAACCATTCACTGGACAAAAAACTAGTCATTTATTTACGTTCAATTTCTTACTATTCTAGTACAAGCCGTGATAGCCGAGTGGTCTAGATGGTTTGGACTGTAAATGGTGGGGCATGAGTTCGAATCCCGGTAATGACATAAAAATCTTTTTATAATGGAACATTGAATAAAAATGATGACAGCGTAATCGGTTTCAATAAAAAGCGTTTCTAAGCGATAAAAATGGGTTAAAAAAAAGAAAAAAATACAAAAAAATCCTGATAACACTGTAATCGGTTTAATTAAGAAAGGTTACTAAGCAACTCGTAGAGAACAACAAATAATTAAAAGTAATATCCAAAATCTGCTCCGATAAAAGTCGCGGATAGACACTATATAGAAACATATTAAAAAGAATTTTGAAAATTCCACTTTGGGGCAAAAACTTTAACCCCTCCTGAAAGTGCCTTTACATAATCCAATGACCACCAGATTTTGCACATATAACAAGACTTTAAGGCTGTATAACATATTAAAATTCCAAGTTCCTATGACAACTTTTGGAATTTCTGAAAGTCTTTGAGTCTTCCTAAAAGTGGAATCCCATCAACCGATTAGTCTCAGATTTTGCATATGTATTTGGGTTGCATATATACATATTATCACAAAATTTCAAAGTTCTAGCATCATTTTGGAATTTCCTGCAAGTCTTTGAATTGTTGTAAAATAACATTGGTTCAACTAATTACCACCAAACTTTGTACATTTGTTTCAACATACAAAATGCACATTCTTATAACATTGTAGGCCAACTGGAAGTGAAGCAAAAAAATATTAACTTTCATATTTCGGTGGTGGGTCATTTACTATTGTAATTTTATTGAATAAAATCAAGCATTTTCTATCTTTTTTTTCATTTCATTCTTTGCTTGAGCCTTGCCTTCCTCAATAAGTTTCTTTCTCTCACTTTCACTCAATCCTGTTTGTTTTGAATGTATATTGTCTTTGAGTTTATTATATTTGTCCAACTCATCCAACACAAGTTTAAATTCATTCTCAGATATCTGTCCGTCTGTCAAAGCCTTAGAAATCAAATCCTTTATACTATTCAACTTACTATCAGCAATAGTTTTAATCTCATAATGTTTCTGTGCTTTTGAAGTCATTTTACGCCTAATTAGTTTAACACACACACCCAAACTCCCACACACAACAGCACCAATCTCTAAAGGCAACATAATTGGAACAGTTAATCCAACACCTGCCAAAATAACACTTGTTGATATCAAACCAGTATCAACTCCATCAGTAATATTTATTCCACGTTTGTATTTTTTGTATAATGCTTTTCTCACATCTCTCTCATTAATTAACGTCTTCTCTATCTCAGATATCTTCTGTAATCTATAATTTTGCCCATCTTCAATAGGCAACTCTGGATATAGCGGTGCATTAGGTTGTTTCATTTTTTTCTTGATAACATATATTTTTTTATTCAATAAATAATTCAATTATCATCGAAGCCACAGTATTAACACATGTAGCATTATTAGTCTGACAAACAAAAGCAATTGCATCACCAGCCTCAACCTTTAACGGTGTAGCAAAGTTATCGTGTTTTCTTAAAATATTATTCAATGATATATCATATCCTGCTTGTGGATTTCCATTAATTGCAATCGCCACAGACACATCGCCTTTTGTTCTTTTACTCGACAGTCCAACACCTATTATCTGGCCAGGAAAGTTCATCACATATCCAACACCTACTTCTCTACCACCATTTCCAAAGCCAAACACTTCATTCTTCTGTAAGGAACCTTTACTCTCCGCACAAATGCTTATCAATTTTCTGTCTGACATATTATCAACCTTATTATATAATAATCGATGATTGACATACATATCCCGAAATCTATCTTGAAGTCCTGTATGTCTATCATTCAATGTATTTATTTGTGTAAATGCTTGACTTCTCATATTAAATATTTCTTGTTTCAGCCCCAATGCATCTACGTGTTTTCTCTTAGCACCAAATATACTCATTTTTTTATTATAATTATATAATTTCCAAAACGCAATTAATTGGTAGATGATTAATTACCTTGTTGTTATTTTCATCCCTGATTTCTAATTTCAATTCTGCTATAGCATCATTCACCAAACACTTATATTCTGGATGCTCAAATCTCACTGTTGTTATCTCTCCAAACTCTTTATTTTCCACTGGAACAACAGCCAACACAGTACTCGGCATACCATCTAAATAATTATTTGAAGTATTAATCTGTTCCAAATGAACATACAATGATTTATAAACAGCAAAATCTACAGCTCTCTCACCATAATGAGTTTCATTAACAGCAAACTTTCGCTTATTTCCAAACCCCAACATTTGTTTTAAGCCCTTGCTTATCTTCAATTCATCCGGTGTAATTAAAGAAGCAATTCCATTTGTTTCATTTACAGATAATGTAATATTATTACTTTGAAATAAATCTGCTATTTGTTGGAAACTATAATAACCATCTATAATCTTATGAGGTCTCTCTTTAGTCTTCTGCAAATATTCATCAACAACATTATACCATCCAACACCATATGTTATAGATTTCAAACCAATACGTTTATTCCCATCTCTGTTATCAATGTATTGTTGCAAGTTTATTGTCTTGTCAATATTCGAAATTGTATGATACATTTTTATTTTTTATATATAATCAATAATAAAAATGATACCTAAAGAATTCAAGTACAATCCCAATGCATCATATAACCCCAATACTAAATATACCGAAAAGAATATTGAACTTATAAAACAAACGATTTATGTTAATAAAGATGACCATTTTCCAGTAACGTTTCCCGACTTATTTCAAAACTATCAAAATCCAACATTACACACCAATGAACCGTGGAATACATGGCTTCATTCATCATTTGACTGGTGGCAATGTCAATTAAATTTTGCTGTCTGGTGTGCCACTGCAGGATGTGGTGTAAGTTATCAAGATCATTTGCAAAACACTTCAGGACTAACTAAAACAATATATACATTTCATGTTTATTATTGTATTGCTCGTATTTTGAAAGAACTTAAAACACCTTTACCAACAGATGAATCATTTTGTTATTACAAAAATCCATACGACAAAGCTGTCTATCAAAAGTTATGCAATGAATTCAATGTTTCACCTAATACAGATTGGAGGCAAAAATTAGAAAGTAGTTCTAAATGCAGTGGTCTAGGGAGTTACACACAATATTTTAAACCAAGTGGAAAATATAGACAAGAACATCGAAGTGAAGGTCCATTCTTTAATCCAAATGATAAAATAGAACATACAGTAGATATAAGTGACGCCTGGACAATGTTTATATTAGACAAATCAGAAGGATTAACAAAAACAGGTATTGAACGAATTAACGAAAGTATTAGAATGTTTGTATGGGCACTATTAGCAGCACAATCTCAAACACGTGTAGAAATTCTAAAAATAGGCACAGGATTTGATGCTCAGAAACAATTTCTTGCTAACATTGAAGACGCTATTAATAGTCCAGTTGATTTACCAAGTCAAATACAAAGATATCAAAACACACTCAAATATGCAAGAAGTAAAGTAGATTTTGTTTATGGTATTGGATTATATATGTCTCCCAGTGATATGGTTTTACAAGTTGGTACTATCGCTGGATATAATAATAAAATTGTAATTGCAACAGAAAATCAAACACTTGGTTTCAATAGTGATGTAAATGTTAAACCTGTTGCATCTGCTACACAACCTGCAACTATACAAGGCACACAAACAAAGAAATCTCTACCAGATTATCATCAACAAGCAGTTGATTATGCAAAGAAACACAATCTGTCAAAAAGTTGGGTTGATGGTGCTGGTACCTCCGATGCTAGAATAGCAGATTGGTTTAATCATCACAAACTTGCTAACCAATCTACTACAAAGAAATCTCTACCACAATCTCTACAAGGCACACCAACAAATAAATCTCTACCACAATCTCATCAATCTCTACCAGAAAAAAAAGAAGCCATACAACATGAAGACAACAAAACAGCATTAATAGTAGGAAGTATAGTAATTGGACTATTAATTATGTATGAAATTTATTAAGTTCTTTTTTTTCTTATAAACTCTCTCGCAGATGCATATAACAATCCAGCAACCAATACAACTAATGCCCATAAATGTTCTCCAAACCAACCAACAACTTTACCCGCAGAAGACAACAACCAAGACACAATAGAACCAATAACACCTGGTAATGCAGTAGCTACTTTTCCTGCAAGGGTAGAAAGTAATTTACCAAGATTTGATAATTGTTTCTTAACCCAATCTTTAACACCACCTTTTGGTGGAGAAGGAGGGGTTGAAGTAGTACCACCACCAGTAGGAATAACAGCCTCAACAATAACTCCAATAATCATTCCAAAAGCGGTTAAAATACTAACAATTGTAATGCCTTGTTCTCTGAATAATGTTCTAATTCTTTCACCCAATGTAGTGTCTTCTTTTAATACTTTGTTTATAGTCTCTTTGATTCTATTTACCTGACGACGTAGTTTTTCTTTATTAACATTAATAACTTCCAATCTTGCACTTCTCTCACTTTCTAACTCTTTGATTCGACTACTTATCCTTTCTATTTGAAATTCATCATTGTCTGCTTTGGCTTGTTCTAATTTTGTATTTTCTTTTGCTAAGTCTTTATTTGTTTCATTCAGTTTTGCCAATTCATTTGCTATCTCTTCTTTGACTGTTGTCATTGCATTTGCTATTCCATCAATCTCTCTTTTTGTCCAATCTGTTTGTGTTTCTTGTTCATTAGTAAATGATGTCTCCAATGTTTTCACAGCAGTTTCTACATCAACTGTTGTATTTAATAGTTCTTGAGTTTGTTCTTGTGATGATATATCTTGCAAAGGTATTTCTTCTTCTGTTTGTGTTATTTGAGTTCTCGTTTGAAGTAATTGTGTGAATGCTTTTCTACCTTCTTTAATTCTTGTAGCAGATGGTTTAAAATCATCTACACCTAATACATTCCTAACAAAATCAACACCATATTTCCTTTGCAAAGTATTAAATGATAAAAATGTTGCTATTTCATCTGGTGCATTGGAACGATAATATGTTAATGCAATATTCTTTCCACCTTCATCTTTAACATATAACATTGGTCTCCCTATATCATCTTTCTTGAGAGACAAACCTTTGATTTTACGTTTAGGTTCTTCATTCCTTTCGTAAAATCTATCTATCATGTTTTGACCTATGCTATTACGCAGAGTTTTCCAATCATCACCGGTTAAATCATTCAAACCAGCAAACTGACTATTTAATGTTCTCTGAAACTGCTCTTCATCTGTAAAAGATGTTTCTGCTTCTTCATCATAATCCTCCCTGTCATACTCAGGATTTTCATATTCAGCCATTATTTATTTATTATTTAAAAATATTTTTTTATCTTTTAAAAAAATGTCAGCTTACGGAGATAAACTAAACCCTTACAGAAAATTAAGAGAACCACGAGGTGTGAGAGGTATCCGTCAAAGTGTAGTAATAACAAATAACCCTTCAACTATTGACCAAAATCAACAATTATTAGTGAGATTTCCTAATCTAAGTAGTAATGATGTTATTGTTCCCGGAACAGTCAGATTAGCATTTGAAATTGAACTAACCTCTAAAGATGCAAATGCAACTATATTTCAAAACATAGGAAGAGCAATAATTAAGAAAACAACAATTAGAATAAGTGGAAATGAAGTTATGTCCATTGACGATAGTGACATCTATCATTGTTATATTGATTTATGGAAGACTATTACAGAACGTGTAAATATGGTATATCAAGGCGTTGGCAAAGAGAACATGTTGAGACATAGAGTGGGTGCAGGAAACGCAACAGCAGATAAAGAAGATCAAGCCATCGCAAAAGCATATGGAAACAGGTTTTGCATCCCACTTGATTTTGAATTATTGGAAACCCATATGCCATTTTATCAAGCAGGATTAGGAGATAGACTTGAATATGAACTTACATTCAATGATTATAATAAAGTAATTAAATCAGGCGATGCAACTTCAACTTATACAATCAAAAATATTTGTTTGGAATTTGATATTGTTTCTGATACTGAATTAGCAAGACAAATAAGACAGCAAGTTGATGGTAAAATGGTTATTTTGTATGACAGAATACTAAGACACAGAAAAATAACTAAAAACAAATCTGATACACTATGGAATATCAATCTAAATGTTCCTGCAAGAAGTATGAAAGGAATTCTTATGCTATTCGAAGATCCTGAAAGGGCCAGCACAGAAGAATATTATAATCCAGAAATTACAAAAGTGGAAATGACAATAGAAGGGATTCCGAATCAATTGTATAGTCAAGGAATGAAGTCCCACCAACACTGGGACGAAATAAATAAATTCTTTGCTTTGAATTCAAAAAGAAACAAAGAAACAAGTATGGTCGTTAAAGATTTATATTTTACTGATACAACAATAGAAAAATATCTAACGAACAGGTATGCTTTATGGTTGGATTTACGTTCAACTGATGATAATACACTTCATGGTTCTGGAAGAAGAATTGAAAATGCATCAGAAGGTATTACAATACAAATAACGAAAGAAGCAGGAGCAGATGAACCAATCAATCTTTATTTGTTTGTTATACAAGATGCACAAATCAACTTTGAAGATGGTAGATTTAAAGAAGTCAGTTATTAATATTTTTTTTTTTTACAAATAAAAATGGAACTACCAAAATATCCTCATTGTGCTATTATATGTGGTCAAACTGGATGCGGGAAAACAGAGTTTGTCCTTGACCTTTTGGAAGAGGAATATCGTCAAGTATTTAAACATATTGTTATACTTTGCCCAACCATTCAATGGAACAAGGCTTATAAAAATCGTGAGTGGATTGGTGATGTCAGGAAACCTAAAACAAAAAATATAACAATTGTTAATCCTATTGTTAATGGAGAAGAAAAACTACAAGAACTACTAAGAATGTTCTTTAATAAATATGCTGGTCATTCTACTCTCTACATTATTGATGATTGCAGTGCAACGAAAGAACTAACAAAGAAAAAAGATATGTTATCAGAATTAGCATTTTCTGGTAGGCATGCAGAACAATCAGTGTGGGTTATTTCGCAGAGATATAATTCTGTGTTAAAAGATTTAAGAGAACAAACAAAATGGCTATGCATGTTCTACACAAAAGATAGAGATAGTTTTGAAAATTGTTTAAGAGAGAATGATGTTATTCCAACTTTGGAAGAACGACAGAGAATAAAAGAAGAACTGAAAAAAAAGAAGCATCGTAAGTTAATTTTGAAGACTGACCAGCCTACTGGTTATTGGTTGGTTGATTGATTATTTTTTTAGCAATGATTAAGTAATGTTTATGCAATGATTAAGTAATGCTTATACAATGCTGTAGCAAATCTTAAGTAATGCTTATGCAATGTTTTAAGTAAAATAGCAATACTAAAAAACAATGCTGTTAGAAATATTATCAATCACTGCAATCTTATCAATAATCATAACAAACACTGCAATCTTATCAATAGTCGGATATGCGATGTTTTATTTTTTAAAAATAAAAAATAAATTACATAAAATAAAAATGAATGCTGAAGAATTATTACAAGACATTGAATGTGAAAGCACAGAAAATAATGAACAAGAAACAAAACGTGAGCGATTATCAGCCATTGTTGCTGGTGGTGGTAGTAAGCAGTATCTTGGTAAAGACTTACAACTATCAGACATTGATACAATGACAGCAGAACAAATAAACAAACTTTACTGCAGATATGAAGCAAGATTGGGAGCAAGTATGACTAAGACATTGGGTAATTCTTTCATTAGCTTATACGTGATGGGTGTATCAAAGTATTTCAATGTTGTTAATCCACCTAAACTGATACAAGACTTAGAGGAAGACCCTTTTATCAATCACGCTTTGACAAGTTCGTGTTGTGAATTGTATTATAGATATGGAATGTACCTTGCTCCATTAACTGCAATGCTAACAACAGCAAGACATATTGATTTTAATAAAAAAGAAAATATCTCCTTAGAAAAAAATGAGTGATACTGAAGTTAAAACAAAAGACCCAAGACGAGTAGTTGCTGGTAAGAAAGGTGCAGAAGCAAGAAAAAGAAATGCAGAATTAAGAAGAAAGGAGACTGAAACTATAAAGAAAGAAAACATGGAATTAAAATCTATAACAAAAGATGATGATGTCGGCTCTCCAAATTCACAGAATATAAATATATACAAAAATTATATACCATTATGCATAACAGTTGGAGTTGTTGGAATAGGATTGTATATGTACAAGTCTAAACAAGTTGTACCACAACAACAACCTATGATGCAACAACCTGCACCTATTATACAACAAAAAGAAATTGACCCATTTGAATTTAATTAATTTAAAAAAATAATATTCTCATTAAAAAAAATGACAACCTCAATAGACGGAAAACAAATTGCAAACATGTTATATCATGCTGGAGTGGAAACTGTATTAACTGTTGGATATTCAGAATTAGGTAGAAAACTATTGAAAAGACCAGCACCAAAAGTAGATTTTAATATGACAGATATTGGTATGTTGTCCATTGATATATTACTTGCAATGGCAACAAAGGATATGCTTGTTAAGCAAGGTATTATTCCTGCAGATATTATGAAGTAATTTTAATATTTTTTTTTTCATTATATAAAAATGGCAAGTGCAGTAGCATTAATGGTTGGAGGAGCAATTACAAACGCCTTAGCCTTTTCAGGTAGTAATTATTTATTTTCACATATGGGTAGTAATAGTGATGAAGAGAGAAAACGACATGATAAAGCGATGGAACAATTAGAATCAGCAACAACTGCATGGAATGAGAAGAGAACACAAAGATTGGATTTTATTAATGAGCAACTGAAGAAGGAACATCATGCTGTGGATGAGTTCAGTGATGCTGACACTGCTATGAAACAATATTATTATATTACAGGAAAACAATTGCCAGATAATTTATCCACACCATTACCACCAAAACCTACATTGAGTGATTTTTACACTCCATCAGAAGACCAGAAAAATAGAGAGATTGCATTTGTTGTTGGTGGTATGGCATTGACAGGATTTGTTGCTTGGAAGTTGATGTAGGTAAAAAAAAAATTATTTTTTGACATAATCTTTCTTTGGAAAAACTAAATCATAAGCATGATATTTATTTTTTTTATTATTCTTACATGGTTTCAAACCAAGTGGTCTTACATAAAATGGTGGTTCTTTACCTTCTATCTTCTTTGTGAGATGTGCAGGACTCCATACTTCACCATTGTCTTTGAGAGTTAAAATTACACTCACACCATTGTCTGTGTTAATTTCTCTGTAGTCAGTGATTGTATAAATGTTGTTGATTTCTAAATCAGTCCATTTCTTTGTGTCAAATTGACTTTGTTCCTTTAACAGCTCTTCAAACTCTTCTTTTGTAGGTGTATAGTCATCATCAAGCAATTGTGCTATATTTTGCGTTTGTGCATTCTTTGACATCTTTTTATATATAAATATTTTTTCTTAAATATAAATAAATGGAGAAGATATACTATAGTCCAAAAGGTTTCTGGAAAGGACACTCAGCTGTTGGTAAGTTAGCAAAAGAAGCAAAGGTTAGTCAGAAACAAGCATTAGAGTTCTTAAAGAAACAAGCAGTATGGCAAATATATTTACCTGCACCTAAGAGAATAATAAGACCAAAATTTGATGTGTCTGCAGAGAATGAAGTTCATCAGGCTGATTTGTTGTTTTTACCTCACGATACTATTGGTAGGAAGACATACAAGTATGCATTGACAGTGGTTGATGTTGGAACAAGATATAAAGAAGCCGAACCTTTGACGTCGAAAGATAGTAAAGAAGTTGCAAATGCTTTTGAGAAGATTTATAAAAGACATTTGAAGTATCCTAAACTATTGCAAGTTGATCCTGGTAGAGAATTTATGAGTTCCGTTTCAACTTTGATGGAAAAGCATAATACCAAAATAAGAAGAGGTAGAAAAGAAATACACAGAGACCAAGGAATAGTAGAAAGATTTAATAGAACCTTAGCAGAAAGATTGTTTGGTTATCAGTATGCTAAAGAGATTGATACTAAAAAAAGAAACAGAGAATGGGTTAAGAGATTATCTGATGTTATTAAAGCATTAAATAAGGAGACGAAAAAACCTCCTCCAATTATAACAAGAAAAGTTGATGCGGAAATTTGTCCTTATGTAAATGTTAGATATTTGTATCAACCTGGAGAATTAGAAGGTGGTGGAAAGAGAAGGGCTACTGACCCAGTATGGTCTGTTGATATTCATAAGATTGACTATCATATTATAACGCAGGGAATAAGAGTTTATTATTTGAAATCTCCTGCACCTAAGAGAGGGTTTGTCAAAGAGGAATTACTTATTGTTCCGGCTGATACCCATACGCGTATGTCGTAATGCCATCGTCAGTTATGTATCTTTTTGTGTCTAAAGGAGAAAGTGAAGTCTTATTTACTTTTAATCCATATATGTTGTGATGCATTGAGCGTAGCATGTTCATTGAGTGTGTGTATTTCTTTTTGTTGAATAATGCATCTCTGTAGTTTTCAAAATTGATTTGTTTTTTGATTACATATTTTTTTGTTCCTTTCGCTTTTTTGATGACTTGTTCATCTGCTCTTAATACTGAATATAGTTTAGGACGAAGACCAATATATTCTGATATTGGAACACCAGCACATTCATCCTTCATCTTACCTATGACCTTCTTGTTTGTTTCATCGTATAGTGGATGTTCTTTTGGATACTCAGAGAAATCGTATTCATCTTTCATTTCAGACATATCTTTGTAAGCATCTTTGGTTTTGATATCTACTAATAAACTGTCTGTGTCGGTGTATAACAAGGTGCAGTTATTACCATACTTCTTTTTCAATGTATTATAATACCAATCATACATAAGATGTTTTGATAAATCTAAAACACAGAAGCCAACATATATTGGTTTATTGAGAGTTAATCTTGTTTTATTCACTTGAATGGCAGATAACTCATTAGAGAACTTTATTCTACGATTGAAGTTTGGTTTGGCTATTATCTTGCGGATTTTTTCATTTTCACTGCCATCTGTTTTGACTAATTTAATATCAACTCTTTTACGTATGTTTTCCATTGTTTTGCCAAATACTGAGTTGTTCATAAGTTTAAAGAAATCTTTTTCAAATGTAGTCTTTGCTTTTTTACGTAATTCTGTATTCAGACGTATGTAAGGTTCCATCCAAGGTTTCTCATCAAATTCTAATATTCTGTGTATTTTTGTTATTTTCATACCAAGTTGTTTGTATAGTCTCAAGTTCTTGTAATGTACTACATATTTCTTCTTATCCATTAGATTGGGGACAAGTTTTTCTGTTTTTAACATACTATTTTCAATTAGTTCATTTTGATAGTCGGATAACCATTCTTTTTTAATTGCTAATTTTTCAGGTGCAAGTGGATAGTCATTATGTAGTTTATGTAAATGTTTGGGGTATTCTAAATCTACTTCATATATTCTTCCTCTACCTTTTTGTAATTTTGGAAGTTTTCCATCTATTAAATCTTTATTAGTTATCCATTTGAAACCACCATATGGAAGTGGTTGGCTCATTGAATGACCATATAAATTATTTTCATCTAAATACATTATGTAATTGTCTTCTTCATTTGGATTATAATCTGCGACATATTTATTGTTTGCTTTTGCGTGTCTTTTAGAAACCATACTTATTCCACCTCTCATTCCTTTTTCAATGAAAAGATGCATATCCAAATCTGATAGAAGTTGTAATTCTATTTTTGTGTATTTTAGAAGAGCATCCCAAGATAGACCAGGTGCAGTGTAGTAATGTAGAGGGTCAAGTTTATAGTTATTCATACAGGTTTCTCTAAACTTTTGAAAAACATCTGCAAGTAAGAGAACATCTGTTTTGAGATATAAATCATGATAATCACCAAGTGTTTTACAGTTAAATTGTTTCCATACTTTTTGAGCGTGTTCATAGTCTTTTTGTTTGATACTTTCATCTGTTAGAGAACTGTAGAATTTGTCTATTGGTGGTAGTTCAGTTTCATTGAATCTTTCTTGACTGTCAATATATTCGTATGGATAGATACCTTTACGAGAAAGAATGTGTGAATTGTTTGTATATTCTAAGAGTATTGGTAATTTGTTGAGTTGTTTATATCTTGTATTGTGGCATTTTTTACATTTTGCTGTTAATAACCAATTTTCATTGATGTTTATTTCTTCTGTATCTTTACATTTTTCACATTCTGTTCTTACACCAATTGCTCCATCTACCAACTTTTCAAGAGAGGAAGCCATAAATTGAAAACTGTCTAAGAATTTCAGTTGTCCAATGCTGAATGAGATGAATTTCTCTGCATTATTTGCAATACAAGTAATGTTTCCACTTGCTTTGTGTATTTTCTGCATTATTAGATGACTATCATAACCTTTTAAGTTGTGGAAGATAACTGGAATTTTGGTTTTATTTGGTTTGATTGCAAGTTTGAGATTACAAGATTTATGTGCTGGTCCTCTATATTCTCCTGTGAAATGACAGTGGTCTTTTACTTTTGGGTTGTTTTTGTTATTTCCTATTTCTTGTTCGCATATCCAACATTTGGTGGCATTTTCATAGTCTTCAGTGTTTTGCTCTGTTAATGGTTCGGGGTGAGCAAAGATTTTATTGATATTGCTAACCTCACATTTTAAGTGATTCAAAAATACTTCAACAACATCTTTACCTCTGTAGATAACAGGTTCTTCAGCTTCACCATCATATCTGACAACTTGATAACCAAATCCACACGCTTCGTGTTCGCTTGTTATTTCTGATTTATCTCCTTTTTGTTCTGTTTTAGGTTTGATTATGCTTTCAAAGTCGGCATAAATGACATATGGAACGGGCATTTGATTTTGATGGTTTTTAAACTTGATAAGACCTTTTGATGGCATTTCTATTCGCATTGGAGATTTATTTATGCCTTCACAGTCTTCTTTGTGTTTGATTAGTAGGTCTTCTCTTGAAAAACCGTGAAGACATCTTTCACAAAAGTAAGTAGCTCCGTGTTTGTTATTCTGATTACGAAGTAATCTATTTAGGCTTTTAATCCAACAGTAGTGATATTTTGTTTCCTTTTGTGGTTTTTCATCTGGATTATAATTTTCATCAATTTCCTCTTCAACTTCTGTTATCAAAAGCAGGTTAATTCTTTCTTTATCATTTGATTGATTTGAAACATGATATGGAAATACAGTAAGTTTCTCTGTCTTTTTTGTGATTGTATATCCATAAACATTGATTGCTATATTGTTTTGTTTCTCAACTTTTGGTATTTGTGAGATTGGTGTGGGAAAGTCAATTCCTTCCATATTCAGATTAGGACATTTTTTATAACTATATACATTATTCAAGTTATTCTTTGCTGGATATAAGGCAGATTTTAATGCCCATTCTAAACATCTATTATCATTGTTTTTCATATTAATTATTGCTTGTTTGTTTGCTATTACTTTTGGAAGAGGAATATATGAAGAACCTTTGAGTGGTTCATATTTTGCTATGTTAACATAGAGTTTGATACAATGGTCAATTTCTAAACCTGTTGCGGTATTTGTGAATTTTTCAATCCATGTTTGTATATAAGTTGTTTGTTTGTTATAGTTTTCATCTAAATTATTTTCATTAAGAACTGCACATTGTTCTCCGTGTGATGCACCGATAACTTCTTTTCTTTCACCATTAAGTTCATCTTTAAAAAACTTTATAGATAACCCAATTGAAAATTTAATACCATTGTATTCTTTAATGTTTTCATTAATTTTATCTATAATGACAGATTTTTTATCATTAAACAAAATATTTGGGTCTTTATATTTATGAGCATCTATTTCATACGCTTTGAAGTAATTGCATAATGGTTTATCAACTAATTTCAGAGCACTTTTCTCTTCTTTAGTATCATCATCTATATCTTCATTATTAATTTTTTCACTTGTTTTAACATCATTTTGTTGCTGTCGTTCTCTTTTCTTTTTATTTCTACGTCTTTTACGCAGATTATCTAATGCAGAAGTTTGTTGTGGTGCATCACTCTTCTGTTTCTCAATATCTAAGGATTTAAGACCCTTGTCTAAAGCCTCATCACTAATTATTCCTTCACTATGCAATTGTATTAGTCTCTCTACAGAACTCATTTTTTGTTTTCTTTTAAACTATAAAAAAAAATTTTAAATATAATAATAAAAATGGATATAGAAAAAGCAAAGATGCAAAATATATGTGCTATGTTGCCGTTAGGTTCAAATAAACCATGTAAAAACAAATCAGTAAAGCATTCTATATACTGCAAGGCTCATAATTTTATTATAAAACATAACAAAAGTAAAGTAGTGAAATGTTTGCAATGTGGTAAAGGTACTACAGCAAAATATCAAATCTGTGATAAGTGTGGTGGAAAGAATTTTAGAGAAAAACAGAGATATTTTAACTCTATAAAACCTTTTAAGCAGGAAATTGCAAGATTGAGTATGATAGAGTGTTGAGGATGATAATTTAATTTTTTTATGCTCAAGTCGGCGATATAGTTTGTATCACCGTTGGAAAATTGTGGTATAATATATAGATTATGCTCCAATCGGCGATATAACGAACGAAAGTAAGAGTTTTCTACAATTTATTTTTAGAATGCCCAGATATGCTGCCTGGTGACAGTTCTTGTTTATCGAGTTGCTTAGCAACCTTTCTTAATTAAACCGATTACAGTGTTACCAGGATTTTTTTGTATTTTTTTCTTTTTTCAACCTTTTTTATCGCTTAGCAACACTTTTTATTTAAACCGATGACGGCGTATAACATTTTACTCAATATTCCGTCATAAAAAGATCATGTCATTTCCGGGATTCGAACTCATGCCCCACCATTTACAGTCCAAACCGTTTAGACCACTCGGCTATCACGGCTTGTACTAGAATAGTAAGAAATTGAACGTAAATAAATGACTACGCTATCAGTGTGGCGATAGGTAAAGATAAATTGACATGTAATAGTCGGTTTATCTGTCTGTCTGCTCATATAACTCAGGATAAAATATGAATGTGTCTTTCGGTGATTATAAAGTCGTTTGCAAGATTGAATAGGATAGAGTTTTAGTTCTGCGGTGCAGAATATATGTGGTATGACGTGTCTATAGTGTGTTAGTTGTTGTTCTGCTGAGTAATCACGCCAATCATGATTTACATTGATTCATTTTTCTTGTAATCTTTGTTGAGGACTATAGTTATAAGTTCATTTTCTATACACACACACTACAGCTGATAAAAAGGCCTGCGCAAGCCTATCTGTATAGGTCATGACCTTTATCCGTGAATGAATGGATTATTGATATGACATTAATAATTTTTACTACAATATTTTGATAAAAACTACACTATTACAACTGATAGCTTGCAGCGATAGTAAATCAGTCCAGTATGTCATTTCATATCTCAGATATAGATGTATTTGAAAGAGGATGTGTTTGGAAATTAACATTATTGTTTATAGAGGTATAAAATATAGTGTATATATTGTGGTGTATTGTTGATGTATATTGTGTCAAAAATTGTATTTACATTGTTTTATGCTATGTATAATGCTCCAATCGGTGATATAGTTTGTATCGCCGTTGGAAAATTGTGGTATAATATATATGCTCCAATCGGTGATATAGCGGAAGAAAGTGAGGTATATCGCCGTTGGAGCATAATCTATATATATCACATATATATATATGCCTAGCGCCCCATTGTTGGGCCATTGGCAAATGGTGTAGATCTTAATCAAAGGTTTAACCCATGTATGCATTGAGTCCCACTTGTTGGACATTGGCAGATAGTGTAGATCCACGGGCAGATCAGATATTTAACCCAGATATTTAATCCATATATGCCTAGCGTCCCATTTGTGGGACATAGTCAAACAGTGTAGACTCAAATGATCAGACGCTGCAAAACTTGTCGTCTGATCCGGGCCGCAAAATGCTACATCTGATCTGGGTCTACACTATTTGCTTAAACAACGAGGAAATTTAACCGCATCCATTTCTTGCTAGCAATGAATTAGGTGTACGGACTTTGACGGACCATTATGATCAGTAGCTGCACAAACCTTGGCGTCTGATCTGGGCCGCTTAGTGCGACGTCTGATCTCGGTCTACACTGTTTGCTTAATCAACGACGAAATTTAACTGCATCCATTTCTTGCTGGCAATGAATTAGATGTACGGACTTTGACCGATTTGACGGACCATGATGCTCAGACGCTGCAAAATGTGACATCTGATCTGGTTCTACACTGTTTGCTTAAACAACGAAATTTAAGCGCATCCATTTCTTCCTTATGATGAATTAGGTGTACGGACTTTGAGCGATTTTACGGGCCATTAATTTTCTAACGAGATTAAATATGTGTTAAGTTAATTGCTTTAACTCATAATAAGTTGGCGTGTGCTGCTTACCTGGATTGAAATAGTAGAAAGACTTCATTCATTCACTTGTAAAGTCGTAAAAATTCCTGTCTGGTGATTCTACAAAATGCCTGAGTATATTGATAACATGATTTGCTGTAAAAATCGTAAGTGCAAAATTTGGTTTTATAGAATATGTTTAGGTCTGCAGTGTTTTTTTCCCCTATAAAACCGGGTCCGGAAAACGGACCTGTTCCCAATCGCCAAAAGTATGTTTTTTTCCCAATTCAAAGGTTAAAAATTCCCAAAATCATGATGCAGCATCCTTTTTTTTCTCTCTCTTTTTCGTCGCGAGAAATCGGTTGTTTTATCGCTCGTATTGTTTACCTTCCGGAAATCCGAAGTAACGTCCCTTTGAAGAAACGGCTATTGACATAATTCGCGTACTATTGCAACTATTTGCCGAAATTCGGGTAAGCAAAGTCGTAGGTAAGTCCAATATGTAACTCTTCCGTCTGGAAACCACCTTTAGCGCGGCAAGTTATCAAATGAACTGTAATCTTAGATTGGTTCCCCTTCGTTATTACCTCCCCTTCGGTATGCACATAACGATAGGTAGCGAGTAAATTGATTTGAGGTAGAGAATCCTACTCTTACCACTGCGCATGCCTACAAGAGCGCGTCTGTTAATTTAAAATACTGCAGAAGTGGGCCAGCTGGCTGTGTATTACTCATTGTAAATTGTATCTGCGAGTGTAAAAAGATACATATTTCAAAATAATGATAAGAATGTCACTAGTCTATGTAAAATAAATTATTATAAATTATTTCAGTATACTAAGTATCGATCTTTTTGTTTCATCAGGTATGACTGACTCAGCAGTTAACCTTGTTGAACTCGGGTATTTCCAATACCGCGTCAGTGCTTATGCTATAAATAGACGTAATGGCTTCTGCTAGCTACCAATCGTTATGTTGTAGCCACCTAGCGGAGACATTTACGACAAGGGTACCAATCTACTGTAATCTGCCTGATTAGAAAATGAATTGCAATCTGCATTGTTTAATTAGAATTCTGTTACATGTTTATTAAATTGAGTTTGTTTTGACATACTTATTAAAATAACACCCTTTTTCCCAATTTGAGTAAAAACGACGCTATTTTTCCCAATTTGAGAAGAAAATTTTCCCAATTCCACCGGTACCGGTACCAGTCCCAAAAATGTGAAAAAAAACACTGGTCTGAATTCATCATCAAATCAATGGTAGTGTCCGTCTTGTGAGCAGCAACATGTGTGACATCATAGAAAGCTGTGTAATTGAAACCCATGTAAATCCAACTTTATACAGAGAAAAGTAGGATTTACAAGGGGTGTGCAGTCTTTCTTTCGTTCTCACAAGTCTATATATTAAGGAACATGAACCAATACCCCGGCATCCTGGATACAATCCGAGTTGTGGGTACTCATTAGAACTGCCTCATTGAGGTGTATAAAGAGATTTTTTTTTATATTTTTTTTTTAGAATTGAACTTAGAATTTTAACATATATCAATTGTTATCAATAAGTGATCACCACAAACCGAGATATTATGAAAACGCACAACTACCGCAAGATCCAGGACACATTCGGGAATTTCCGGACAAATTAACTTCAGAAATGAACCCCTAAAATATTCAAAATGAAAAAAATTTTTTAACTATCTTTTAAAATTGAGCTAAAATTTTTATTTGGTTCTAATTTTATTAATTTCTGACCACCGAAAGTCGAGATTGTAGGGTTAAAGCATCAATACCCCAACCACCAGGACAAAATCCGAGAATTTCCCGGACAAATTAACTTAAAAAATGGACCCCTAAAACGTTAAAAAAGTAAATTATTATTTTTTTATCTTTTATAATAGAGCTAAAAATTTTATTTGATACTAATTTAATTAATTTCTGACAACCCGAAGTGGAGATATTAGCGACAACACACCACTACCTCCAATTTCCCGGCGAATTCCCGGACATTTTCGGACAATTCCCGGACATTAGTGTGCACCAAATTTAGCTATCCCAGGGAGTCCATATTCCGATGACATAAGGTTATCGGTGCGAAAAAATACGATAATATAAACAATAAATACAGAAAAACTTACTTGCTATTACAGAATATTTCCTCCGCTGAAACTTGCAACATTTTTTATAACTCATGCATCAGAAATAAAGTCAGTCAAGCTTCAAACATGTGCACACTAAAGTCAGCAATAAGTCCACCATTTTGGTCCTTGAATCGATGACGTCATAAACTTCATGCGCTCCAATATTAGGCAAACAAATTTAATTGTTGGGTTAACTGGTCTTTTCAGAAGAAGCAGCAAAATGTTCAAACAACTTAAAAACTGGAAGAAACTAACAAATTTAACTGTTTTTAACATTTGAATTGGGGTTTAGTTAAGTTACTCTTCATTTATACAGTGGGGACACAGAAAAGTGTCTCCTCTTCTAACAACTCTAACTGGAGTACAGAAAATGAGATGTACCCAGTGATTACATGTACAGCCATTTTTTACACCATCACATTGTGCCCATTTCACAAATATAACTGATGTACTTTTAACCACTTCTTCCGGGCTGACCCGTTTGCACACACAGCAAAGATCATCATCGTTGTGTTCAGAATCAGAACTGTCATTACTGGACTCTAAAGCTAGATTTATGTGGGAAGGGCCTGGCTGTGGAGAATATGCGACAACGGCTTTTGACTTCAACTTTGCTTTACCTTTCAGTTTAACAGATTTCTCAGACGGCTGCTTTGCTGATTTTTTTACCTTTATTTGACTCTTTTCATGTTCTTTCATTTTTTTAACAACATCTTCATTTAGTTCCTTACCAGCCACAATTTTACTCATGGTTTTTCTAGGTTTAGCCTGATTTTCAGACTTTATTTTTCTCAGTTGTTTTTCCTTTTCCTGAAACATAGGTTCATTGGAATCTACAGGAATCCCACCTTCAACAGTTGCCTGACTATCATCGTCGTTATCCTGATACACCTCTGCTGGCAAAAGATACTCTCTCGGAACAGCATCAGCATTGAATGGAAAAATTCCAGTGCGACGAAACCCTGACTGAATATTATCTGGTGTAAGAGATTTTGTGTATACACGACAGGCTAACTCACAAATGTTGTAACGACAGTAACGGGATATGGAAGCTGAAGTTTCTCTGATCAGCTTGTGACACTGTACATTTGCTGGAAAGGTCCATAACATGCCACATCTAAAGGCTGCAGAATGTGACTACAATGAGCGGGGAGGATGAACAATACAATACCCATCTGCTGTGCCCATTCAGTAAGTCCTACCGTAACATGTGACTTATGACCATCAACTATCAGAAGTATTTTCTGGTTATTTCTACCGGGTACATATTTCAGAAAATGGTTTTCCAGATACTCCTTGAAAATTACACCATTTGACCAACCTGATTCACTGACCGTTCCATTTGCACCAGGTGAAGATCCTACTAAAAGCTCTGGTCTCATGCCTTTTCCTGGAAAGACAAAATAAGGCGGAATTGCCTGCCCAGCTGCACTTCCACAACCTAATATCGTCACAGTCTGACCTTTCCCAGAAGTAACAGCTGAGGGACAGTAAGATGAGCTGGCAACTACATGTGGAGGCTTGTGATCAACTGATATTCCCTTCTCATCTACGTTAAAAATCAAGTGTGGCTTGTCAATAAGGTCATGTGTTTCTAATGTATGTCTAAGGTTTTGAAAGTACCCATGTACAACACTTTCAGATGCCATCTTAGCTCTAACATGTTCAAGAGCTCTGGGCTTAAGAACTCTAATTTCAGGCCACCTAGACAAAAACCTCTCATCTATTTCATTGTTAAGGGAGTGTCCTTTGATCTTTTACCCAGTACAACAGCATAATCACTAGCTATACAGTGTTGTGTCTAGGTCTGAAATTGCAAGGGACACCTGTGGCCCCCAGCCTTCTTTTCAGGGGGTCATTTAGAATTTTTAAGGGACACTGGCATACAATGGACGAAAAGCGACATATAACTGTTCTGTCATTGAAACTAGGCATCAGAAATAAAATTATTGTACATGCTGTGTGTCTTATTTTATATCCAGATTTAAAAAGAAATTTAAAATATAACAACAAATCAAAACAGCAACATTTGACTGAAACAAGGTTCTAGCCCATGTAAATTTTAAACAACATAACTGACCAAAAGACCGGCCCCCGCCAATAGGGGCTTGAAGAAATATATGGGCTGCATGATGCTTCCACGCAGAGCTGAATCTGGCCCGCACACTAGTACTGGTAAACCGCTTAGAGGGTCTAAGCCTGTCCAGGAACCGCGGTGCGAGGCGGACCTTCCATGCTAATAAACCCTATTGGTTTCATTGGGCGACAGGGCTTGAGATGACGTTTCATCTCAACGTCGGGTAAAAGTCCCACAAAATTGGAAGCAACGTCTCCAAAATGACCTTTACAGTGTTGACGGGGACGTTAAACCTCAAATCAAACAAACAAACTGACCAAAAGACAATCTCTAGCCCACTTTTTTTGAAAATGTCTTACTTTTTTTTTTCTTTGTTTGTCTTGCTTTTTTTCAGCGGTGGCTCAATCAATGACTCATTTACGCTACTTTCAGGTAGTGCAGCGTTGGCTGGCGAAGATGCAGCCTTGGAAATACTCTCAGCTGCCTCGGGATTCGAAATCTTAGCGGCTACAGCCACATATTGAGTTATTCGCAGCTGCCTCTTCGCCATCTTGACGCTTTAGACTGCTTTATATAATAGTTCACGGTCATTGATACGCTTATTTATCGGAAAAAATAGAATTCTGCAGTAAACCCGACTCGTTTCAGTTATCTCCCCTATACGTTCCAAATGGATGGAGAAGTAACTAATGGACCGAATTTAAAAACTGCCGATTTTTTCCGGTCGCGCCCATCGGCCCGCACTGGTTCATTTTTAGAGGGCCATTGCTGGAGAAATCGTGGGAATGGCGCAATGGCGCGGCCTAGGCACAACACTGGGTATATCAACACACTCCTGTCTAGAATACCCGTAACCAAAACTAGCCATATTCTTAAAATGCTCAACCAATTTTGCCTCTTCAAAATTAGTAAATAAAGGTGACTTCCCTGCAGAAATTGTATCAGGATGAACATTTCCTAGAATTCTGTCTCTCAGTGTAGTTTCTGGAACCTTGTATACAATAGAGGCCCTCCTGACTGAAGCACCACTCTCTAGAACACACTTGTATGCATTTGTGAGGGCTGTAGGGGAGTAGAGTCTGTTCTTCCTCCTCACAGGTTTTGGATGTGCCTGAAAGTAGAAAACAAAAAAACTAAACTCCATGGAAAAATCATGTAAGACATCAGTCAGACAACCACATAATAAAAAATATGTTTGGCCTAACTGTTTTACTACAACTTCCTGTCAGCCATTACTATAAATGAATTGTAAACATTGCAGACGTACATATTTAGATTTCAACATTGGATTTTTGGGAGGAAAGTGGCATTTTTGATGGGGTATGTATGGGAATAGTAAAAATAGTAGTTTTTATCTACTAATACATAATATATAAACAATATTTACCTGCTTTTGACGCATTTCTTGATCTTGTTTACATTGACAGCTTTTTACAACTTGTAGTAAAAAATTTCCCACGGTCGTCTGCGTGACGTCATCAAATACTGCGTGTCACGTGATCAAAACGTCATCGGAATAAGGACTACCTCGGAATTAGGACCTTGAACGATACACAATCATCAGCACTTTCAGCTGTCGAAACAATCTTTTTTTTTTTTCTCTCCTGTTATACTAGAACTGCATATTCTCGCGGCATGCATATTCTCGCGGTAAACCATTTTTTCCCACTAAACAAATGGAAGCGCCACCCAGCGGTATGCAAATCTGACACGGAAGAGTTGCACTAAACTGTCATCCATATAAAATCCAAAATGTTCCAGTCATCGGCAAGTTGTGATTCGAAAAAAAAAATGTGGAGAACAATAGTTTAAAACACACCAACCTGCTAACCCCCTCCTACAAATATCCCATTTTGTATGAGAAATAAACAGATAAATTTGTCGGTGCACACTATGTCCGGGAAATGTCCGGGAATTCGCCGGGAAATGTCAGGGAAATTGGAGGTAGTGGTGTGTTGCCGCTAATATCTCCACTTCGGGTTGTTTAATAAAATTAGTATCAAATAAAATTTTTAGCTCTATTATAAAAGATAAAAAAATAATAATTTACTTTTTTAACGTTAAAGGAGTCCATTTTTTAAGTCAATTTGTCCGGGAAATTCTCGGATTTTGTCCTAGATGTTGGGGTATTGATGCATTAACCCTAATATCTCGACTTTCGGTGGTCAGAAATTAATAAAATTAGTATCAAATAAAAATTTTAGCTCAATTTTAAAAGATAGTTAAAAAATATTTTTCATTTTGAATATTTTAGGGGTCCATTTCTGAAGTTAATTTGTCCGGGAAATTCCCGAATGTGTCCTTGATCTTGCGGTAGTTGTGCGTTTTCATAATATCTTGGTTTTTGGTGATCACTTATTGATAACAATTGATATATGTTGAAATTTTAAGTTCAATTCTAAAAAATAATATAAAAAAATCTCTTTATACACCTCAATGAGGCAGTTCTAATGAGTACCCACAACCCGGATTGTATCCAGGATGCTGGGGTATTGGTTCGTTTTCCTTACTATATTGACTTGTGAGAACGAAAGAAAGACTGCACACCCCTTATAAATCCTACTTTTTGCTGTATAAAGTTGGATTCACATGGGTTTCCATTACACAGCTTTCTATGATGTCACACATGTTGCTGCTCACAAGACGGACACTGCCATTGATTTGATGATGAATTCAGACCTAAACATATTCTATAAAACCAAATTTTGCACTTACGATTTTCACAGCAAATCATCGTCGCTCGGGAGTCAAAACCTCGTAACTCTGATTTTTAGTAAAATGACATTTTGATACCAATAGGTTCATGAACCACAGACACATCTTTTGCTCAAAACGGTGTAGCTCTAAGCCAATCAGTTTCCATTTTATAACAGTTAACCGTATCTCAGCATAATCTTGATTGATGTAAAACCTGAAATCTCAAAACATCGTATCTCAAGTATGGTGTGGTCAGCAGAACAGTATGTCCAGACAGAGGTTGAGAATTTGATGGCCAGCAGGCAACTCCGTAAGTAATTAAATAATACAAAGATCAATTCAATTAACTTACTGCAGATCTAAATAATACAGTCAACAAAAAGTGACAAAAGGATGTAACACATGTATAATATGGTAAAAAAATCGTCAAAAACTCGTACCTCCATAAAAATCCAAAAATCTAGGTCTCTGAAATGACAAAATCAGCAGCTTATATATTGAATATTTAAGGGGTATTGGTAATTCTCCTTTGCTGGAAGAAACTTTTGAATGGAGTGCAGAAAATAAGAAGAAACATTATTTTTTCAAAAAAAGAAGAAAATCGTCTCTCCTGAATAGTTGAAAAAACTGAATTAAGAGGTTTTGACTCCCGAACGACGTCATGTTATCAATATACTCAGGCATTTTGCAGAATCACCAGACTGGAATTTTTACAAGTGAATGAATGAAGTATTTCTACTATTTCAATCCAGGTAAGCAGCACACGCCAACTTATTATGAGTTAAAACAATGAACTTAACACATTTTTAATCTCGTTAGAAAATTAATGGCCCGTAAAATCGCTCAAAGTCCATACACCTTATTCATCGTCAGGAAGAAATTGATGCGCTTAAATTTCGTTGTTAAAGCAAACAGTATAGAACCAGATCAGATGTCGCATTTTGCGGCCGAGATCAGACGCCAAGTTTTGCAGCGTCTGAGCATCATTGTCCGTCAAATCAGTCAAAAGTCCGTACATCTAATTTATTGCCAGCAAGAAATGGATGCAGTTAAATTTCGTTGTTGATTAAGCAAACAGTGTAGACCGAGATCAGATGTTGCACTTAGCGGCCCAGATCAGACGCCAAGGTTTGCGCAGCTACTGATCATAATGGTCTGTCAAAGTCCTAACACCTAATTCATTGCTAGCAAGAAATGGAAGCGGTTAAATTTCCTCGTTGTTTAAGCAAATAGTGTAGACCCAGATCAGATGTAGCATTTTGCGGCCCGGATCAGACGACAAGTTTTGCAGCGTCTGATCATTTGAGTCTACACTGTTTGACTATGTCCCACAAATGGGACGCTATATAGGCATATATGGATTAAATATCTGGGTTAAATATCTGATCTGCCAGTGGATCTACACTATCTGCCAATGTCCCACAAGTGGGAGTCAAGGCATATATGGGTTAAACCTTTGATCAAGATCTACACTGTTTGCCAATGGCCCAACAATGGGGCGCTAGGCATATATGTGTTAAACCGTTGACCAAGTTCTACACTGTTTGCCGTAATTAAAGATTCTTTGAGATCTTCTATAAATTAGTCATGTTGTGTGCACTCATTAGAACTGCCTCAGTGAGGCGTATGAAAATATTTTATTTTATATTCTTTTAGAACTGAACTTAAAATTTTAATATATATCAATCATTATCAATAAGTGATCACCACAAACAGAGATACTATGAAAATGCACAACTACCCCAACATCCAGGATACAACCAGGAATTTCCCGGACAAATTAACTTCAGAAATGGACCCCTAAAATATTCAAAATGAAAAATATCTTTTAATAATCTTTTAGAATGGAGCTAAAAATTTTATTTGATACTAATTTTATTAATTTCTGACCACCCAAAGTTGAGATATTAGGGTTAACGCACCACTACCCCAAAATCCAGGACAAAATCCGAGAATTTCCTGGACAAATTAACTAAATAAATGGACCCCTAAAACGTTTAAAAAGTAAATTATTTTTAATAATCTTTTAGAATGGAGCTTAAAATTTTATTTGATACTAATTTTATTAATTTCTGACCACCCAAAGAGGAAATATTAGGGATAACACATCACTACCCCCCATTTCCCGGACAATTCCCGGCGATTTCCCGGACAATTTCCGGACATTAGTGTTCGCCAAATTTGTCCGGGAAATTCCCGGTTCGTAACAAGGATGTTGGGGTAGTGGTACGTTAACCCTGATATCTCGACTTTTGGTTGGTCAGAAATTAACTAAAATTAGTATCAATTAAAATTTTTAGCTCCATTCCAAAAGATTATTAAAAATATTTTTCATTTTTAATATTTTAGGGGTCCGTTTTGTAAGTTGATTTGTCCGGGAGATTCCCGGTGTAACAGGCCAGTTCTTCCCCCTAGTCAGTTTCTTCCCCGGGGAAGAACTGGGCCGGCCCGTTTCTTCCCCGGGGAAGAAACTGACTAGTCAGTTTCTTCCCCACCCAGTCAGTTTCTTCCCCACCTGAAATTTTTTTAGAACCATAGAGAACGAGTAATTTATGCCTCACAAATTGATAAAAATTCAAAAAGAAACCATTCTGAATTAGTTTTGAGTCTTTACAGCTTGAATGGCAAAATTTTCTCTATGCTATAAAATATATGGACATCCAAGGAAATTTTCATACCAATTCCAGTATCTATGATTAATTTTCTTAGCTTTTTAAAACATTAATTGGTATTAACTAAACAGATAGAATAAGCAACAACCCTTTAGTGCTCCAATCTAAATATAATTTGGAAAGTGGGGGTGGGGAAGAACTGGGCCGGCCCGTTTCTTCCCCACCCCAGATGTTTCTGTTAACTAAAAATTCTTGTGATAAATTTTCTTCACTTTTTAAGACATAAATTGGTATTAACTAAACAGATATAAAAAACAACAAATGTTTGGCACTTAAATTTCAATAAAATTCGGAGACTTGGGGGTGGGGAAGAACTGGGCCAGCCTGTTTCTTCCCCACCCTTGGGTAGTGTTGTACAGTTATGTCAGTTATATTGCTGAAGATGTCTTGGGGAAGAACTGGGCCAGTCTGTTTCTTTCCCACCCTTGGTAAGTATTGTACTGTTAAGTCAATTATGACATTGAAGGTGTCGGGGTGGGGAAGAACTGGGCCAACCCATTTCTTCCCCACCCCTGGGTAGTGTTGTACAGTTATGTCAGTTATATCGCTGAAGATGTCTGGGGCTGGGAAGAACTGGGGTGGCCCATTTCTTCTCCCACCCTTTGGTAGTGTTGTACAGTTATTTCAGTTATATTGCTGAAGATGTCTTGGGTGGGGAAGGACTGGGCTGCCCGTTTCTTCCCCACCCTTGGTAAGTGTTGTACTGTTAAGTCAATTATGACGTTGAAGGTGTCTTGGGTGGGGAAGAACTGGGCCTGTCATGCCAGTTATGTCAGTTATATCAGAGGATGTCTGAGGCAGGGAAGAACTGGGGCGACCCGTTTCTTCCTCACCCTTGTGTAGTGATGTACAATTAAATCAGTTATGATATTTAAGTTGTCTGTGGTGGGGAAGAACTAGGCCGGCCCAGTACTGCCCCACCCCAAATCTCCAAATTCTATTTAGATTTGAGCTCCAAACATTCTTTGCTTAGTATATCTTTTTAGTTTATTCCAATTTTTGTCTTAAATAGCGAAGAAAATTTATCACAAGAATTTTTTGTAAACAGAAAAATCGGGGGTAGGGAAGAAATGGGCTGTCCCAGTTCTTCCCCACCCCCAGTCTCCAAATTCTAATTAGATTTGAGCTCCACACATTTGTTGCTTATTATATCTTTTTAGTTTATACCAATTTATGTCTTAAAAAGTGAAGAAAATTTATCACAAGAATTTTTTGTAAACAGAAAACTCTGGGGTGGGGAAGAAACGGGCCGGCCCAGTTCTTCCCCACCCCCAGTCTCCAAATTCTATTTAGATTTGAGCGCCAAATATTTGTTGCATACTATATCTGTTTAGTTTATACCAACTTTTGTCTTAAAAAGCGAAGAAAATTCATCACAAGAATTTTTTGTAAACAGAAAGCTCTGGGGTGGGGAAGAAACGGGCCGGCCCAGTTCTTCCCCACCCCCAGTCTCCAAGTTCTATTTAGATTTGAGCTCCAAACATTTGTTGCGTATTACATCTTTTTAGTTTATACCATTTTTTTCATAAAAAGCAAAGGAAATTTATCACAAGAATTATTAGTAGACAGAAAATTCTGGGGTGGGGAAGAAACGGGCCGGCCCAGTTCTTCCCCACCCCCCACTCCAAATTCTATTTAGATTTGAGCTTCAAACATTTGTGGCTTATTATATCTGTTTAGTTAATACTAATTTATGTCTTAAAAAGAAAAGAAAATTCATCCAAGATGCTTGAATTGTGATGCATGTTTTATTGCATCTCCATGAATGGTGTAGCATAGAGCAAATTTTGTCATTCAAACTAAAAGGACTCAGAACTTATTCAGAATGGTCTCTTTTCTCATTTATAACAAATTGTGAGCTGAAAATTAATCGTTGACTATGGTTCTGAAAAAAATTCAGGTGGGGAAGAAACTGACCGGGTGGGGAAGAAACTGACTAGTCCGTTTCTTCCCCCGGGGAAGAAACGGGCCGGCCCAGTTCTTCCCCCGGGGAAGAAACGGGCCGGCCCAGTTCTTCCCCGGGGAAGAACCGGGCCGGGGGAAGAAACTGACCGTTACACCGGATTGTGTCCAGGATGTTGTGGGTAGTGGTGCCTTATCCCTAATATCTCCACTTCGGCTTGTCAGAAATTAATGAAATTAGTATTAAATAATTATAATAATGTATGTCGTGCTCATTATAAGTGCCTCACTGAGGCGATTCTAATGAGTGCTCACAACATGACTTTATTTTATAGAAGTTCACAAAGATATATTAAGTGATCTTTAATTACGGCTCAATACCTTCTTGGCAAACAGTGTAGAACTTGGTCAAAGGTTTAACCCATATATGCATCCCATTGGTAGAACATTGGCAAACAGTGTAGATCTTGATCAAGGGTTTAATAATTTCTGAACACCCAAAGTTGAGTTATTAGGGATAACGCACCACTACTCCCCATTTCCATGACATTTCCTGGACAATTCCCGGACGTTAGTGTTTGTCCTTGTTATAGCATGATTCGTGACAGCACGACTTCGGATACAGCACGGTTTTGCTTTGGACCCCAAATTCACCCCCAACCAACATTTATAAATATAATCCAAGGTTTCTATCAAGTTTCAAGCACAACTTTATTCCCCTCCGACTTTTAAGTGTGGAAATTCTACAGATAAAACTGTAGTTTTATCACGGTCAATATATAAACAGTACTTTTTCAAGTTCAAGTTATTTGCAGACATGTCATAACAGCTTGTCCAATTAGCAATTAAAGATACTGATAGTTGTGTAAACTTGACATCCATGATTAACACAAGCTGCAGCCGATATACTCAAAAGATCAAAATTTGTCAGCTTAACGAGATAAGAGAATAAAGAATGCAGATTAGTTTATAATTTAATGATCCAGCCCAAAGACAGGGACCTCTCCATCCACAACTTTCAAACCGCTCAACAGAAAAGTTCATGGCGAACATCAAAGATCTCCGCCACCAAAATCGCCATGAAATCTACCCTCCACAAACCACCGCTACCATTTTTCTGCATGTGATCGGTAAATGATGTCATTCCACCCCAGCAACCCCTCACATGTTTAATGTCACTGTTTTATTTTAATAGGGCGTATTTCTTTCATAAAAAATATTTGCAACCGGTAAAAAATATTTTCTCGATAGCTAAACAGTTGTGGATAGAGCTGGGTAGAAAACGGCGCCTTGTAAAATTCCCGACTTATCCCCGGAAGCTCTGTGTCAATCAACAACAGCAGCATACAGATGTGTTTACACACATAAAAGTGTTCGACTATTCCCGCCAAGCGTCTGTTAGTTTGGCGCCAAAACATAACCATGCACAAGGCAGTAGAATAGTTCGCATCTATTATGCATATATCTACCGTGAGATGTTGCTAAACGTCTTAGGAGCGATTAAATCAGATAAATGCAAATTAGAGACATAACAATGGTATTTTCACACCTTGTCACGGGGAAGATTGTAGGCTTATCGAGAGCACCTGAGGCTTTTGTTTACAGTGTAATAGTAGAAAAGACTGATCCGTGACAAATACGATCAGCGTTTTGAACACGATTCGGTTAACTAAAATGGTCTGATGGTTGAAGGAAATTAACCGGTATGATTTTCTTTCATTTTTGCAAACTCTTCAAGAAACGACTGTTTTCATTTGTTAATGCCCATCTGCAGGTGTGGAAGTGTTTTAATCGATTTCACAAACGAAAATACAAACGCAGCTTTTCAAAAAATTGCCCCAAACAGTGGAATCCATTAACCCTTTCCCACTCAGATACGTGTTTTTACGTGTCTGCACCCCCCCCCCCCACCCCATTTTAAGCCCAAGAAGCTCCTAAAATCTGCATTTCTACCCCTGGATAGTTATGTTTGCTTTAGCATTTGTTGGGCAAAAAAGTGACCTGTTTTTTCACGCACCTCCCCACTAAAACTATTCTAGGGGGGATTGAAGTGGGGCAATGCCCCCCTCACATCCCGAAAAATTTTAGGTGTATGGAGACAACCGGCCGCTAAAATTTATATCTGAGGGTGTCTGGGGTCAAAAATGCCTGGAAATTGATGCTGATAAAACATGCTGCCAACAGTGAAAATGGCCAGTGCCAAACACCTTAATTGTTGCCTTGACAGCTGTGTGAAGATAAAAATGTGGTCAAAAATTCATGTGAAAACACACTTTTTGCCAACTTTGAGATGCCTCCTCTTTACCATGACAACAATGATGAAGTCATGAAAGGTTCCATTTGAAAGGCTACTGCCCAATGAACATTCACACCGAGTTTGGTGTGAAACAGACCATCCATTATGAAACAATGGCTAGTTGAAGTTGCTGTCAGGTGCAACACTGTAAAAATCAACGAAATTCACAAAATCCCTGAGTGGTAAAGGGTTAAATACCTTGGAGTGAAAATCACAAAGATTGGAAATCAACTTTATTAGACCTCTTCCTAGTTATCTGCATAATATTGCATTTAACTGGCTGAAATCTCATGCAGTAGTATACAAAATGGGAATTCTGGGACAACCCCCCACCCTACCACTGTGGGGCCACCCATCCCCCGGGTGGGGATGCCGAGGACAATTTTTTTTCATCCCCGCACTGTGGGGCCCATCCCCATCCCCCGGGTCGGCCCCACCAAGAGGGGATGAAAAAGTTTTTGTCCTCGGCATCCCCACTGGGTGGGGCCGACCCCGGACCAGCCTGCGCTCACCAACAACCCCAACGGGCAGGGTGTGTTTGTATTAGAGAAATATAGTACCTAAAACATACTGCACAAAAATGAACAAGTGTCCTTGGATTCCTGTGGGGAAGAGAGAACCCTGCAACAATAATTGCAGCGGAGAATTCTGTGGGCGACACAATAGTGTCAGTAAGAGGGTAGGAAGAACAGAACCACTACTATGCACAAACTGTGGAGTGTCGGTGATAACACACCATCTACTTTGTATGCAATGTGGTGTTAAATCAGTAATTACCATATATTACATAAACAGGAATCGAAGGACTCAAAAAGAGTTTAGAAGACTATCTGCCATTTCTATCTAGTATGGTTAAGAAAGAGTTTTGATGGTTATATTCTAATTTGTTTCCTATTAGAGAATTGTTAGTATATAGGTAAAGTCCAACAAAAATGCGGAAATGTTTTCTACTGAATTTCCTATTAGAGAATTGTTAGTATATAGGTAAAGTTAAAGATAAATGCTGAAAGATTTTCTACTGTATTTCCTATAGGAAATTGTTAGTATGTAGGTAAAGTTAAAGATACAGTAACATGGCTACTATGGATGAATACATAGAGCAGTTACTGGCAGAAATACCTGATAATAATTTGACTCTCCATCATGTGGTTGAAAACATCTTGGATGAGCCTATCCCAGATTCTGTCAAAGTGCGCTTGTAAAAGCCCTTACAGCCTGAAAAATATCGACCTACCCCACCACCACGCAAAAAAAAGGCCGCTAAAAGAAGCCATCAAAGAGGAATTTGACCCTATCTCCCGCGAGAAAGTCCTGAGATCCGTGAAGGAATATCAGGATGAGATCCTGGATTTGTTTACATCTGCTGAGCAGATAAAAGAAAAGCTAGTCTTCAGGCAGACCCCATGGGTTATTGGTAACTTCTTGAGGGGCTGGCAGATGGACGTGCCTGTCAATAATCCTCATAGTGCAGACCCCAGGACTTTCCTCGAGGCTGTGGTGCCCCAAATTAGTAGCAAGCTCGAGGAAGAGATCGAGGAGCTAGGCGGTGTGAAGTTCCAGTTGGCTCTCAAGATTCAGCTTCGGAAGGACAACCCAGACGGTAGTGAGGAGTACACAACCCCCGTGCTGCGCCACAAACAGGAGGCCCTTCTCCAGGCCAGCGAAATCAAGGGGGCTCTCGATAAAACCTTCCCACAGTTCCAAGAAACACCCGAAAAGTGGACACATAGAGGGTCTGGCTGGGTTGTAGATCAGGTACAGACCCGTTGGCTGGACATTGCCAGATATCAGCCTCTTCGGGGTAGGTCCTACATTCCACTCCCAGCAGAATTAAGATATAAGAAGGCACTGGTTAACATAAAGAACAAGGACCAATACTGCTTTCGATGGATGCTCCGAGCGGCTCTGGCAAATCCGCCACCACCATATCACACAAAGAGACTATGTTGGTGTCCGTCCAATGATGGTCTGAACTTTGAAGGGATTGATAGTCCCACACCCATCTCACAGATACCAAAATTTGAGCGGCAGAACAACCTAGCCACCAATTTCTTTGGCTGGGACAAGGGCATCACTGTCCTTTGTCTCAGCACACAACCACAAGAGATACCAAGGATCAATATGCTGCTGATCAGTGCAAATAAAAATCACTTCCACTACACCTGGATAAAGAACTTCAACCGCCTCCTCTACAACCAGAGCAAGCACCATAAAAAGAAGCACCAGTTTGCGTACTGTCTTCATGGCTACACGGGAGAAGACCTGCTGGAGGCCCACAAGCTTGAGTACGAAGGCTTCAGCCAGAAGGCTGTCCGGGTCACAAGCAGCAACCAACCCCATTCGTCATCAATGCAGACTTTGAGGCTCTCACTACCAAGATCGATTGCCCCGAACGCGATCCTACAAAAAATAACACCCAACAAACACAACAACATGAAGCTTGCAGCTACTGCTATATCGTGGTGCGGTGTGATGGAACAACAAAGCCGCCTGTCGAGTATCGCGACCCAAATGCAACAGAGCACTTCTTAAAATCACTCCAGGAGGAGGAGCGCAAGATTAAGAGTGTGCTAGCCAACCCTAAAAACATAAGGATGACACAAAAGGACTATCAGGCCCATTACAATGCCGCAAATTGCTATATATGCGAAAAACCGCTATAACGGTGACTCTGTCTGCGACCACTGTCATATCACGGGTAAATATCGAGGGGCAGCTCACAACGCCTGCAACCTTATGCTGAGGCTAAGTCCAAAGACCACTGTTATTCCTGTGGTGTTTCACAACCTCAGAGGGTACGACTCCCGCCTGCTCATGCAGGCCATCTTGAGGGTCGAAGGTAGAGTTTCCTGCATCCCCAACAGTACAGAAAATACATTTCCTTCTCTCTTGGACAGCTTCGCTTTATCAACAGCGCCCAGTTCCTGCTAGCTTCCCTTGATAAACTGGTGGCGGCAAATAAACCAGAAGCTTTCAAGATCACATCGTTCTACGAGCCAGACAAGCAGAGATTTGAGCTATTAACCCGAAAAGGTATCTACCTATATGAGTACCGGTATATGGACTCCTGGGATCACTTCGTTGAGACCAAGCTCCCTCCGAAAGAGGTATTCTACAGCAAACTCGCCGACGAGCACATCAGCGACGACGACTATGCCCACGCGCATAGAGTATGGGAGATCTGTGGGTGTAAGACCCTGGGGGACTACCACGACATCTACAATCGCACAGATTATACGGGCCTCCGTGGCCTAATGGATAAGAGCGCTGACTCTTAGTCATTAGGTCTCTCACCGCCGTGGGTTCGAGCCTCGCTCGGGTCACGTGTGAGACGCCAAGTTCTGCAACGGAAGGTCAGGTGGTTTTTCTCCGGGTACTCCGGTTTTCGCCCACCTATGATTAACGATCGGCTCGATATGAGTGAAATAATCTTGAAAGGGCCGTAAAACCCAAACCAAAAAAAAAACAACAAAAAAACAATCGCACAGATGTTCTCCTGCTGGCTGATATCTTTGAGGAATTCCGAAAGACCTGCCTGACGCAGTACGGTTTAGACCCAGCGCACTACTACACCAGCCCGGGGCTTTCATGGGACGCCCTTCTCAAGAAGACAGGAGTGGAGCTCGAGCTACTCACAGATTACGACCAACATCTATTCATCGAGCAGGGGATGTGTGGAGGTTTCTCAATGGTCTCAAAGCGCTCAGGTTGAGGATTATGACCCAGAAAAGCCTAGTAGCCACATCCTCTACCTAGAAGCGAACA
Source organism: Lucinisca nassula (assembly GCA_963580285.1). Taxonomy (NCBI): domain Eukaryota; kingdom Metazoa; phylum Mollusca; class Bivalvia; order Lucinida; family Lucinidae; genus Lucinisca; species Lucinisca nassula. Next base: position 51,457,045 of record OY757018.1, on the reverse strand, counting down.
ATCTTTATGGTTGGGCTATGAGCCAGGCTCTTCCCATCAGAGACTTCCAGTGGGTCGATGCATTGGGACTTGCAGAAACCATTGCAGAACAACCCGCAGACAGTGAAGTTGGGGGGAGCACCTAGAGAGGTTGCAAAGTTGGTACCCAACCTTCGCAAAAAAGACCGTTACATGCTCCACTATCGGAATCTCTGGGTATGCGTCTGACTAAGATTCATCATGCCCTCTGGTTCCAGCAGAGCCCCTGGATTGAGCCCTACATCCGGATGAATACTGAGCTCCGGAAGCTGGCCACCAGTGACTTTGAGAAGGATCTCTACAAGCTCATGAACAATTCGGTCTTCGGCAAGATGATGGAGCACCTCTGCAGGCGTGTCCATGTCAAGCTGATCCGCGGAAAGTGTGGAAGATAAACTCAGGCGTCTCATCGCCAGCCCAGCCTTTGCCAGAGCCACCATCTTCGACGATGATCTTGCAGCAGTACAGATGTAAAAGAGCCGTCTAGTGCTCAATTGCCCGATTTACATAGGTATGAGCATTCTGGACCTTTCAAAAACCCTGATGTACGATTTCTATTAGAAACGGCTCCGGAGTCAGTACGAAGACCGCTGCCAGCTCCTCTAGACTGACACCGACAGCCTGCTCCTGATAATTGAGACAGAGGATGTCTACGATGACATGGCCAAGCACCAGAGTCCCTACGACACGTCAGACTTTCCGAAAGACCACCTGCTGTATAGCACAGAGAACATGAAGGTTCTCGGAAAGATGAAGGACGAGTGCGCCGGGCCGCCAATCGCCGAATATGTGGACCTGCGGCCGAAGATGTACTCCATCCTCCAGGCATCTGGAAAGAACATCAAGAAGGCCAAGGGTGTGAGAAAAGCAATTGCCAAGAGGCGCATCAGGCATGAGCAGTTCAAAGAGGCTGTCTTTGAGAAGCAAACCTTCCGCCATGGCATGGATGTTCTTAAGTCGGAGCATCTCCGCATCTACGGGCAGCATCTCAACAAGGTGTCTCTGTCGCCCTTTGACTCCAAGCATTGGATCGCAGAAAACGGAGTTGACACACAGGCTTATGGTTACAAAGATTACATCACACAACAAGAGAGGGACGCGTTCGTTGAGGAACTGGGGCAGTCTATCCAAAGAACTCTGAAATCATAGGATAAACGATGGCTCTCAATTAAGGTGTAACTATACCAAATTTAGTGACACAGAGGCCTTTCTGACATTTAATCTTCATCAGTGTGTCTCAACCCCAAAGTTTTGAAACCAAAACGGATGATGGACAAGACCCGGCAAACACAGCACATCCCCCTCGGAGCACACACCGACCGACGTAGCCCATGAGACAGGTCAGCTGGAGGCATCAGGCAAGAGAGCCCCCCCGCGGACCCACAGGCACCCCCCCGCCAACATCAGCAAACATGACCCACACTCCACGGAAGTCCCGGGCATCAGGAAGGAGATGTCCAAAGCTGCGAGACCTGCAAAATTTAAAATATAACAAAAAGTGTAAACTAAATCCGCTAAGATACGTGTCTCACCTGACAAGTCAGTCTTAGTCCCAAAAGAGTTCTAACACAGGAGCCGGCAACTACAGACCGAAAGTTCCGAGATCAAGGACCACTGAAGTAGGACGTAAACCAAACGGATAAATTGTCACCCGATGGATAGATTCGAGCTCAGCGCTTGAGACCTCGAGATACTGCAGGCGAAAGTTCCGAGACCAAGGACCACTGAAGTAGGACGTAAACCAAACGGATAAATTGTCACCCGATGGATAGATTCGAGCTCAGCGCTTGAGAACCCCATTCGGAGGAAGCTGAGTGTCACGAGGCACAACAAGAAGTTCTTCGTGCACAAAACTGCGTTGAGGTCCATCCTGCAAGTAATACACCGCAGGCTCGTCGGGCTTGGTAGGCCAGTAATTTTAGCCCAAAAAGACCCTCAACCTGAAACAAATTCCTTCAGAAGGGTTTTCACTATTTTACAAATCAGTGAGGTGTCATGACTTACAGGAAAAAATCCCCCAAAATATTCCCTGGCGAAATTGATTTTTTGGGAGAAAATGTTTGAAATTTGAATAAAAATTGCCAAAAACAGGAATTTAATTATAAAAATTTCATTAAATTACATCATATTAATTTAAATAGCCAAAAATAAGCTAACTGTTGTCAAGTAGCGATAAAAGAAGTTTCAGCTTGATAACCAGTATGACTCCAGGGCCTACAAGCGGCTTTGCCAGGAGTTTGCCCTTTCACCTGATACGGATTGGAGGCAGAAGTTAGACCACGGGTATCAAGGCCTCGGATCTTTTGTTGGTACCTTCATAACCCTGGGTAATTACCCCTTGTTTCACCCGAAGGACTCCATACGTCATAACCGGGATATTTCAAAGGCGTGGACGATGTTCATTCTAGATAAATCAGAAGGGTTCACGCAAGCGGGTGTCGAGCGCCTCAACGACTCGATTCGGACTTACGTTTGGGCAATCTTGGGAGCACAAGCTCAGACCAGTTCCAACATTGTCAAAGTCGGGATGGGGTTCGACGCCCAAAAGCAGTTTACGGCGAATCTCGAAGACGCCATCGCCACACCTGTCGACATCCACAGCAGCATCGATCGCTATCAAAAGACGTTGCAATATGCATCCACACCACTGGATTACGACTGCGGGAGAGCGCTCTACTTGATGCCCAGCGACATGGCACCCCACCAAGGCAATGTCCAAGGTTATATTAACCAAATCCAAATAGCGGGGTCAGACGCTGCCATCGGCCACAACCCAGGAATAAACAAGGCAGCTCTGATCAATCCTGCCTCTAAAGTCGATAGGACATTCCAGGGGAAAACTGCCTCACCAGCCGGGACTGATCCGGGAGTACTCGCAGGGCCACCGCCCGAAGGGTCGCCTACATCTGCCCCGGTTGCTCCGCCAGCAGACTGGAAATCCGGTCTCGACCATGAAGAAGAAAAAACAGCTCTCATAGTCGCAGGGATTGCCCTCGGCCTAGTGGCGCTTTGGTTGGTTGAGCGGTCGTGATAACCAGTCCCGTGCAGCCACGAGAAGAAGGGCCCCCACGCTGATGACCAAGGCCCACAAATTATCTGCGAGCCACGAAGTGGCCTTCCCTTTCGTGCTCAAGAGCAAAGAGCCGGTACACTCCCCCCGCCGCCGGTTAGCGCAAGCACTATGGTCAAGATTGCCATCCCAATCACTGTGAGGATGCTCATGATGGGAATTTCCTGCTCACGGAAGAGGGTGCAAATGCACTCAGCCAGCCTTTTGTCTTCATGAAGGAGCCGCCTGAACGTGTCACAGGTTCGGGAGATCTGGGACTGGAGAGCTTCTCTGTTTGCAGAGAGGGCTTCGAGCCACGACTGTCTTTCGATTTTGATGTCAGAGAGCTCGCCCTCCAGTTTTCTGATTCAGTCTTGAATCTCCTGCTGCATATCGGGGTTGTCCGTTTCCATCAGTTTCCGCCGCTCCCTGACCAAGCATTTTTCAACTTGGGATTTTCCCTCGTCCACCTTTGACAGATTCGCCAGGTTGTTTGCCAACTCATCTCAGGTTCGAGTCATGGCCTTTTCAAGCCCAGTGAGCTCTCTTTTGGCCTGGGTGACACACGCGGTGTCGATAGGCTGATCATCAATTGTCTGCAGTGTCGTCTCAAGGTCTTCTGCGCTACAACCCGCGCTATCGGCTATGCTGGGGAGGTCTTGAAGTTCGATATTTTCAAGGTTCGCACCACTCGGGGAGGACTTTATCTGCCTGCTGGAGAGCTTTCACAGCGGAGCTACTTAGACGCTGCGTCTTCGATGTGTATTCAGGGAACCCCAGTGAACTTCGCAGTGCATGTGTGCCACCTCCTCCGTATCTTGTGGCCAGTGTTGATAGGGTCAGAAACCGGAATTGTCCCCTCGTCGCAGTGATAGGGATCTTTTTGTCGCCTGGGGTCCAGTAGGGTGTTTTGCCATCGGCATCAATCCCAAACTGGCTACAGTCGATCCTGCCTTGGGGGCGCAACCAATAGGCACGGTTCACTTCTTTGTAGAAAGTGTCAACCAGGCGCTTTTTCTGAGCCTCAAGTTATGCCTGTTTCAACTCGCCCTGCAGTTTCTGCAAATTGTCCCCGGATGTGTTTAGATCTTGCTGGACGGGCAGTGGTGGCTCCGTAGAGGGGTTGGGGAGGTCGAAATCATAATCATCGTCTATTCCAGGCCCGTCTGGGTCGAACGTTGGGTTTTCGAAATCATAGTCAGCCATATTTATGACTCAGAGTAATTGATAAGGATTGAATCGTCGTAAATACGACTCTAAAATCGAGCAAATATGCTTAGAAATGAAGAAAAAGTCATACCAAATACAACTATCATATTTGGCGATATGCCAAGGTTGTTCCATTGCAGTTGTATCGGCAATGGAAAAAAAAAAAAAACGTGACGCCTGACAAAAAGCAATCGAAATTGCGGGAATTTTCGCCGCAACATAGTCTTCAACAAAAACTGTTCCAAGCTTCAAGATAAATTTGAAATTCATCCATTCGTGAATGATGACATTTGTTTAAATTACGCTGAAACACTTCAACCTTAACTTTTGACGATCATATATTGAATACCGATCCACTTATACTTAATCAGCCTCAAGTTATGGCAACTATCAACATGATTAGGAAACCGATTATTGATGTGTGATTACATAACGGTATTTTTTATCTAAGGGTTGGCAGCCCATATTATTAACTTTATTAATAGCGTCTGAAGCATGAACAGTAACTTTATGACAAGCGTGCATAAAAGTACGATCCTGAATGTTGTTAGGCAATCACATTACTTCTATGGAGTGTCATCTTCGTGAAAAAAAATTGGGTTCGACAGATCTACAGATTCACATTGTCATGTAGTTAGGAATTAAATATCAAAACAGTGTCAACGAAGCTAATACCATGTCATCAAGTAAGTACAGACAAAAGCTTGACCCCTACCGGTGCCTCCGCGGACCCCTTGGGGTGAAAGTGGTGAGGCAATGGGTGTCGATAACTAACAACCCCAGCACGATCGGCCCGAACCTCAATTCCCCAACCTCGGCAAACATGATGTCATCGTCCCCGGGGCCGCAAGGTTGGCCTTCACGATCACGCTGCACAGCGAAGATGCCAATAGGACCTTGGTTCAGAACCTAGGCCGGCCCTCATGAAAAAGACCGTCATTTAAATTTGCGGGGAATGTGGTCATCAGCATCGACCACAGTGATGTGTACCACTGCTACCACGATCTCTGGAGAACGGCTTCAGAGAGGAAAAAAGGCCAGTACCAAGGTATTGATACGTCGGATAACCTAAATACAACGAGGATCCGAATCAATGCTGGGACAAAGACGAAGACGCTCTAGCGGACAAAGCCGTGGCCGATGTTTTCGGCAATCGTTTCTACATTCCACTGGACTTCGAGCTGTTGAGAGCCATATGCCATTCTACCAGAGCGCACTGGGCGCCCGACTCGAGTATGAGCTCATGTTCATTGACTACAACCATGTGACATTGGAAACATCTGTCTTGAGTATGACATGGTCACACTGCCAGAGCTGGCCCAAATGATCAACAACCAGTACAGATGCAGCATTTCAATCCTGTATGACAGGGTACTGCGGCACCGCAAAATCTGTAAAGACGAGACCCTCTGGAATATCAATCTCAACGTGCCCGCCCACAGCATGAAGGGCATCCTGATGATCTTTGCGTATGAAGCCGTGCAACAGCCCTTCGCTTGTGACACAGAGGTCTTCTATAACCCGAAAATCGCCATGGTCGAGGTAACCATCGAGGGGATCCCCAACCAACTCTTCAGCCAAGGGATGGGCTCTTACCAGATGTTTGATGAAGCGAGGAAGCTCTTCCCAGCCGGTAGCAAGCGACACCCTGAAGTGGCAACGGTCGAAAAAGACCTTGCCCTAGCTGATGTCAGCCTTGCAGAATACCTCACCAGCAAGTACTCGCTGTGACTTGACCTCCTGACAAGCGACAACTGCCAGCTCCATTGCTCCTGCAGGCAGATAGAGAATGCCAGCGAAGGTGTGACCATCCAAATAACAAAAAGAGCCGAGGCTGCTGGTGCATTGATTATCTACTTCTACGTCATCATGGATGCACAGCTTAACATCTAAAATGGCCGGTTCGTCTCAGGGGTCTATTAATGTTCCTGAGGAAAGAATTATAAATCTCCTACCGCGCACGGCCCATTCGGCGACAATATGCGGGCAAAAGAGATGCGGAAAAAACATTTTTATCCTCGATCTGCTCGAAGGCCCCTACCGGGAGTTCTTTCGGCACATCGTGGTCCTCTGCCCCACCATAAAGTATAATAAAACATTCCAGTGCCCTTGGATCTGGACCGACCCTGAGGTCTACGTTCAAGACCCCGACAAGCATCTTCACGATTACCTGAGAGCGTTTTACCAGGTGTTTATGGGCGAGCCTATCTTGACTGCTCTGCCACGAAGGCTTTGACGAAAAAGAAAGACATGCTGTCAGAGCTAGCGTTCTCAGGCCGCCACGCTGACCAGAGCGTCTGGGTCCTCACCCAAAAGTACAACTATGTCCTGAAGGACTTGCGCGAGCAGACGTGCTGGGTCTGTTTGTTTCACTGCAAGGATCATGATTCATTCGAAGACTGCTTGCACGAGAATGACGTGATCTCCACACGAGAACAGCGGGCATCGGTGAGGCAGCAGTTAGCCGAGACAAAGCATGCTAAGCTTTTATTAAAGACAGACCAACCAGCTGCTTATATGGTGTTAAGTAATGTACGAAGTAACTGAAGGACTGCTAATCACAGTGCTTGGCGCGCATCTGGTACTGCTGTTCTTTATTGCTAGGCAGTATGTTTACATTACTTGGATGTGTGTTAACACACACTGAAGCTTCTGCCAGCGCTTTCGACACCATATTAGACTGGTCCCCCAACTCGCAATGAATCGCAAAGCAATAGCTATGGACTGTGACGAACTGATCGATGAGCTGATAGGAACGACAGAGCAAAGGCAGAACGCTGAAGCTCCAACCGCAGAAGGAATGGCAGTGACATCAGATGGCCATGAGGAGCCGCTCCTAGAGGAACGGGTGCAAAAATACCGTGAAAGGCTCGCCACATTGGTGGTGGGAGGGACCTCTCAATATCGGGTAAAAGTCCCACAAAATTGGAAGCAACGTCTCCAGAATGACCCATACAGTTAAACCTTAAATCAAACAAAACAAACAAATCTAAACCTTTCTGGAGTGTTCTCTTCCATCAGTGAATTTGGACACAATCAAACCTGTCTTGGGAGACCACCTTTGGGAAGAACCAAACATGGTCTCTCAAGACAGGTGGTCTCTTTAGACAGGCAGGGTAAATCAAGACTTTTTTGAAAATCACATTATGCAATTTATGAGATCATTAATGAAATATGTATTATCTCTACAGAAAAATGTTGCTTCTGAAAGGTTATAAAACTGCTTGACATTAACCCTTATCTTGCTGAATATTCATTTAAGCCACACCTATTTCTGTCTATCAACCAATCAAATTACTTGATGTAATTTATTGCTACAAATTCATAAACTGAATGCCAAACAGTGTAGATCCTGATCAGATGGCTTCTTCAGAAGCCATCTGATCTGGATCTACACTGTTTCCAAAGATAGGGGTTGTCGTGGACAGCAAGATAAGAGTTAAAGATGAATTAAAAAAACTGACATTACCGGTAATTGAAATGTATGATAAGGAGACAACTATGAATTCAAAAGATTTAAAAAAAAGGTGCTTTAAAATGAAACAATTAACCCAAAGCATGCAAGAAACATCTAAAGGGGTACCTAGGCAAACAGTGCAGACCCAGATCAGGCGCCGCAGAATGTGGCATCTGATCAGGGCCTGCACTATTTACTAATAGAATTTTTCGTCAAAAAACGGAATGAAAAGTAAAAAATAGGCCTACAACCCCTTATATGACAAATGGACTTGTGCAACATATAGCAATGGAAGAGTCCACTAGTATACAATGGGTTAATAAAAGAATAAATTACATGAACATTTTCAAGTCCTGGGGCCAGTTTCTTCAATAAACATCGTACGATTTATCTTAAATTGTTCGTATGCACTTTTTAAAGAACTGCGTATGTCAGTTTAATCAAAACATTGCAAAGTGGTCGCACGAGCTAAATTTGCGTTTCATTAATATATGTCGCAATTTTGAATATGCTCTTAAACGGGGCCACTGATTGTCACATGCGTGATCACGTGCCGTCTCGATATAGCCGTATAAAGTAGAAAACACGTTTATAAATTATTGTTCTAGTGGACCTTTGTTTGTTTTGTTTGATTTGAGGTTTATCGTCCCCCTCAACACTGTAAAGGTCATTTTAGAGACGTTGCTTCCAATTTTGTGGGACTTTGACCCGACACTGAGATGAAATGACATCTCAAGCCCTGTTGTCCAATAAACCAATAGGGTTTTTTAGCATGGACAGTCCGCCTCGCACCGCGGTTCCTGGACAGGCTTAGATCCTCTAAGAGGTTTACCAGTACTAGTGTGTGGGCCGGATTCAGCTCTGCATGGAAGCATCATGCAGCCCATATATTTCTTCAAGCCCCTATGGGCGGGGGCGGTCTAGTGGACCTAGATGTATATTCAGTACAAACAACGTTGAATCACAATGATTCTACGTATATATATTTCAAACTTGTGTTTGCAATATAGTAAGATACAGATATTAATTTCCCACTGTACGACTGGCGATGTGACATCAGACTAGCGTTGATTTAACGTAGTCATAATGAACCTTTTACAAGCGTTTTTGTCAGTAAATGTTTGGGTGGGGTTTGGTCTTCAGCATGAGTGCACCACGTGTATTGTTGAGTTTATAATATTAGATAACATGTGAGACTTCGCTTAGAATTTCAATACCTTTTAATAAATTCAGTAATGCAAGAGCATGAATACAAGATTCAATTTGTCGTATGAATTTTTTGTTTGTTTTGTTTGATGTGAGGTTTAACGTCCTTGTCATCACTGTATATGTCATTTTGGGGACTTTGCTTTCGATTTTGTGGGTCTTTTACCTGACAATGAGATGATATGACATCTCAAGCCCTGTTGCCCAATGAAACCAATAGGGTTTATAAGCATGGACAGTCCGACACTCACACCGCTTTGCCTGGGCAGGATTAGATCCTCTAAGCGGTTTACAAGTACTCCTGTGCGGGTCGGATTCAGCTCTGCGTATGAACTTAAAACACAGTTTATGCACGTTTTTAACACAAAACGTCAATACATGACGTTGTTTAATAAGAATCCGCATATAACGTAACCTGACATAGCCTCTGTACATATTTAACGTATATCATTTCGTCCCCTTAGTGCAAGACTGCAGTAACTCAGTTTTTGAAAAATTTTCAGGAGAGACAAAAAACTGTGATATTTTCTTGTTTGTGGACAGGCTGCAGTAATATATGCTTAACTGCACAATAAAAGGGTTAGAAATAAAATACAATGTGATTTTTATGTTAACATTTAATCTGAGAACAGTAATTAATAAAAATATAATATACAACAGTATTGCATAAAAAAACTGTTGATATGATCACTTTTTGAATGCAACACTGTTGTAACTGTACTTACAACAGTGTTGCATTAAAAAAATGTGTCAAAGCCTCAACGCAAGACTGTTGTAACCGCACTTACAACAGTGTTGCACTTAATCTTTGACTCATTATCTACTTGATCTCACATGCAAAAGTGTTGTATCTGATGCAAGAAAGACATAAAAAATATTAAATGCACTACAGTTCTTTTGGAAAACCCTTCAAGTGCAGTCAGAGTCCTTACGATTACTTTGAGACACACTGAGTATGAGCTCTTGGTGCTTTCGAGTGTTAATGACATTACGAAATCAAGTCTATACAAACACAATATAAATTTTACCACCAAAAATGAAGATTTTAAAACGAAAAATTCTTATTTCTGCACAAAACATAGATTGTGGGTACTCGATGAGGCGGTTCTAACGAGTACCTACACCTTATGTATTTTAGCAGACATAAGAAAAATAAAGTATACCTCTGCAAACCCCAGTCTGTGGCAATCCTATAAGTTTAAAGTATTTTTTGTTTTGTTTTTACGACCCTACATGTAAGTTTCAAGATTATTTCACTCATATCGAGTTGATCGTTAATCAGGGGTGGGCCAAGAAAACCGGAGTACCCGGAGAAAGAACGCTTGACCTTCCGCTGCAGAGTTTGGCGTCTCACATGTGACCCAAACTACATGTAGGCTCGAACCTACAGTGGTGAGAGACCTAATGATTAAGAATCAGCACTCTTATCCACTAGGTCACGGAGGCCCGTCAAGTATAAAGTATAAACGGCGATGTGATGTCAACAGTGGTCAATAAGAATTATACCGATATCAGACGTGGTGTCACAGCTTATGATTTTCCATGAAGTGACCGTGGCAATAAAACAAGACACCATAGTAATTTACAAGAGCAGTGACCACTTCTATATATGGTTTAAAAGGGTGTGCCGAACCTGTCAGAATATCTTAGTCTGTGAAAGAAAATTTAGATTTTGCAATTTTCTCCATATAATCACAGCTTTTCCTGACTGTCGCAAAGGCATGCGACTTACTGGAGAAGTCGGCAGAGGGTCTGGTCTAAAACTTTCCCATTGTGATGTATGGGCTCGAATGAGTATTAAAAGCAAGAAAAGAAAAAAACGATGATCCAGATTTTCTGAACAGAGTTTTTGGTTGTTTTATTTTTAGCCTTTAAACTATAAACCCTTGGTTATACACTGATCTCTTTGTAACAGAGTTCAGCAAAGCACTTTTTATACAACACAGCTGCATACTGAAAAGATCCAGACTTTTCAGGCAGATAAGCCTGGACAACCAGAGCAGACCCAGATCCAATTCCTCATGAGGTGCAGTCTGTTCAGTATCGCCACTGTCTGCCATTTAAACACTTCTATGGTAAAACCACAATGTTCAAATTTTTGAATGATTACAATAACAGATTTGGGTGTCCGAAATTCTAGCATTTTTACACTATAAATTTTGTCTGTTTTTAAGTTCCAGTGCTGTCTATATAGCCTTCTCACCTCCAATTGCTTTCTACATGAAACTTACACTCACCACATAACAATGAGACGGTGACTTAACACAATACAGAAGACCAAGAACTTTTTGTCAACCAACTTACTAAAAATAGTAAATATTTGAAGGGTTATGTTTGACTAAGAACTGTACGGTCCCTCCTCCCATAACTCCTGTCCTGAACCTTACCTGCTCCCATAACACCTGCCCTATGGTGTACTGTCCCTACCATAACTCATGTCCTGTCCTCAACAATACCTCCTATAACTCCTGTCCTGTCCTGTATTGTCACTCCTCCCATAACTCCTGTCCCATCCTGTACTGTCCCTCCCTGTCTCTACTATCCTGTACTATCTCTACTACTATAACTCCTATCCTGTACTATCTCTACTACTATAACTCCTATCCTGTACTATCTCTACTACTATAACTCCTATCCTGTACTATCTCTACTACTATAACTCCTATCCTGTACTATCTCTACTACTATAACTCCTATCCTATACTATCTCCACTACTATAACTCCTATCCTGCCCTGAATCATACCTCCTCCCCTGACTCCTGTCCCTTCATGTACTAACCTTCCTCCCATAACCCCTATCCTGTCCTGAAACATACCTCCTCCCATTACTCATGCCCCTTCATGTACTAACCTTCCTCCCATAACTCCTGTCCTGTCCTGAAACATACCTCCTCCCATGACCCCTGCCCATTCATGTACTAACCTTCCTCCCATAACTCCTGTCCTGCCCTGAATCATACCTTCTCCCATGACTCCTGCCCCTTCATGTACTAACCTTCCTCTCATAACTCCTGTCCTGTCCTGAAACATACCTCCCCCCATGACTACTGCCCCTACATGTACTAACATTCCTCCCATAACTCCTGTCCTGCCCTGAATCATACCTTCTCCCATGACTCCTGCCCCTTCATGTTTTAACCTTCCTCCCATAACTCCTGTCCTGTCCTGAATCATACCTTCTCCCATGACTCCTGCCCCTTCATGTTTTAACCTTCCTCCCATAACTCCTGTCCTGCCCTATAACATACCTCCTCCCATGACTCCTGCCCCTTCATGGACTAACCTTCCTCCCATAACTCCTGTCCTGTCCTGAATCATACTTCCTCCTATGAGTCCTGCCCCTTGATGTACTAACCTTCCTCCCATAATTCCTGTCCTGTCTTGAATCATACCTTCTCCCATGACTCCTGCCCCTTCATGTACTAACCTTCCTCCCATAACTCCTGTCCTGTCCTGAAACATACCTCCTCCCTTGACTACTGTCCCTTCATGTACTAACCTTCCTCCCATAACTCCTGTCCTGTCCTGAAACATACCTCCTCCCTTGACTCCTGTCCCTTCATGTACTAACCTTCCTACCATAACTCCTGTCCTGGCCTGAATCAGTCCTCCTCCCATGACTCCTGCCCCTTCATGTACTAACCTTCCTTCCATAACTCCTGTCCTGCCCTGAATCATACCTTCTCCCATGACTCCTACCACTTCATATACTAACCTTCCTCCCATAGCTCCTGTCCTGCTCTGAATCATACCTTCTCCCAGGTTCCCTGCCCCTTCATGTTTAAACCTTCCTCCCATAACTCCTGTCCTGTCCTGTATTGTCTCTCCTCACAAAACTCCTGTACAAATCCTGTACTATCCCTCCTCCCATGCCTCCTGCTCAATCCTGTACTAACTACTATATCTCTGACTTAACTCCTATCCTGTTCTGAAACATACCTCCTCCCATGACTCCTGCCCCTTCATGTACTAACCTTCCTCCTATAACTCTTGTCCTGCCCTAGATCATACTTTCTCCCACGGCTCCTGTCCCTTCCTGTACTAACCTTTCTCCCATAACTTCTGGCCTGTCCTGAGCAATACCTCCTCCTATAACTCCTGCCCCATCCTGTACTGTCCCTCCTCCCATAGCGCCTGGCCTGTCCTGTCCTGAACCACTCCTTCATCCATAACACCTCCCGTCCCAAATAATTCCTCCACTCATACCTCCTGTACCATCCTGTGCTGTCCCTCCTCCCATAAATCTTGCCCCATCCTGAACTGTCCCTTCTACCGTAACTACTACCTTGTGCTAAACCATCCCTCCTCCTATAATTCCTTCCCTATCTTGAACCATCCCTCCTCCCTTAACTCCTGCCCTGATCTGAACCATCCCTTCTCCCATGACATCTGTCCCATCCTGAATAGTCCCTCCTCCCATTATTCCAGCACTGCTGTGAATTGTCCCTTCTCCCATAGCTCCTACTCTGTCCTGAACCATCCCCCCTCCCATGACTCCTGCCCCATACTGAATAGTCCCTCCTCTCATTACTTCTGCACTATCCTGAACTGTCCCTATTTCAATGACTGCTGTCCTGTCCTGAACCATCCCTCCTTTCATGATTCCTGCCCCATCCTGAATTGTCCCACCTCCCATTAATCCTTTGCTATCTTGATCAGTCCATTCTCTCCACCCATGACTCCTGCCATGTCCAGAAGCTTGCTTTCTCCCATGACCCCTGTCCCATCCTGAATAGTCCCTCCTCCCATTATTCCTGCACTGTCGTGAATTGTTCCTTCTGCCATAACTCTTACCCTGTCTGAACCATCCCTCCTCCCATGGCTCCTGCCCTGTCCTGAACCATCTCTCCTCCCATGAATCCTGCCCTATCCTGAATAGTCCCTCCTCCCATTACCCCTGCACTGTCCTGAACTGTCCCTCTTTCAATCACTGCTGCCCTGTCCTGACTATCCCTCATTCCATGACTCCTGTCCCAGCCCCAAAAGTCCCCCATCCCATTATTCCTGTGCTGTCCAGACCACTGCCTTCTCCAATCCCACCACCATGGACCTATGTCCTGTCCTGAACCACCCCATCTTCCATGGCTCTTGTCCCATCCTGAATAGTCCCTCCTCCAATTATTCCTGCACTGCCCTGAAGTGTCCCTCCTCCGATCCATCCACCCATGACTCCTTTCCCATCCTGAACCACCCCTTCTCCCATGACCCCTGTGCGATCCTGAATACCGGTAGTCCCTCCTCCAATTATTCCTGCACTGTCATGAATTGCCCCTTCTTCCATAACTCCTACAATGTCCTGAACCATCCCTCCTCCTATGACTCATGCCCTGTACTGAACCGTATCTCCTCCCTTGACTAGAAGCCTCCGTGGTGTAGTGGTTACGCTACTCGCCTTGTAAACCATGTGTCGCAGGATCGATCCTGGGCTTCTCCAGACTTTCGGATGAGTCTTTAAACTGAGGTCCCATCTCCGTATGACCTTAGTTGTTGGTGGGATTTAAAACTCAAACACTCACTCACTCCTCCCTTGACTCCTTTTGCATCGTAAAAACTCCCTCGTTTCATTACCCCTGCACTATCCTGAACTGTCCCTCTTTCAATCACTGAACCATCCATCCTTCCATGACTCCTGCCCCATCCAGAATACATGTAGTCCACCCTCCCATTATTCCTGGGCTGTCCTGAACAGTCCCTACTCCCATCTCTCCACCCATGACTCCTGTCCTGTCCTGAATCAACCATTCTCCTATCACTCCTGTCCAACCTGAACAGTTCATCCTCCCATTATTCCTGCACTATCGTGAATTGTCCCTTCTTCCAAAAATCCTACCCTGTCCTGAACCATCCCTCCTCCCATGACTCCATCACTGTACTGAACTGTTCCTCTTTCAATCACTCTGCCCTGCCCTGAGCCATCCATCCTTCCATGACTCCAGTGCCCCTTTCTGAATACATGTAGTCCGTCCTAAGTCCTGCCACATCCTGAATAGACCATTCTATAATAACCCATTGTAGGCGGGAAACCCCTAAAAGGTGTGGCCCGGCAAACAGTGCAGGCCAAGATCAGATGCAACAGAATGTGGTGTCATTAATTACACTACATTGAATAAAGTCAAGGGAAGATAATTCAAAACCCAAGTGAACAAGAGTTTTTTTCCATGCTTATAAACCCTATTGGTTTCATTGGGGCTTGAGATGTCATTTCATCTCAATGTTGGGTAAAAGTCCCACAAAATTGGAAGCAACGTCTCCAAAATGACCTATACAGTGTTCACGGGGAGGTTAAACCTCAAATCAATCAATCAAAAAGACAAAAGATCAATAACATGATGGCGAATAGAGGACCATTAATTACACTACATTGAAATAAGTCAAGGGAAGATAATTCAAAACCCCAGTGAGCAAGAGTTTTTTTTCCTTGCTTGCAACACATCTTCATGATATGGTTCATGCTGCTGTGATGTTTCATGAAAATATTCCATAGCGTTTAGGAGTTATGGCCTGCAGGCCGCGGACAAAGGCCATCAGCAATACTGTAAAACTCCTAAGATTTTGGACACCAGAAAAATGCCCTTATGCTATTCCTTGTAGGGGCATAATCACCTGTTGCTTTCTAGCACAACCAAGCCGTGCTATTTTTAACCACAGTTCGATAACCTGCCGGGGTGGGCAACATTCTTTCATGGAGATTGATCATGAAATCTTTTCTACGGTCATTCTCTCCCTTCCGCTGATTCAAGAAGGGCAGTTGTCAGGATAGGTTAACTGACCAGCTCAAAAATGACCTAAAATAGTGTTAACTGGGCCATTAAACTCCAGTACAAACAAACAAACAAACAAGTTACCACTGTATTGCATTTAACTTCAACGTTACAGTAGGATAAAAAATGAATGCAATACTGTTGTTTGTTGAGTTAACGCAGTCTTGCATTCAAGTTTCTTGCTGGTTAGACAAATATAAAAATGCAATACAGTTGTATGTAGAGTTACTGCAGTGTTGCATTATCTGAAAAGAAATATATGTTAATGCAATACTGTTGTATCTAGAGTTACTGCAGTGTTGCAAAAAATAAAAGATAGAAAAGTAAAAAAAATAAATGCAATAGTGTTGTATCTACAGATACTGCAGTATTGCATTCCAAAATACTGGTCGTTGAGATACAACTTTTTTTCAATTTCAAATATCTTGAAAATGGTTTATCAAAGGACCACAAGATTTTTACAGGATGTGTATGATTAACTATTATTGCCATTTCTGCAAAAAACTCATTTTCACCAAAACACGGAGTTACTGCAGTCTTGCGCTGAGGGGACGATTTGTTGTTGGCAATGGTCTGTAGCAAATATTTGTTCATTGATTGTTCGTCTGTAGGTGCTCATTAGAACGGCCTTTCAATGAAAATAAATTCAGTTCATTCTACAGCATGGCTGATTTTAAATTGCAAAGAATCTGTTCTATAGCTACACGTATACACAGTTATACAATCGCCTGAACATAGACGAAATGACAGCACGCAGGACCCCACCCGCCGCTGACATTTAAGGTTTTCGTACATACGAGCGTACGCACATGTACGTACGTGATCCTGTAACCTCGGGTTAAGGCATTGTAGCAGGAAGAACTTAAATTTTTAAGAACTCATAATTTTCGGACCATACGTTGGAATTGTGATGATATGTACATGTATATGTCAAAAGGTTTATTCAGCAATACACTGCCCCTTACCTATGACCTCTAGGTCAAGTCATGGACTTAGAAAACTTTAAATGTTGAAATTATGTAAGAGCTATTATTTTTAAAATCATATAATGGATTTGGTTCATATTTGGTACGATGATAGATACACATTTAAAGTTTATTCAGCATACCCGCACCAAGGCCCTTTGACCTCAATGTCAAGGTCACGGACTCATAATTTTCAACATAATCGCGCCCATGCCCATGACCTCAAGGTAAAGGTCACAGACTCAGAATTTTTTAATGTCAACGTTTTTAATAAGAGCTCATTTTGCCCAACCAATCTAACGGTTTAGTTCGTATTTTGTATGGCGAAAGATAGAGGTTGTTTCTCCGGCTACTCCGTTTTGTTTTTGTCCACATCTGATTAATGAACGGCTTGAAATAAAAAGAATCTTGAAAGGGCCGTAAAATCAAAACTCAAGGTCAGTGTCACATATTTAGAATTTTTTTTATGGATTTGGCTTATATCTGGATGATGATACACATTTTTTCCAAGATTTAAACGACATTACCCACACCTACGCCGAGGTGTTCTCAAGGAAAGTTTTCAAGCCGAGCAATGCGGTCTTTTTTTTTTTAGGTAACATGCTTTTTTTTCTGGATGGTCCCTGGATGGGGACATCTGTGTCGTATTCACAATTCTAGTTTTATGTGTCGATTTGAGGTACACTGAGTCTTCATTTTAAACAAAAGTTAATTGCAGATTGTGGTAATCGTTAGAACTACCTGAACGCGTTGGTTCTTTTGTTTGCTTTGAGGTTTTAAGCCTCTGCCAACCGTTGGTACAATGTACATGTACTTAGGTCATTTTGGAGACGCTGCTTTCGATTTTGTGGGACTTTTACCCGACCTTAGGGTGAAGTGACATTATAAACCCTACCGACCAAAGAAAGGACAGTTTGCATAGGCGCAGATAAAGTTGCGATGATAGTTTGCAGAGAATAATTTTTTCTGTATTTTATGTGAAGTCGCTTCACACATTGACTAAACAATCCAATCAGTCAGAACATGCATTGATTGTAATTGGTAAACAATTAATTTTAATTCCCACACTTCTCATAATCAGTGTTATATACTGAGGATCATTACGGTATATTAGAAGGCATTCACCATATTTGCATTATTTGCTGGCTCCCAGCTTGCACAGGTAATCAGACCCCCCTGACCTTTCAAGGTCAGGGGGGTCTGGTTACCTGTTTTTCCGACACTGATAACCTTCAGACTAGGAACCAGCAGATAATGCAAATAAGGTGAATGATCAACAGGACCAATTCATGCTGTCTGCAACCTACGGCAACAATTATAAATATACAATGTACCCAGTTTAAGCACATCAGACCATATTATGGATGTTACATGTAATTCATACAGGTACAGTCTACTTATGGGTAGCTTAACCCATTTTGCACTGAATGGAACCTTCCACCTAATATATAGAACAAAATCCATTATAAAATTTTGGGATGTCAGCTTGTGTTTTCTTCAAAATTTACATGTATTTGGAAAATGGCTGAACTTTCTGCAAACGGTGTAGTCCATGATCAGACGCGCTCTGCGGCATCTGACCTGGACCTTCACCGTTTGCCAGTTCCTGTTTTAGGGTTTACGGTACAAAATGGGTTAAATATTGTAAACTTATGAATCAATAAATGTCACCCCACTATAAAATATTGTTCATTCAGCAAATTTTCAATGATCACAGGAGAGACAGCCTATTCAATGAAAAAGTGATCGTTAGTGTCTAACAATCTGGGGCCAGCTGTTCAAAGCATCGTTAGCTTAATGAGCTCGTTAGTGGTCATATTGTTAACTGTTCTAGCAAGTTTAATATTTATATTTTTGGTATTTTTGCTGCAAAAATGTGAGCAGCTTTTACGAATGCAAAAGCTGCTCACATTATTTTTCAGCAAAAATTTTAGCATATTTGCCATAATAAATTATCAAAGTTTTAACGATATGTTAACTAACGACGTCATTAGTTTTGAACAACTGGCCCCTGCTCCTCAGACAGTATAAGAATCTTACATGGGTGTGAGGGGTGGAAGGAAAAATCTGTCCCGAGGGTCACTGTCCAGCATCACAAGGCTTGCCGAGTGATGCCGGACAGTGATCCCGAAAGACGGATTTTTCTATGCACCCCTCACATCCATGTAGGATTCTTTTTCTTGCATACCTTCCATTTCTGAGCATGGATTTTAATACTACAGTCACTTTGGTTGCCAAAGTCCACCATATTGTGATGACACTACAGTGATGTTTAGTGTCATCAAACATGCCAGAATATTCGATTTTAACCCTGTTCCTGGGTAGGAACACCAGGGTTCAGAACAGAAGTTCTATTCAAAGCTGAAACTATGGATTTCCTTATCTGGTGTGCAAGAAATTTCTTTCCTTGAAGACTTTTATAGGGAAAACCTTAAAAAATATCTTCTTGGTCTTTGAAGCTTTGGTATGAAGCTTCATCAAGTGGACCTTTATCAAGATTGTTCAAATTAAGTCTTGGGGCCAAAAATGGTCTCACCCTGGGGCCCACATGTTTTACATAGACTTATGTGGGGTAAACTTTTAAAAATATTGCCTGGACCCAGAAGACCCAGATCTTTGATATTTGATATGAAGCTTCATCTAGTGGTCCTCTACGGTTCCAAGATTGTTCAAATAATAGCCTTGGGGCCAAAAATGTCCCTGCCCCGGGGACCACATTTTTTACATAGACTTATGTAGGGAAAATCTTTAAAAATTGTCTTTCCGGAAACCAGGCCCAGGTTTTTGATATTTGGTATAAAGCTACATCTAGTGGACCTCTAGCAAGATTTTCAATTTATAGTCTTGCTGGCCCGGCCCCAGGGCCCACATGTTTTACATAGGCTTATATATCATAGATCTATGAAGATATTTATATCAATAAGGTTAACGAACATATCTAGCTTTCGTTCAGAGTTTCTTTTTTATGGCCCCGGTAGCGATAGAGGAGACATATTGTTTTGCCCTATCTGTTTAATTTGTTTGTTTGTTTGTTTGTTGGTTTATACATGGACAGTTTTAATGTTGGTCATAACTTTTGAACCGTTTGAGATAGAACATTCTTGCACACCAGACAAGGAAATCTGTGATTTTACCCTGGGATAGAAATTTATGTTCTAACCCTGGTGTTCTGACCCAGGCAACTGACATAAATGCGCTTCAATTCTATTCAACTGCCGGAACTACTGCTACTGCCGCACTACTTTTATTTTGTGAACAATATACATGTGCGAGCTGTCAAAACTAACCGGAGGTGTTGTGCAAGAAAAAGAATCCAATGTGGGGTTCTGTTGTAGATGGCCGTTTCCAACCCTCGGGATGACCGTGCTGAGCGGAACCTCGGCGTAGCCTCGGTTCCGCTCAGCACGGTCATCCCTCGGGTTGGAAACGCTCATCTACAACAGAACCCTATATCAGATTCTTATATTCATATTTGGCATGCAGGTTCCTTTTGACTAGAGCTTCACATTCATGCAAAAAAATTTGACCTGTGGCCTTGACCTTTTACCTACATAAAAGAAAAAAAGAACATTTGTTAACACTTTGGAACCGCTTGAGATACAGCCTTCATATTTGGCATGTATATTCCTTGTGACAAAAGCTTTACATACATGTAAAAAATTTTGATCTGTGACCTTGACCTTTGACCTACTTTAAAATAAAAAAAATAACATTTTGGTCATAACTTTTGAACCGTTTGAGATAGAGCCTTCATAATTTGCATATAGGTTCCTTGTAACAAGCGCTTTACATTCACACAAAAAAAATTGACCTGTGACCTTGACCTTAGACCTACATAAAAGAAAAAGTTAACATTGGTCATAACTTTTGAACCGTTTGAAATACAGCCTTCATATTTGGCATGTAGATTCCTTGCGGCAAGAGCTTGAGAATTCATGCAAAAGTTTTTGACCTGTAACCTTGATCGTTGACCTACTTAAAAGAAAAAATTAACATTTTGGCCATAACTTGCGAACCGTTTGGGATAGAGCCTTCATAATCATATTTGGCATGAAGGTTCCCTGTGATAAGAGCTTTACATTCATGCAAAAACATTTTGACCATGACCTTAACCATTGACCTACTTAAAAGAAAAAATTGTTCATAACTTTTAGAACCTTCATATTTGGCATGTAGGTTCCTTGTGACAAGAGCTTTATATTCATGCAATTTTTTTTTTACCTTGACGTATGACCGACTTTAAAGAAAAAAATATTATTGTTCATAACTTTTGAACCGTTTAAGATAGAGCCTTCATATTTGGCATGTATGTTCCTTGTGTCAAGGACTTCCCTCTAAAAAAAAAACAACATCTTGACCTGTGACCTTGACCTTAAACTGTGACCAACTTTGAAAAAAAAATGACCAAGGGTTCCTATTTCACAAACACATCTTGTTTATTAGCTCACCTGAGCCGAAGGCTCATTGGTGAGCTGATAGTATGGCCAGGCAAAAATTCTGTGTGTGTGTGTGTGTTCACATTTTCAAACGTCTTCTCCTCCGGAACCGCTGGGCCGATTGTAGTCAAATTTCATGTGGAGGCTCCATGGGGTGGGGGAACGAAAGTTTGCATTTTTGGTCTAGGTCACATGACCAAGATGGCCGCCATGCCCATATATGGTAAAAACCCTTCGAAAATCTTCTCCTCCGGAACCACTGGGCCGATTTGCATGAAACTTGGCATGTAGCACCTGGGACATGGGCCCATCATAAATTGTGTCCCTGGGATGACCTTGACCTATTTTACGCCAAGGTTAAATTTGGTAACATGGGCATTTGTATGGGAAAAAGTAGAAATGTCTGATATCTTGCAAACTGTTACAAATAATGCCACTAAACCATATATATTCTTATTCCTTATGATGAGGCGCATTAAGTGACATGGATTTTGGGATCCTGGGGCCC
The DNA here is from genome assembly GCA_963580285.1 of Lucinisca nassula. NCBI lineage: Eukaryota > Metazoa > Mollusca > Bivalvia > Lucinida > Lucinidae > Lucinisca > Lucinisca nassula. Next base: position 51,435,435 of record OY757018.1, on the reverse strand, counting down.
CCCGGGGGGGCATGCCCCACCCCCTTCTTTGCACAAAATGCTTAATATCTCGGAAACGGTTAAGATCCCCACCCATAAACCATATATATTCTTGTTCCTTATGATAAGGCGCATTCAGTGACATGGACCTTTGGAACTTTGGGTACCGGGGTTCCCCGCGGGGGGCATGCCCCACCCCTATTTTGCACAAAATGCTTAATTAATATCTCGGAAACGGTTAATATCCCGACCCATAAACCATATATACTCTTGTTCCTTATAATGAGGCCCATTCAGTGACATGGACTTTTGGACCAGGGGTACCAGGGTTTTTTTTGCACAAAATGCTTAATATCTCGGAAATGGTTAAGATCTCTATCCATGAACCATATATATTCTTGTTCCTGATCATAAGGCGCATTAAGTGACATGAACCTTTGGACCCGGGGGTCCCAGGGGGGCATGCCCCACCCCCTTTTTTGCATTAAATGCTTAATATCTCGGAAACGGTTAAGATCCCCACCCATAAACCATATATACTCTTGTTCTTTATGATGAGGCGCATTCAGTGACATGGACCTTTGGACCCTGGGGTACCAGGGGTCCGGTGGGGGGGGGGGGGGGGGGCATGCCCCTCCCCCTTTTTTGCTCAAAATGCTTAATATCTCGGAAAAGGTTAAGATCCCCACCCACAAACCATATATATTCTTGTTCCTTATGATAAGGCGCATTCAGTGACATGGACCTTTGGACCCGGGGGTCCCTGGGTGAGGGAGGGGGGCATGCCTAACCCCCTTTTTTCCACAAAATGCTTAATATCTCGGAAACGGTTAAGATCCCCACCCATAAACCATATATATTCTTATCGCATTCAGTGTAATGGACCGTTGGACCTACGGTTCCAGTGTGGGGGGGGGGCTGGGGGCCAACTCCCTTTATTGCATTGAATGCTTAATATCTCGGAAACAGTTGAGATCCCCACCCAGTTACACAGACCTTCGGTCCCTCTTGGCCAAAGATCACATATTAAAGTCTTTGAGGACTTCCTCAGAAAAGTCAGGTGAGCGATTCAGGACCAATGGTCCTCTGGTTCTTAACATTGCTTATGATTTTCTGGTCCATAGATGAGCGATACAGGGCCATCTTGGCCCTCTTGTTTTTAGCTCACCTGTCAGGTAGTGATGAGGTGAGCTTTTGGGATCACTTTTCATCCGTCGTCCGTCATGCGTCAGTGCATGCCTGAGTGCATGCTTGCATGCGTCTGTGCGTGCATAAACTTTTTCTTCTAACAACATCTCCTCCTAAACCACTGATTTGATTTTCACAAAACTTCAAAGGAATGATCCTCAGGTTTCCCCTTTCAAAGTTGTTCAAATGGTTCCGGTCCATTGCACATCTAGGTCACAGAAGCCAAAAATAGATTTTTTCACTGAAAACTTAAAAAATATTCTCCTCTGAAACCACAAGGCCCAGGTCTTCAATATTTGGTATGAAGCTTTATCTAGTGGACCCCTACCAAGATTGTTCAAATTATAGTGCTGGGGCCAAATATGCCCCTCCCCGGGCCCCTTTGGTTTTACATAGGCTTATATAGGGAAAATCTTTAAAAATCTTCTTCTCTGAAACCGCAAGGCCCATGTCTAGTGGACCTCTACCAAGATTGTTCAAATTATAGCCCTCGGGCCACAAATGCCCCAGCCCCGGGGTCTTTTGGTTTTACATAGACTTATTATAGAGATAATCTTTGAAAATCTTCTTCTCTGAAACAGCAAGGCCCAGGCCTTTGATATTTGGTGAAGCTTCATCTTGTGGACCTCTATCAAGATTGTTTAAATTTTAGCCCTGAGACCAAAAATACCCCTGCCCCGGGGCCATTTGGTTTTACATTGGCTTATGTAAGGAATATCTTTAAAAATCTTCTTCTCTGAAACTGCAAGGCCCAGGTCTTTGATATTTTGTGTGTAGCTTCATCTAGTGGACCTTTGCCAAGGTTGTTCAAATTATAGCCTTTGTTGATATTTGGTCTGAAGCTTCACTTTTTTAGACCTCCCTCAACATTATGCACATTATAGCCCTGGGGTCAATAATGGCCCACCCCGGGGCCCACTTGTTACTATATGGATCAGGTGAGCGATCCAGGGCCATCATGGCCCTCTTGTTGTGCAGATCCTGTCGGTGTTGGCATAGCCTGTTTGAAGTGCTAAACCTTGGGAACCTATTGATGGATTCTGACCAAAGTCGAACTTGTATGGTTACATCACTGGGACTGGGGGTGGGGTTTAATGGCCTAACCTTATCACAGGGCCCTAGAAACTGTCGATTTTGGGCCAAAAATGGCTTGTCTGCACTATCAGTGCAGCCTACCAAAGATTTGATTAACTTATAAGAAACATAATGTTGTAGATTCTTGTTAGACTCACCTTGATAAGATGATGCTAACAGGTACTCACATGTTTTTATGGAGAAATAAGAAATGGTATTCACAAATTATCCTCAGTATAGCTATTTAATGGTCATTCACTTCCTTCTAGGAGAGATATACGGCCCCTGCCCAATTGGGCTTGAAGATATCAGATGGGCTGCACGATGCTTCCACGCAGAGCTGAAACTGACCGCACACCAGTATTGGTAAACCGCTAAGGGGATCTAAGTCTGCCCAGGCAAAAAAGTGGGATTATAAACCCTATTGGTTTCATTGGGTGACAGGGCTTGAGATGTTATTTTCAACTCAACGTCAGGTAAAAGTCCCACAAAATTTGATGCAATGTCTCCAAAATGACCTATACAGTGTTGACAGGGATGTTAAACCTCAAATCAAACAAACAAACTAGGAGAGATGTTAGTTCTGGTGAATAACTGTCAAGGTGAGCAATGTTATTCACTTGACCTGACCTAATGTTGGCTGGCTAATTAAATACAAAACTAACAAATTTATTATGAAAAATGGGACAGAAGTATCTGAGAAAAGAAAACAGTGTACGTAGCTGATCAGTTGTCATATCATATTTTAACCTAAATATTGGGACACCTCAGCTCCTTACCATACTTGTTATAAAATTTTAGTGGCAAAAAGTGTAGACCCTGATGAGATGCTGCATTAAAATTTTATGCTTTAAAATGCTTTCGAAAGCCTGTCTGTGTGGGAAGCCATATGGGACAAGCAGTTCAACCCCTCCAAGTGACAATGTGAGGATTTTTTGTTTGTTGGATTTGATGTTTAATGTCCCTGTCAACACTATATAGGTAATTTTGGAGACGCTGCTTCCAATTTTGTGGGACTTTTACCCGACATTGAGATGAAATGACATCACAAGCCCTGTCACCCAATGTAACCAATAGGTTTTATAAGCATGGACTGTCCGACTAGCACCGCTTTGCCATGGCAGGCTTAGATCCTCTAAGCGGTTTACCAGTACCCATGTGCGGTGGGATTCAGCTCTGCCTGGAAGCATCATGCAGTCCATTTATTTCTTTAACCCCGATGGGCGGGGCCAGACAATGTGAAGAAAACACAATAATCATACTTCTGTATGAAAATAAAATTGGCCTTTCACCATCACTTGTGAAAGAACCTGTCATTTTCAGGTCTTATGATTCAGCCCATTGATTAAATGATTCTAATACTCAACCTTTACAAAGCGCAATCCTAGTGTGTTATACATCAAATTAAAGTTTAATCTAAGTATTTTATATTTTATAAAATGAAATTGTGTTGTTGGATAAAGAAAAAGTAAATAATATGATTTTTTAAATTTTTAGATTCTGCTTGTAGCAGGGTGCGACATAGGCATCCGCTTTTCCATCCATTCATCTGTGTGTCCATTCGTTCCTCCATCCGTCTGTTAACATTTACGTTGAAGCTCGACATTTATGTCAAAGTTTTTAGCTCACCAGAGCCGAAGGCTCCGGGGGAGCTTATAGGATAGGCAGTTGTCTGTCGTCTTCGTCTGCGTCTTCGTCAACATTTTCAAACGACATCTCCTCTGAAGCCACTGGACCGATTCAGCCCAAATTTCATCTGTAGCATCCTTGGGCAGGGGGATTGAAAGTTTGTGTTTTTAATGAAAATCGGCAGATTAGTTTGGTTGCTATGGCAACTTAGAGTTTCCATAGACTTATAATGGGGAAAATAGAAAAATGGCATTTACTGCCAAGCCTCTGCAGATATTTTGACAAAACTTTCATAGAAATATTCCATAGGTAATCTACTATCTGCCGTATGATTTTAGGCCTTCTGCTCATTTTTAGCTCGCCTTACGAAAGTAAGGGGGAGCTATTGCCATACCCCCGGGCGTCCGGCGTCAGCGTCAGCGTCGGCGTCCGCATTTGGTTAAAGTTTACCTGCAAGCTCTTATATGTGATTTTTTACAACTTTATTTTGAATATATAATTAATAATTGCTAAAAAACAATATTTAACATTATCCTTGTACTTCATTTTACAGGTTTTTTGGCTTAAATTGGACTTTTTGAGAAGTTAATATTTTCCTCTGTATTACCTCCCTTACTTCTCTGTGTTAAAGTTTACCTGCAAGCTGCGTGAGTTCAAATCCCGGGGGAGGAACATTTTTTTTTTTTTCTTTTCTTTTTTATTTTTTTTTTCGTTTTAAAAACATAGCGGGTCTGGGGCTCAAGGTCAAGGTCACTGTGGCTATTTTTAGAAAAACAGTGTCATCGCTCTAGCACCTTCATTTATTGATGGATTTTAATATAACTTCACCCAAATGTTGGGTATAATGATAGCTCGAGTGACTTTGACTTTCAGGGTCCGGGCCTAAGGTCAAGGTCACTACTTTCAGGGTCATGGGGTCAAGGTCACTGTGGCTATTTTTAGAAAAAACATTGTCATCGTTCTTGCACCTTAATTTTTTGATGGATTTTAATATAACTTCACACAAATGTTGGGTATGATGATATCTCTAGCAAGTTCGACTTTCAGGTTCCGGGGCTGAAGGTCAAGGTCACTGTGGCTATTTTTAGAAAAAACTTTGTGATCGCTCTAGTGCCTACATTTATGGATGGATTTTAATACAACTTCACAAAAATGTTGGCAATGATGATATCTTGAGCGAGTTCTACTTTCAAGGTCTGGGGCTGAAGGTCAAGGTCACTGTGGCTATTTTTAGAAAAACTTTTTCATCGCTCTTGCGCCTTCATTTATTGATGGATTTTAATATACCTTGACACAAATGTTTGGTACATGTATGATGATATCTTGAGTGACTTTGACTTTGCGGGTCAGGGGTTGCAGGTCAAGGTCACTGTGGCTATTTTTTAGAAAAACTTGATCATTGCTCTAGTGTCCAGATTTATTGATGGATTTTAAGATAACTTCATACTAATGTTGGGTATGAAGTTCAACTTTCAGGGTCAGGAGCTCAAAGTCAAGGTCACTGTGGCTATTTTTAGAAAAACTTTGTCATCACTCTTAAGTACCTACATTTATTGATGGATATAATGTAATTTTACACAAATGCTAGGCTAGGCTTTTTTTAATTTGTCTTGCTCGAGGGGCTTTGTATCGTCTGTGATGCCTTGTTATTACTTGGTAGTTTGAAAATTTTTTTTTTATCAAATAGAGATTTCTTTTTCATTTTTTTTTTTTGCCGTGGAAAGGCTTGAAAACAGGATGATTAGGGGTACATTTTAGTTCTCTTTCATTTACTGCAGTCTATTGGGCTGTTTTACAGAAGAAATTTTTTTTGATAACTTGCCCTCATCCATCTTAGGCCCCCAAAGGCGAGCTATGTTGTCTTCTGACAACTCTTGTTATTGGTTACCATGGAAACCAAAATGCAAAAAATAGACAAAAAATACTTAAAAAATCATCTCCTCAGAAACCATATGCTCTAGGAGGCTGAGACTTTATGAAAATATTCACCATATTTGCCTTTACAGGTTTTGTGTTTTTTATGAAATTTGGCCTTTTAGTTTTGTTGCTATGGCAACTTAGAGTTTCCATTGACTTATAATGGGGAAAACTGAAAAATGGCATTTACTGCCAAGTCATTGCAGATATTTTGACAAAACTTACATAAACATGTTCCTTGTGTAAACTTCTCTCAGCCATATGCTTTTATGTCAACCTGGGGGTCCCCTTGGTTGTGCCGGGGCCATGCCCCGCCCCCTCCACTTCATAAAATGCCTTATATCTCAGAAACCTTACAGATCCCAACCCCTAAACCATATATATTCTTGTTCCTTATGATAAGATGCATTAAGTGACACCAACCTGGGGGTCCCCCGGGATGTGCTGGGGACATGCCCTGCCCCCTCTATTTCATAAAATGCCATTTATCTCAGAAACTATTCAGATCCCCACCCCTAAACTATATATATATTCTTGTTCCTTATGCTAAGATGCATTAAGTGACACCAACCTGGGGGTCCCCCAGGATGTGCCGGGGACATGCCCCACCCCCTCCACTTCATAAAATGCCATATATCTCAGAAACCATACAGATCCCCACCCCTAAACTATATATATTCTTGTTCCTTATGCTAAGTTGCATTAAGCGACACCAACCTGGGGGTCCCACGGGTTGTGCCGGGACAATGCCCAACCCCTTCCACTTCATAAAAGGCCAAATATTCCAGAAACCTTGCAGATCCCCTGCCCTTAACCATATATATTCTTGTTCCTTATGATAAGACACATTCAGTGACACAAACCTAGGGGTCACCAAGGGTGCTTCCAGGCCATGCTTCACCCCTTGACTTCACAAAAAACCATATATCAGAGAAACTGTTCAGAGCCCCACCCCTAAACCATATATATTCTTGTTCCTTATGATAAGATGCAATCAGCGACACCAGCATGCGGGTCCACCCAGGGTGCCATGGGCCATGCCCCACACCTTTACTTCATTAAAGTCCATATATCTCAGAAACCATACAGATCCCCACCCCTAAACAATATATATTCTTGTTCCTTATGATAAGATGCATTAAGTGACACCAACCTGGGGGTCCTCCGGGATATGCCCCGACCCCTCCATTTCATAAAAGGCCATTTATCTCAGAAACCATTCAGATCCCCACCCTTAAACCATATATATTCTTGTTCCTTATAATAAGACGCATTAAGTGACACCAACCTGTGGGTCCCCCCGGATGTGCCGGGGACATGCCCCGCTCCTTCCACTTCATAAAATGCCATTTATCTCAGAAACCATTGAGATCCCCACCCCTAAACCATATATATTCTCATTCCTTACGATAAGTTGCATTCAGTGACACCAATTTTGGGGTCCCCTGGGATGTGCCGGGACCATGCCCAACCCAACCCCCTCCTCTTCGTAAAAGGCCAAATATTCCAGAAACCTTACAGATACCCACCCCTAAACCATATACATTCATGCTCCACCCCTTCACTTCACAAACGACCATATATCTGAGAAACTGTTCAAAGCCCCACCCCTAAACCATATATATTCTTGTTCCTTATGATAACACACAATCAGTGACACCAGCATGCAGGTCCCCCCGGGACGCCACAGGCCATGCCCCACCCCTTTACTCCATTAAAATCCATATATCTCAGAAACTGTTCAGATCCCCACCCCTTAACCATATTTATTCTTGTTCCTTATGATAAGACTTAACTTCATAATAGGCCATATATCTCAGAAACCATTCAAATCCCCATCCTATAATCACATATATTCTTGTTCATTGTTATTAGACACATTCAGTCACCCCCATCCTTGGGGGTCCGCAGGGGCCATTTCTCTCCCTGCCACTTCATTAAAGTGCCTCATATCTCAGAAACCATTCAGATCCCCACAATTTAACCGTATATACTCTTGGTCCTTATGATTAAACTTATTCATTGACAACAATCTTGGGCTTTTCTGGGATCTGCCATGCCCGATTCCCTCCATTGCTTAAAAGGCCTTACATCTCAGGAACCATACATACATATTCCCACAGATAAACCATATATGTCTTTGTTCCTTTTGATAAGACGCATTTAGTGAAACCAACCAGGGCTCCATTGGGTCCATGCCCCGATCTCTCTACTTTTATAAAACACCTAATATTTCAGATACAGTCCACATGGGTGCTCATTTGGGTATGGGGTTTGTGTGGGAGACTTTATAATTGGTATAATAAAATCATATCATGTTATAATACATGGCTGCCATTGGGCAGTGTCCACCTGAGCTCAGGTTTATGAACTTTGGCTCTTTGGTTTGTTTGCTATGCCAAGTTTAGAGTTTCCATTGTCCTATAACGCGGAAAATTGAAAAAATGACATTAATGCCTTTGGTTTAAACATATTTTATTCAATAAGTTCACAAAATAATACAACATACAAGCAAAGTTAAACACATACAAAGGATCAGAACGAAAGCGAGGCTTATATAGTTCCTTTCCTTATAAGACTAGTGACAATGTATTGTTAACGGCGGTATACAGCCGTGAATGTAAATTGATTTTACTATTTGAGCATCGGAGTATTTAAACCTGAATTAAGTATACAGAATAATGACATTGAATTTAAGAAAAAAAAATCCTACAAGCAGGAGATAGATGATAATAATAATTTTGAAAATAAACAAATAACAATTAGGATTAGTGACGATACAATGTATAGATGGAAAAAAAATCAAGCGGATGGGGAGGAGGAGGTATCGATGCGGGGCCTCTGATTGACCGAAAGTTTATTTTCATCGCATGTTATGAAATATAATGGACTGTATTGAAGATTATTCGAAACGTCTTGAATCTATAATATACATGTGAACATTGGCAAATATTCTTTGGTTTATCTCTAGAGATAATGAATCATCACCATGCAAGATGATATCTAAGGAGGGTGTTTGGTGTATTCTTATAGAGTTTAAAAGTGTTTCTCTTTGCCTCTGATAAAACCTACAGTGGAAAAAGAAGTGCTGTGCATCTTCAATGCTACCACAATTACATAGTGGTGAATCTGTTATGTTTTTAAGAAAAAGGTCAAGATTTAAGGAGCTACATCCAGTACGTAGTCGTGTTTGAAGTATCTGTGCCTTTCTGTTTCCGAAATAATAATGTTCAGGAACACACTTTTTATTTTTCTTCAAAAAACATTTAAAAGAACATAAACTGCTTTTTTGTTTGGCTTCTGTCGGTAAGTTGTTCCAGTCTAATGCCTTTCAAGATATTTTATCACACTTTCATAGAAATGTTCCTTTAATAATGTTCTTTTTGGCCTATTTGTTGCCACAGATGGGAAATTGTCAATTGTCATCTGTTGTCCTGCAACAACACATTCAAGCGACATCGAATCTAAAGCCACGAGGCTTATTGGGTCCAAATTTTATCTGTAGCATCCTAGGGCACAGGGCTTCCATGGTTAATTAAAATACATTGCTGCCAGTGGGCAGTGGCCCCCTGAGCTCTGGTGAGCATTGTGGCCCATGGGCCTCTTGTTATTTAAGTCAACTACAAACCTTACAGGAATCATCTCCCTGACCTTCTGACTTTGTAGGCACCTTGACCTGGTGACACAATTTACATCAACGTTACAGATCTTCTCAAGTAAAAGACCTGCAACCACCAAATCGTGCATTGTGCTTCTCCTAGATGTATTAACTGTGCAGGTACCTTGACTTGGTGACTGTGACCTATTTTTTGTACTCCATTGATTTTTACACATTTTAGGTCGACACACCATATCTTCTTAACTAAGGCCTACAACCACCAAACCTTGCATAGTGCTTCTCCTACACTGACTCACAGTACCCTGACCTTGACCCATATTATGCCCTCTATTAACTCATTTTACATCAGTGTTCGATATGCCCTAAAATAAATGGCCTACAGCCACAAAACCTCCTCCGTGTACGGATTTGCCACATACCTTGGCCCCTTGTGACCATGGCCAATATTTTTAGCTCACCTGAGCCGAAGGCTCATGTGAGGTATTAGTATACCACGAGCCGGCGTCCGTCGTCCGTCGTCCACACTTTCAACGAAGTATATCTCTGGAACCAGTGGGCTGGCCTTGATCAAATTTCATATGAACCATCATCAGGTAGGGGGAAAGGCTGTATTAGGTTTTCGTGCAGATCGGTTGAGAACTCTGGTTGCCACAGCAACAAAGAGCTCCCATAGGCTTAACATAGGAAAAAGCTTGTCATCACTCTAGCTCCGTCAATTTTTTTCTGATCGACTTCATTCTTGCAGATAATAAGGACAGGCATAAAATCTCGGTTAAGTTCGATTTTGGGCAGAATCGGAATATTGACCTCGGAGTTACGTGACCTTGAGCGACAAAAAATTTGCCCATAGACTTAACATAGGGAAAATGTTGTGACTACGATAGCGACTTGAATTTTTTTCAGATCAGCTTCAAACTTGCAGGTAACGAGGACAGACATAAAATCACGGTTAAGTTAGATTTTGGGCCGAATCGGATTATTTGCCTTGGAGTTAACTGCCCTTGAGCATGAAAAAATACGTTGTGACCACGATAGCAGCTTTATTTTTATTCAGATCAGCTTCAAACTTGCAGGTAACGAGGACAGGCATAAAATCCCGGTTAAGTTCGATTTTGGGCCGAATCGGAATATTGACCTCGGAGTTACGTGACCTTGAGCGACAAAAAATTTGCCCATAGACTTAACATAGGGAAAATGTTGTGACTACGATAGCGACTTGAATTTTTTTCAGATCAGCTTCAAACTTGGAGGTAACGAGGACAGACATAAAATCTCGGTTAAGTTAGATTTTGGGCCGAATCGGATTATTTGCCTTGGAGTTACCTGCCCTTGAGCATAAAAAAATACATTGTGACCACGATAGCAACTTTACTTTTATTCATATCAGCTTCAAACTTGCAGGTAACGTGGACATGCATAAAATCTCAGTTAAGTTCGAATCGGAATATTGACCTCGGAGTTACATGACCTTGAGCGACAAAAAATTTGCCCATAGACTTTACATAGGGAAAATGTTGTGATTACGATAGCGACTTGAATTTTTTTCAGATCAGCTTCAAACTTGCAGGTAACGAGGACAGACATAAAATCTCGGTTAAGTTCGATTTTGGGCCGAATCTGATTATTTGCCTTGGAGTTACCTGCCCTTGAGCATTAAAAAATATGTTGTGACCACGATAGTAACTTTATTTTTATTCATATCAGCTTCAAACTTGCAGGTAACGAGGACAGGCATAAAATCTCTGTTAAGTTCAATTTTGGGCAGAATCGGAATATTGACCTCGGAGTTACGTGACCTTGAGCGACAAAAAATTTGCCCATAGACTTAATTAGGGAAAATGTTGCGACTACGATAGCGACTTGAATTTTTTTCAGATCAGCTTCAAACTTGCAGGTAACGAGGACAGACATAAAATCTCGGTCAAGTTCGATTTTGGGCCGAATCGGAATATTTGCCTTGGAGTTACCTGCCCTTGAGCATAAAAAAATACGTTGTGACCACGATAGCAACTTTATTTTTATTCATATCAACTTCAAACTTGCAGGTAACGAGGACAGGCATAAAATATCGGTTAAGTTCGATTTTGGGCCGAATCTGAATATTGACCTCAGAGTTACGTGACCTTAAGGGGAAAAAAATTTGCCCATAGACTTAATGTAGGGAAAATGTTGTGACAGAAATAGCGACTTGAATTTTTAGCTCACCTGAGCCAAAGGCTCCAGTGAGCTGATAGTATACCAAGGCTCTGGAGTCCGTCGTCTGTCGTCCGTCCATCCGTCGTCCACACTTTCAATGAAGCATATCTCAGAAGGCAGTCAACCAATCTTGTTTAAATTTTATGTGTAGCACCATTGGGCAAGGGGAAAGGCTGCATTAGGTTTTGGAGCTAGTCTGGTTCATTTGTTCCTTCATTCTTCTTTCTCTCCATATAGAGATAATAGACCAATGTTACATTTTTGTCGCACCTGCTTTAGCAGGAAGACATAGGCGTGCAAGTTTCCGTCCGTCTGTCCGTCCGTCCGTCCGTCCGTTCGTCCGTCCGTCCGTCCGTCAACATTTTACACTGGATGTCTTGTCATCGCAACTCCTCCTACACTTTTAGACCGATCATTTGGAAACTTTGCATGTGCTTTCGCCATGGTATGAGGATGCGCATGTGGTTTGGACTTAATCTTCAAATCAATTTTTGTCACTTTTTCCATATTGTGAACTTAGTCATTTTTAGGTATGCGATACGTACCTCTTGTCATCGCAACTCCTCTTACAGTTTCATACCGATTATTTTCAAACTTTGCGTGTGTTTTTGCCATGGTATGAGGATGTGCGTGTGGTTTGGACTTTATCGTCGGATCATTTTTTGTCACTTTTTCCACATTGTGAACTTAGTCATTTTTAACCTTCAATTGATATATGATAGGTACCTCTTGTCATCGCAACTCCTCATGCAGTTTTATACCGATCATTTTGAAACTTTGCATGTGCTTTTGCCATGGTATGAGGATGTGCATGTGGTTTCGACATAATTTTCAGAATATATTTTTCCACTTTTTGCACATTATGAACTTAGCCATTTTTAAGCTTCATTTGATATACGATAGGTACCTCTTGTCATCGCAACTCCTCTTGCAGTTTTATACCGATAATTTTGAAACTTTGCGTGTTCTTTTGCCATGGTATGAGGATGCGCATGTGGTTTGGACTTTATCGTCGGATCATTTTTTGTCACTTTTTCCACATTGTGAACTTAGTCATTTTTAACCTTCAATTGATATATGATAGGTACCTCTTGTCATCGCAACTCCTCTTGCAGTTTTATACCGATAATTTTGAAACTTTGCGTGTGCTTTTGCCATGGTATGAGGATGTGCATGTGGTTTGGACTTTATCGTCGGATCATTTTTTGTCACTTTTTCCTCATTGTGAACTTAGTCATTTTTAACCTTCAATTGATATATGATAGGTACCTCTTGTCATCGCAACTCCTCTTGCAGTTTTATACCGATCAGTTTGAAACTTTGCGTGTGCTTTCGCCATGGTATGAGGTTGTGCATGTGGTTTCGACATAATTCTCAGAATTTTTTTTTTTCACTTTTTGCACATTGTGAACTTAGCCAAGTTTAAGCTTCAGTTGATATACAATAGGTACCTCTTGTCATCGCAACTTCTCTTACAGTTTCATATTGATCATTTTAAAACTTTGTGTGTGTTTTTGCTATGGTATGAGGATGTGCATGTGGTTTTGACTTTATCTTGGGATCAATTTTCATCACTTTTTCCACATTGTGAACTTAGTCTGTTTTTACCTCACATATATAGGCTATGGATTCTTCTCAAAGCCCTATATTCATTTCTTCTGCCTTAAATAAACTTATATTTTTTGTGTGGGGCAGGTGGGGAGCAGGTGCGACATCAACTTCACCGAAGTTGAATTTCTGGTTAATCAAAGATTTCTCAGGAACTATAAAAGCTAGAAGCATCAAATTTGGTATTCAATAGAATAATGATGACTTATTTTGTGTAAGAGATATTGGGCTTTCTCATCTTTTTTGTTCATCTGTTCTTTCATTCTTCTTTCTCTCCATTTTGACCAATGTTAAATTTTCGTCAAAGATTTCTCAGGAACTATAGAAGCTAGAAGTCTCAAACTTGGAATGCAATGCAATAATGATGACTTATATCCTGTAAGGGTCAATGGGCTGGATTCTATTAGCAGATTTAGAAGTCAAGTCTGTGAATTGTTAAAACTTAAGTTCCTCAGGTGAGCGGTTTAGGCTCATTGAGCCTCTTGTTTGTTTTTGGTACAGTGACTTTGACACATTTTACATCAACTATCAACTGCTAAGAATGAAAAATACTTTTTAGCTCACCTGTCATGTAGTGACAAGGTGAGCTTTTGGGATCACTTTTTGTCCGTCGTGCGTGCGTGCGTGCGTGCGTGCATCCGTAAACTTTTTCTTAAAACAACATCTCCTCCTAAACCACCGATCGGATTTTGACCAAACTTCACAGGAATGATCCTTAGGTGGTCCCCTTTCAAAGTTGTTCAAATGGTTCCGGTCTGTTGCACATCTAGGTCATAGGAGCTAAAAATAGATTTTTTTACTGAAACCGCAAGGCCCTGGTCTTTGATATTTGGTGTGAAGCTTCATCTAGTGGACCTCTACCAAGATTGTTCAAATTATAGCCCTGAGGCCAAAAATGCCCTCGCCTGGGGGCCTTTGGTTTTGCATAGGCTTATATAGGGCAAATCTTTAAAAATCTTCTTCTCTGAAACCGCATGGCCCTAGTCTTTAATATTTGGTGTGAAGCTTCATCTAGTAGACCTCTACCAAGAATGTTCAAATTATAGCCCAGGGGCCAAAAATGCCCCTGTCCTCGGGGCCTTTGGTATTACATAGGCTTATATAGGGAAAAACCTTTAAAAATCTTCTTCTCTGAAACCACAAGGCCCAGGTCTTTGATATTTGGTATGAAGCTTCATCTTGTGGACCTCTACCAAGATTGTTCAAATTATAGCCCTTGGGCCAAAAATGCCCCCACCCTGGGGGCCTTTGGTTTTACATAGGCTTATATAGGGAAAATCTTTAAAAATGTCCTTCTCTGAAACCGCAAGGCCCTAGTCTTTGATATTTGGTTTGGAGCTTCATCTAGTGGACCTCTATCAAGATTGTTCAAATTGTAGCCCTGGGGCCAAAAATGCCCCTGCCCCGAGGGCCTTTGGTTTTACATAGGCTAATATAGGGAAAATCTTTTTCTCTGAAACCTCAAGGCCCAGGTCTTTGATATTTGGCATGAAGCTTCATCTAGTGGACCTCTATCAAGATTGTTCAAATTATAGCCATGGGGCCAAAAATGCCCCCGCCCTCGGGGCCTTTGGTTTTACATAGGCTATATAGGGAAAAACCTTTAAAAATCTTTTTCTCTGAAACCACAAGGCCCAGGTCTTTAAAATTTGGTATGAAGCTTCATCTAGTGGACCTCTACCAAGATTGTTCAAATTATAGCCCTGGGGCCAAATATGCCCACGCCCTGGGGGCCTTTGGTTTTACATAGGCTTATATAGGGAAAAAACCTTTAAAAATCTTCTTCTTCTAAACCACAAGGCCCAGGTCTTTGATATTTGGTATGTAGCTTCATCTAGTGGACCTCTACCAAGATTGTTCAAATTATAGCCCTTAGGCCAAAAATGCCCCCGTCCGGGGGGCCTTTAGTTTTACATAGGCTTATATAGGGAAAATCTTTAAAAATCTCCTTCTCTGAAACCACAAGGCCCAAGTCTTCGATATTTAGTTTGAAGCTTCATCTAGTGGATCTCTATCAATATTGTTCAAATTGTAGCCCTGGGGCCAAAAATGCCCCTGCCCCAAGGGCCTTTGGTTTTACATAGGCTTATTTAGGGAAAATCTTTAAAAATCTCCTTCTCTGAAACCACACTTAGAAGCCTCCGTTGTGTAGTGGTTACGCTTCTCGCCTTGTAAACCAGGGATCGCTCGATCGATCCCGGGCTTCTCAAGACTTTCGGATGAGTCTTTAAACCAAGGTCCTGTCTCCGTATGGCCTTAGCTGTTGGTGGGACGTAAAACTCAAACTCTCACTCACTCTCTGAAACCACAAGGCCCAAGTCTTTGATATTTAGTTTGAAGCTTCATCTAGTGGACCTCTATCAAGATTGTTCAAATTATAGCCCTTGGGCCAAAAATGCCCCGCCCCGGGGGCCTTTGGTTTAACATAGGCTTATATAGGGAAAATCTTTAAAAATCTTTTTCTCTGAAACCACAAGGCCCAGGTCTTTGATATTTGGCATGAAGCTTCATCTAGTGGACCTCTATTAAGATTGTTCAAATTATAGCCCTGGGACCAAAAATGTCCCCGCCCTCAGGGGCCTTTGGTTTTACATAGGCTTATATAGGGCAAATCTTTAAAAATCTTCTTCTCTGAAACCACAAGGCCCAGGTCTTTGATATTTGGTATGAAGCTTCTTCAAGTGGACCTCTACCAAGATGTTCAAATTATAGCCCTTGGGCCAAAAACGCCCCCACCCTGGGGGCCTTTGGTTTTACATAGGCTTATATAGGGAAAATCTTTAAAAATCTCCTACTCTGAAACCGCAAGGCCCAAGTCTTTGATGTTTGGTTTGAAGCTTCATCTAGTGGACCTCTATCAAGATTGTTCAAATTGTAGCCCTGGGGCCAAAAATGCCCCTGCCCCGAGGGCCTTTGGTTTTACATAGGCTAATATAGGGAAAATCTTAAAAAATCTTTTTCTCTGAAACCACAAGGCCCTAGTCTTTGATATTTGGCATGAAGCTTCATCTAGTGGACCTCTACCAAGATTGTTCAAATTATAGCCCTTGGGCCAAAAATGCCCTCGCCCTGGGGGCCTTTGGTTTTACATAGGCTATATAGGGAAAAACCTTTAAAAATCTTCTTCTCTGAAACCAAAAGGCCCAGGTCTTTGATATTTGGTATGAAGCTTCATCTAGTGGACTTCTACCAAGATTGTTCAAATTATAGCCCTGGGGCCAAAAATGCCCACGCCCTGGGGGCCTTTGGTTTTACATAGGCTTATATAGAAAAAAAAAAACTTTAAAAATCTTCTTCTTTAAACCTTCAGGCCCAGGTCTTTGATATTTGGTATGAAGCTTCATCTAGTGGACCTCTACCAAGATTGTTCAAATTATAGCCCTTAGGCCAAAAATGCCCCCGCCCCGGGGGCCTTTGGTTTTACATAGGCTTATATAGGGAAAATCTTTAAAAATCTCCTTCTCTGAAAGCACAAGGCCCAAGTCTTTGATATTTAGTTTGAAGCTTCATCTAGTGGACCTCTATCAATATTGTTCAAATTGTAGCCCTGGGGCCAAAAATGCCCCTGCCCCAAGGGCCTTTGGTTTTACATAGGCTTATATAGGGAAAATCTTTAAAAATCTTTTTCTCTGAAACCACAAGGCCCAGGTCTTTGATATTTGGCATGAAGCTTCATCTAGTGGACCTCTATTAAGATTGTTCAAATTATAGCCCTGGGGCCAAAAATGCCCCCGCCCCGGGGGCCTTTGGTTTTACACAGGCTTATATAGGGAAAATCTTTAAAAATCTCCTTCTCTGAAGCCAAGTCTTTGATATTTGGTTTGAAGCTTCATCTAGTAGACCTCTACCAAGATTATTCCAATTATAGCCCTGGGGCCAAAAATGCCCCAGCCCCAGCGGCCTTTGGTTTTACATAGACTTATACATGGAAAATCTTTAAAAATCTTCTTCTCTGAAACCGGAAGGCCCAGTTCTTTGATTTTTGGTGAGAAGCTTCATCTAGTGAACCTCTATCAAGATTGTTCAAATTATAGGCCTAGGGTGTAAAAGGCCGCCACCTGCAGGCTTGGTTTTACATTGGCTTATACAGGGAAAATCTTCTTCTTCAAAACCGGATGGCCCAGTTCTTTGAAATTTAGTGTGTAGCTTCATCTGGTGGACTTCTACAAATATTGTTCAAATCATAACCCTTGGGTCAAAAATGTCCCCGCCCCAGGGCCCTTTGTTTTTACATTGACTTATATAGGGAAATTTAAAAAAAATCTACTCTGAAACCGCAAGGCCCAGGTCTTTGATATTTGGTGTGAAGCTTCATCTAAATTGTTCAAATTATAGCCCTAGGAAATAGAAGTCAAGGCAATGAAAACCTTTGAAAATCTTCTTGTCTGAAAGCAGAAGGCCAAGGTCTTTGATATTTGGTATGAAGCTTCATCTTGTGGATTTCTACCAAGATGGTTCAAATAATAGCCCGGGGCCAATAATGGCTCTCCCAGGGGCCCACTTGATACCCTATGGATCAGGTGAGCGATCCAGGGCCATCATGGCCCTCTTGTTTAATAAATACATTCTGATTGTGTCTCCTGTGACTTCAGCCCCCAGCAGGTGCGTTGCTGCCTTCTGCGGACATTTTGATAGTCCTTAACCCTTTTTGTACCAAATGGAATCTTCCTCCCTATATATAGCAGCAGTCCATTTCAAAATTTAGGGCTGTTAGGTTGTGTTTTCTTCAAAATCTATTTGGAAACTGGCTGAAGGTTTTACAAACAGTGGATGCCCTGATCAGACGCCGCATTCTGCAGCGTCTGATCTGGGCCTGCACTGTTTGCAAGGGTACCTTTTGGGATTCCTGTTACTAAATGGGTTAAATGTTCTCAGTCAAAATGGGATATGCAAATGAACAAATTGAGTACAAATTCCCATGAAGAAAGACTTGACAAAAGACGCTTCAGTAGTTATAGTGACCTATTTTTTTCTTTTTTTTTTGGTTTTGGTTTTATGGCCCTTTCAAGATTATTTCACTCATATCGAGCCGATCGTTAATCAGAAATGGGCGAAAACCGGAGTACCCAGAAAAAAAAACACCTTGACCTTCCGCTGCAGAACCTGGCGTCTCACATGTGACCCAACCGAGGCTCGAACCACAGCGGTGAGAGACCTAATGATCATGAGTCAGCGCTCTTATCCACTAGGCCATGTAGGCCCGTCTATAGTGACCTATGAACAGGTTCCAGTCCAGAGTTTTGTTTTAGCATAAATACGAGGACTGTTCAAATATGAATGCAAGTAGAACGTTTTCTCATGCACTAATGCAAAAATCACCTGGAAATAAATATCACAGCGTAGAAAAACATTTTTCCTATACATTGATACCAAACCTGTAAAAATCCGTGCACTTTAGCCATGTATATCGTTCGATAAACACTGTCTACTCTTGTATACTAATACAAAACATAGTTGGAAGAAGGTCAGAGTACGCCGTTGAAATATGGTGCTATATTAAGAATCATTGTATTCTTGGTATAAGGTACAAAGACCTTTTTGATGAAATATGTTCGGTTTATGGGTATAATGAAATGTCTTTTCCGACAGTTTTTCGTTGGTGTAAGAAATTCAGCTGTGGGCTAGGCTCAACAGAAGATGCACCACATGATCGTCGGCCGAAAAGAGCAACATCTGCCAAGATGGTTGCTAGAGTGAAAGAAATAGTTGCTACCGATGAACGATACACCACTAGGCAAATAGCTAGTATGGTTGGCATCTCATTAGGAGCAGCTCATACAATTCTGAAATGGGATTTGAAAATGGGAAAGATCTGTGCTAGATGGATTCTCCATTTGTTGACAGATGAGTAGAAAAAGACACGCGTTCAATGCGCCAAGAAGTTGCTTAAAAAGTTTCCAAATTACAATGCACGGTCTTTCGCTAATGTCGTCACAGGTGACGAGACATGGGTTCACTTTTTTGAGCCAAAACGAAAGATTCAGAACAAAATATTGGCAACAAAGTATTGCAAAAGACCATGCATTGCAAAGCAGACCATGAGCGTCAAGAAGGTAATGTATGCCGTATTCTTTTCAAATCAGGGCCCTGCTATTCAGGTTGCTGTGCCTAAAGGCAAATCTGTAAATGCGAAGTTTTACAAGAATAAAGTTCTTCGAAAATTGAAGAAATATTTCAAAGAACGAAGACCCGCAACTGGTTTGGCCAATGTCAGATGACAATGCGTCATCGCACAAGGCGTTCATTGTGCAAGACTATCTGAAGCAGGAAAAGGTTGTTGAACTCCCTCATCCCTGTATTCCCCTGACCTTGCCCCGTGTGACTATTTTTGTTCCCACGGCTGAAAAAATACCTTTCTGGTCGAAAATTTGTACAGTGCAAACACCTCTGTTCTGCAATATTCCAGTGCCTTCATAGTATACCTCGAAAAGACTACCAAAATGCATTCCATGATTGGATCAGAAGACTGAAAGTTTGTATATCTGTTAAAGGGGAATACTTTGAGGGGACAAAATAAATTTTTCATCGAAACCTATCACGGAATCATTTTTATGTGCTCAGTTGCATTCATATTTGAACACTCCTCGTGTCAGCAGCATTTAACATGCTAACATCTTCCTTGAGAATGATGATAAAAGTATGTTATGATTGAAACTGATCTGTTTATTGTCATTTAATAGTTGCTTTCTTAACATAGTATATGAGCTGTGTTGGTCTAAATCATGTCTCTGGTCCTCAGTGAACATGTAGATTAGCATGGGTATCCAGCAATTTCTATCAACTTCAGGAAGCCTAGTGTCTAACGTATCAATACACTTGTTGGTGTCTGCATGTCTCAACACACTTGGTTCAGTCAAATACACCATAAAGATATAAGTTCAAGTAGATATAAAGTCTTTCTTTAGCAAAACTTTTTATGGAAGGGCAACTTTTATTGCCTACAAACACTTCAATGTTTTTATCATGTTTCATCTCAGTTTGATAGTTTATTTACCCATTTTGTACTGGAAACCCCAAAACAGGTACCCTGGCAAACAGTGCAGGCCCAGATCAGACGCCGCAGAACGTGGCGTCTGATCAAGGCCTACACTATTTGCAAAAGGTACAGCCATTTTCCAAATAAATTTTGAAGAAAACACAGCCTAACGCCCCTAAATTTTGCAGTGGGCCCCTGCCATATTTCAGGTGGAAGATTCTATTTGGTACAAAAAGGGTTAAAAATGAGGTCAGGGGTAGACATTCTTGTGTAATTCCGTTTTGATACAGCATCAGCAATAACAGAAAGCTGGTGTTTCAGTTGGAGGCAACAACAGAAGCTGCCTCCACCTCAACTTCCTCCTCATCATCATTACAATCATCATCAGCAGCAACAGCCACATTGCAGTGTCTAAGGTGCTAGCTGAGGCAGAAGCACAATCATCATCATCATCATCATCATCATCATCATCATCTTATCATCTATGTAAAGGGCACTTCATGACTGATAAGAAGAAAACCCGGGTTAAGTCAGGAAGTGTACTGCAAAAATTATTAAAAAAAAAAAAAAAAAACACACCAAAAAAACAATAAATCTTGTTATCTGTAATGTTAATATCAAAGTCATTTACCCATTGTATACTAGTGGACTCTTCCATTGCTATATGTTGGATAAGTCCATTTGTCATATAAGGGGTGCCAAGCCTATTTTTAGCTCACCAGAGCCTAAGGCTCTGGGGGAGCTTATAGGAGAGGCAGTTGTCTGTGTCGTATGTCCGTCGTCAACACTTTCAAACGACTTCTCCTCTGAAGCCACTGGGCCGATTGGGCCCAAATTTTATCTGTAGCATCCTTGGGCGGGGGATTGAAAGTTTGTTTTTTATGAAAATTGGCTCATTTGTTTGGTTGCTATGGCAACTTAGTGTTCCCATAGACTTATAATGGGGAAAATTGAAAAATGGCATTTACTGCCAAGCCTCTGCAGATATTTTGAAAAAACTTTCTTAGAAATGTTCCTTAGACAATCTACTCTCTGCCATATGAATTTAGGGCTGCTGCTCATTTGTATTGGTTGCCATGGAAACCAAAACGAAAAAAAAATAGTAAAAAAATACTTAAAAAATCATCTCCTCAGAAACCGTATGCTCTATGAGGCTGAGAGTTAATGGAAATATTCACCATATTTGCCTTTACAGGTTTTGTGTTTTTTTTATGAAATTCGGCTCTTTAGTTTGGTTGCTATGGCAACTTAGATGTTCCATAGACTTATAATGGGGAAAATTGAAAAATGGCATTAACTACCAAGCCTTTGCAGATATTTTGACAAAATTTTCATAGAAACGTTCCTTGAGTAAACTTCTCTCAGCCATATGCTTTTATGTCAACCTGTGGGTCCCGTGCCCCGCCCCCTCCACTTCATAAAATGCCTTATATCTCAGAAACCTTACAGATCCTCACCCCTAAACCATATATATTCTTGTTCCTTATGATAAGACACATTAAGTGACACCAACCTGGGGGTTCCCCCGGGATGTGCCGGGGACATGCCCCACCCCCTCCACTTCATTAAATGCCAATTATCTCAGAAATCATTCAGATCCCCACCCCTAAACTGTATATATTCTTGTTTCTTATGATAAGACGCACTGAGTGACAGCAACTTGGGGGTCCCTCGGGATGTGCCTGGGCCATACCCCACCCCCTCCATTCATAAACAGCCCAATATCCCAGAAACCCTACAGATCCCCACCCCTAAACTATGTATATTCTCGTTCCTTATGATAATTCACATTCAGTGACACCAACCTGGTGGGACACTCAGGATGTGCTGGGGCCATGCCCAACCCACTCCACTTCATAAAAGGCCAAATATTCCAGAAACCTTACAAATCCCCACATCTAAACCATATATATTCTTGTTCCTCATGATAAGATGCATTAAGTGACACCAACTTGGGGGTTCCCCCAGATGTGCCAGAGACATGCCCCACCCCCTCGACTTCATAAAATGCCATTTATCACAGAAACCATTCAGATCCCCCACCCCTTAATCATATATATTCTTCTTCCTTATGATAAGTCCCCACTTCATAATTGGCCATATATCTCAGAAACCATTCAAATCCCCACCCCATAATCACATATATTCTTGTTCATTGTTATTAGACACATTCAGTTACCCCCATCTTGGGGGTCCGCAGCGGCCATTTCTCTCCCATCCACTTCATAAAAGGGCCTCATATCTCAGAAACCGTTCAGCATTCAGTGACAGCAATCTTGGGCTTTTCTGGGATCCACCATGCCCGAATCCCTCCACTTCTTAAAAAGCCTTACAGCTCAGGAGCCATACATATCCCCACCGCTAAACCATAATGTCTCTGTTCCTTTTGATAAGATGCATTTAGTGACACCAACCAGGGCTCCATTGGGTTCATGCCCCACCCTCTCTACTTTATAAAACACCTAATATTTCAGATACAGTCCACATGAGTGCTCATTTTGGTATGGGGTTTGTTTGGGAGACTTTATAATTGCAAGACCCGCAGAAAAAGCAACCGACTGAAGCCGGTTGATTTCTAAGAGTGCCCTAAAATCACCGTGTCAATCGGTCATTCTGTCAGTCTGTCCGTCCGTAACCCGTTTGTGAAAATTGGTGATAGTGACTTAACCGCTTGGAATATCTAAACAATTTTTGGCATACTGATAGATATCAATGAGATCTAACCAATGAACTTGCGAAATATTACATTCCATTTAGTATAGCCTCACCGAGGCGAAAAATGTGAAAATTTTCGAACTGCTTCTCCTCGGAAACCGCTGGACCGATTGAAGTCAAATTTCATATGGAGCCTCTATGGGATGGGGGAAACCAAAATTTGCTCATGGGGTCAAGGTCACATGACCAAAATGGCCCCCAAGCCATATATGGTCTGTCTGTCTGTCGGTCCATAACCCGTTTGTAAAAATTGGTGATAGTGACTTAGCCGCTTGGAATATTTAAACAATTTTTGGCATACTAATAGATATCAATGAGATCTAACCAATGAACTTGTGAAATATTACATTCCATTTAGTATAGCCTCGCTGAGGCAAAAAATGTGAAAATTTTCGAACTGCTTCTCCTCGGAAACCGTATGGCCGATTGAAGTCAAATTTCATATGGAGCCTCTATGGGATAGGGAAACCAAAATTTGCTCATGGGGTCCAGGTCACATGACCAAAATGGCCGCCAAGCCATATATGGTAAAAACCCTTCAAAAGTAATCTTCTCCAGAACCACTGGGCAGATTTCCACGAAACTTGATAAATAGCATCTGGGACGTAGGCCCATCATAAATTGCTAAAATGGTGACCCTGGGTTGACCTTGATCTTCTTTGGGTCCGTCCATAACCTGTTTGTGAAAATTGGTGATAGTGACTTAACCGCTTGGAATATTTAAACAATTTTTGGCATATTGATAGATATCAATGAGATCTTACCAATGAACTTGCGAAATATTACATTCAATTTATTATAGCCTCGCCGAGGCGAAAATGTGAAAATTTTCGAACTGCTTCTTCCCGGAAACTGTTGGGCCGATTGAAGTCAAATTTCATATGGAGCCTCTATGGGATGGGGGAAACCAAAATTTGCTCATGGGGTCCAGGTCACATGACCAAAATGGCCGATAAGCCATATATGGTAAAAACCCTTCAAAATAGTCTTCTCCAGAACCACTGGGCAGATTTCCACGAAACTTGATAAATAGCATCTGGGATGTAGGCCCATCATAAATTGCTAAAATGGTGACCCTGGGTTGACCTTGACCTTCTTTGTGCCTAGGTCAAAGTTTGACACATATGCTTTTGTATTGGAAAAGTGAGAATGCATTTTATCCTGCAAACGATTCAGAATACAGTACTAAAGTATAAGATATATTTTTGCTCCTTACGATAAGGCGCATTTATTGGGGGAACCCTTTTAGGTCCAGGTCACATGACCAAAATGGCAGCCATACCCATATATGGTAACACTCATAAAGCTTAAAGCATCCGGCGGGTCGTGCACTTCAGTTGAAGCACTGGTTGGTAGATTAGAATCATATCCTGTTAAAATACAATGTCATGGGTAGTGCCCACCTGAGCTCTGGTTTATGAAATTTGGCTCTTTGGTTTGTTTGCTATGGCAAGTTAAGAATTTCCATTGATTTATAAATGGGGAAAATTGAAAAATGACATTTATGCCTTTCAAGATATTTATCAAACTTACATAGAAATGTTCCTTTAATAATGTTCTTTTAGGCCTATTAGTTGCCACTGATGGGAAATTGTCAATTGTCATCTGTTGTCCTGCAACAACACATTCAAGCGACATCAGACCTCTGAAGCCACTAGGCTGATTGGGTCCAAATTCTATCTGTAGTATCCTTGGGCGCAGGGCGTCCATGGTTAATTAAAATACATTGCTGCCATAGGGCAGTGCCCCCTGAGCTCTGGTGAGCATAGTGGCCCATGGGCCTCTTGTTTTCATTCTTATTCTATTTTTTTGACGGAAAATTCTGTTAGCAAATAGTGCAAGCTCTGATCAGATGCCACTTTCTGCCAAGGTAATCCCTTAAGGGGTTTCCCACATGCAATGGGTTAATGTAAGACAAAAATTCTCCCATTTGCCAGTCCTGAAAAATTCACGAGTATTGACTTTGTTGAATTTCAGTGAGCCCACAAGGGATTTCTCCAGTCCTACCATAGGTACTTCAAACAAAAGTCAAAAGTGGATATAGTGTTCAGGAGAGCCAACTCTTTCAAAAGCAGTTGTGCCTCCCTGATTAATTAAGGTGTCTGGAGTCAATTTTTATACCCCCGCAAACGAAGTTTGAAGGGGGTATATAGGAGTCAGCTTGTCGTCTGTCGTCGTCATCTGTCGTCGTCGGTCCGTTACAAAAGACTTTAACATTGCTCATAACTTCCTTATTCTTTGACCGATTTCTTTAATATTCACACACCACATAAACGGGCCTCCGTGGCCTAGTGGATAAGAGCGCTGACTCTTAGTCATTAGGTCTCTCACCGCCGTAGGTTCGAGCCTCGCTCGGGCCACGTGTGAGACGCCAAGTTCTGCAACGGAAGGTCAGGTGGTTTTTCTCCGGGTACTCCGGTTTTCGCCCACCTCTGATTAACGATCGGCTCGATATGAGTGAAATAATCTTGAAAGGGCCGTAAAACCCAAACCAAAAAAAAAAAAAAACAAAAAAAAAAAAACACACCACACACCTTGCCACTAGTACTTAAGATTGATATACACAAACCTGACCTTGACCTTTACGTTGACCTTCCTCAAGGTCAAATACTTGTAAAAATTTGTCTGTACAAAACAAATTTAACATTGCACATAACTTCCTCATTCTTTGACCGATTTCTTTAATATTCACACACCACACACCTTGCTACTAGTACTTAAGATTGATATACACAAACCTGACCTTGACCTTCACGTTGACCTTCCTCAAGGTCAAATACTTGTAAAAATTTGTGGGTACAAAAAAACTTTAACATTGCACATAACTTCCTCATTCTTTGACCGATTTCTTTAATATTCACACACCACACACCTTGCCACTAGTACTTAAGATTGATATACACAAACCTGACCTTGACCTTCACGTTGACCTTCCTCAAGGTCAAATACTTGTAAAAATTTGTTGTCGGTCCGTTCCAAAAAACTTTAACATTGCACATAACTTCCTCATTCGTTAACCGATTTCTTTAATATTTACACACCACACACCTTGCCACTAGAACTTAGAATTGATATACACAAACCTGACTTTGACTGAGTGACACCTTGCATGTAATTGGATTTCTATGATTATCATAATTTTTCCGACATTGACCTTCCTCAAGGTCAAATACTTGTAAAAATTTGTATATAAATACTTGTAAAAATTTGTTGTCGGTCCGTTCCAAAAAACTTTAACATTGCACATGTTACTATCTGACAACGCATGCGGGGGTATAATTGGCGCCCGTTAGGCGGCAGCTCTAGTTTCCTTGAAAAGTTACTTGAAAGTCATTATTGCAAACAGTGTGGACCAAGATCAGACCACTTCTCTGGAAGCAGTCTGATCAGTGTCCACGCTGTTTGCCTGTTTGCAGAAATATTTTTAAAAAGTTTTGCAAGAAGCAGCAGACATATAAACAGATCACATTTTCAGATGAAGTTTTTCCTGGCATCTTAAGGGGAATGGGAACACCTTCAGGGGAGGCAACTCCTCCAAAAGTATTTTTGTATCCCATGAAAATAGGGGATTAAATCTTTAGGGAAAGAATTTGCTCCTGTCGTTCGTCATATAAGGGGTGCCAGGCCTATTTTTTTTTTTTCTCACCTGTCACGTAGTGACAAGGTGAGCTTTTGTGATCACATTTCGTCCGTCGTCCGTCGTGCGTGCGTCCGTGCGTGCGTGCGTCCGTGCGTGCGTGCGTCCGTGCGTAAACAATTTCTTGTCCGCACGATAGCATCTTCATTTATAATTTGATTTTAACCAGACTTGCACACAACTTGTACCACCATGAGATCTGGGTTCCTTTCTTGAACCAGCCATATCCCATCATGTGTTATGGAGTTACGGCCCCTGAAAGGACAAAAATTGCCTATTTTGGTCTTGTCTGCACGATAGCATCTTCATTTATGATTTGATTTTAACCAGACTTGCACACAACTTGTACCACCATGAGATCTGGGTTCCTTTCTTGAACCAGCCATATCCCATCATGTGTTACGGAGTTACGGCCCCTGAAAGGACAAAAATTGCCTATTTTGGTCTTGTCTGCATGATAGATGTTTCATTTATGATTTGATTTTAATTAAACTTGCACAGAATTTGTACCACCACATAATCTCGGTCAAGTTCGAATATGGGTCATGTCGGATCAAAAAGTAGGTCAGTAGGTCAAATCTAAAAAAAAACCTTGTGAAGACACAAGAGGCTACAGTTTTGGTCCGATCATCATCAAACTTGCACAGAATGATCATCTTGACAATATCTCAGTCAAGTTCGAATATGGGTGTTGACGGGTCAAAAAGTAGGTCAGTAGGTCAAATCATAGAAAAACCTTCTGAACACACTAGAGGCCACAATTTTTGTCCAATCAGCATCAAACTTGCTCAGAATGATCATCTTGATAATATCTTGGTCACATTCGAATATGAGTCATGCCGGGTCAAAAAGTAGGTCAGTAGGTCAAATCATAGGAAAATCTTGTGAATACACTAGAGGCCGCAGTTTTGGTCCAATCATTATCAAACTTGCCCAGAATGATCATCTTGACAATATCTCGGTCAAGTTTGAATACGGGTCATGTCGGGTCAAAAAGTAGGTCAGTAGGTCAAATCATAGAAAAACCTTGTGAACACACTAGAGGCCACAGTTTTGGTCCGATCATCATCAGACTTGCCCAGAATGATCATTTTGACAATATCTTGGGCAAGGTTGAATATGGGTTATGTCGGGTCACAAAGTAGGTCAGTAGGTCAAATCATAGAAAAACCTTGTAAATACACTAAAGGCCACAGTGTTGGTCTGATCATCATGAAACTTGCTCAGAATTATTATCTTGACAATTTCTCAGTCAAGTTCGAATATGGGTCATGTCAGGTCAAAAAGTAGGTCAGTAGGTCAATCATAGAAAAACCTTATGAACACACTAGAGGCCACAGTTTAGGTCCAATCATCATCAAACTTGCCCAGAATGATCATCTTGACAATATCATGGTCAAATTTGAATATGGGTCATGTCGGGTCAAAAAGTAGGTCAGTAGGTCAAATCATAGAAAAACCTTGTGAACACACTAGAGGCCACAGTTTTGGTCCGATCATCATCAAACTTGCCCAGAATGATCATCTTGACAATATCTCAGTCAAGTTTAAATATGGGTCATGTTGGGTCAAAAAGTAGGTCAGTAGGTCAAATCATAGAAAAACCCTCTGAACACACTGGCGGCTACAGTTTTGGTCCAATCATCATCAAACTTGCTAAAAATGATCATTTGACAATATCACGGTTAATTTTGAATATGGGTCATGTCTGGTCAATATGTAGGTCAGATAGTTGAAAAACCTTGGGAACACACTAGAGGCCCAAGTTTTGGTTTGTTCATCATCAAACTTGCTCAGAATGATCATCTTAACAATATGTGTGTCAAGTTTGAATATGGGTCATGTCGGGTCAAAAAGTAGGTCAGCAGGTCAAATCATAGAAAAACTTTTTGAACACTCTAAGAGGTCACAGTTTCAGTCAAATCAACTTGCTCAGAATGATCATCTGGACAATATCTCAGTTAAGTTCGAATATGGGTCATGTCAAATCAAAAAGTAGATCAGGAGGTTATTTTGTCATAACTTTTGAACCGTTTGAGATAGAGCCTTCATATTTGGCATGTAGGTTCCTTCTGACAAGGGCTTCCCACTCATAAAGATTTGACCTGTGACCTTGACCTGTGACTTACTTTATCATACCTTTTGAACCATAAGAGATAGAGCCTTCATATTTGGCATGCATGTTCCTTGTGACAAGGTTTTCTCAGCCATTCAAAACATTTGATGCATGACCTTGACCTTTAACCTACTTTGTCATAACTTTTAAAGCATTTGAGATACAGCCTTCATATTTAGCATGTAGGTTCCTTGCGACAATGTTGCTTAGATGATCCTCTACCAGAAAGGCTAAAACAATCCCACTTGGATGAACAAAATGGCCACCGGAGGTAAAAATAGAAAAATATTGTAAATTTGATTCAAACAGAAACTCCCCCTAAACCCTAAGGCCGATTCGATTCAAAGTTCCCAGAAATGTTGCCTAGGTTACTCCCTTCAAAATAAGCTAAAATCACTCTGCTGATGAACAAGATGGCCACAAGAGCTAAAAATAGAATGTACTCGAGACATTGACACACAGGTGAGCGAACCAGGGCCCTCTGGGCCCTCTTGTTTAGCTCATCTGAGCAATGCTTAAGGTCAGCTATTGTGATCATCCTTTGTCCATCGTACGTGCGTTGTGCAACGTGTGTCATCAACATTTACCTTGTTCATCCTCCAGAGGGCACAGTTTTGTTTCAATCTTCATAAAACTTTACCAGAATGTTTGTCTTGATGATATCTGGATCAAGTTTGAATATGGGTCATGTCGGATCAAAAACTAGGTCACCAGATCAAATTGCATTAAAACCTTGTTCACCCTCTAGAGGCCACAATTTTGCTTCAGTTTTTATATAACTTTACCAGAATGTTTGTCTAGATATTATCTGGACCAGGTTCGAATATGGGTCATGTCGTATCAAAAACTAGGTCACTAGGTCAAATTTCTTGAAAACCTTGTTCACCCTCTAGAGACCACAGTTTTGCTTCAATCTTCATGAAACTTTACGAGAATGTTTGCCTTGATGATCTCTAGGTTATGTTCAAATATGGGTCATGTCAGATCCAAATCTAGGTCACTAAATCAGATTTCTATAAAACCTTGTTCACCCTCTAGAAGCCATAATTTTGCTTTAATCTTCATGAAACTTTACCAAAATGTTTGTATTGATAATATCTGGGTCAAGTTTGAATATGGGTCATGTCGGGTCAAAACTAGGTCACCAGGTCAAATTGCGTTAAAACCTTGTTCACCCTCTAGAGACCACAATTTTGCTTCAATCTTCACATAACTTTACCGAATGTTTGATGGCCTCTGCCCATTTGGGCTTAAAGAAATATATTGGCTGCATGATGCTTCCACGCAGAGCTGAATCTGAGCTGCACACGAGTGCTGGTAAACCGCTGAGAGGATCTAAGCCTGCCCAGGCAAAGCGGTGCGAGTCAGGCCGTCCATGCTTATAAACCCAATTGGTTTCATTGGGCGACAGGGCTTGAGATGTCATTTCATCTAAATGTCGGGTAAAAGTCCCACCAACTTGGAAACGTCTCCAAAATGACCTTTACAGTGTTGACGGGGAGGTTAAACCTCAAATCAAACAAACAATAACCGGAATGATTGTCTTGACAATATCTGGATCAACTTTGAATACCGGTATGGGTCATGTCGGATAAAAAACTAGGTCACTATGTTAAATTTCTTGAAAACCTTGTTCACCCTCTAGAGACTACAGTTTTGCTTCAATCTTTACCAGAATATTTGCCTTGATGATTTCTGGATCTAATTTGAATATAGGTCATGTTGGGTCAAAAACTAGGTCACCAGGTCAAATTGCGTTAAAACCTTGTTCACCCTCTAGAGACCACAATTTTGCATCAATCTTCATATAACTTTACCAGAATGTTTGTTTTGATGATATCTGGATCAAGTTCGAATATGGGTCATGTCGGATCAATAACTAGGTCACTAGGTCAAATTTCTTGAAAACCTTGTTCACCCTCTAGAGACCACAGTTTTGCTTCAATCTTCATGAAACTTTACGAGAATGTTTGCCTTGATGATATCTAGGTCATGTTCGAATATGGGTCATGTCAGATCCAAATCTAGGTCACTAAATCAGATTTCTATAAAACCTTGTTCACCCTCTAGAAGCCATAATTTTGCTTTAATCTTCATGAAACTTTACCAAAATGTTTGTATTGATAATATCTGGGTCAAGTTTGAATATGGGTCATGTCGGGTCAAAACTAGGTCACCAGGTCAAATTGCGTTAAAACCTTGTTCACCCTCTAGAGACCACAATTTTGCTTCAATCTTCACATAACTTTACCGAATGTTTGATGGCCTCTGCCCATTTGGGCTTAAAGAAATATATTGGCTGCATGATGCTTCCACGCAGAGCTGAATCTGAGCTGCACACGAGTGCTGGTAAACCGCTGAGAGGATCTAAGCCTGCCCAGGCAAAGCGGTGCGAGTCAGGCCGTCCATGCTTATAAACCCAATTGGTTTCATTGGGCGACAGGGCTTGAGATGTCATTTCATCTAAATGTCGGGTAAAAGTCCCACCAACTTGGAAACGTCTCCAAAATGACCTTTACAGTGTTGACGGGGAGGTTAAACCTCAAATCAAACAAACAATAACCGGAATGATTGTCTTGACAATATCTGGATCAACTTTGAATACCGGTATGGGTCATGTCGGATCAAAAACTAGGTCACTATGTTAAATTTCTTGAAAACCTTGTTCACCCTCTAGAGACTACAGTTTTGCTTCAATCTTTACCAGAATATTTGCCTTGATGATTTCTGGATCTAATTTGAATATAGGTCATGTTGGGTCAAAAACTAGGTCACCAGGTCAAATTGCGTTAAAACCTTGTTCACCCTCTAGAGACCACAATTTTGCATCAATCTTCATATAACTTTACCAGAATGTTTGTTTTGATGATATCTGGATCAAGTTCGAATATGGGTCATGTCAGATCCAAATCTAGGTCACTAGGTCAAATTTCTATAAAACCTTGTTCACCCTCTAGAAGCCATAATTTTGCTTTAATCTTCGTGAAACTTTACCAAAATTTTGCATTGAAAACATCTGGATCAAGTTTGAATATAGGTCATGCCGGGTCTAAAACAAGGTCACTAGGTCAAATTTCGTTAAAACCTTGTTCACCCTCTAAAGACATCTGGATCAAGTTTGAATATGGGTCATGTTGGATCAATAACTAGCTTGCTATATATAGTTTGGGGCCAAAAATGGCCCTGCCCCAGAGCCTACTGGCTTTACATAGGCTAATGTAGGGAAAACCTTTAAAAATTGTCTTTTCTGAAACCAGAAGGCCAAGGTCTTTGGTATTAAGTATGAATCTTCGTCTAGTGGACCTATCAGGAGCTCCTGGGGTGACAAGGTGAGCTTTTGGGATCACTTTTTGTCCGTCATCTGTCTGTGGTGCGTGCATCCGTGTGTGCATCCGTAAACATTTTCTTCAAACGACATCTCCTCCTAAACCACTGATCGGATTTTGACCAAACTTCACAGGAATGATCCTTAGGTGGTCCCCTTTCAAAGTTGTTCAAATGGTTCTGGTCCATTGCACATCTAGGTCACGGGAGCCAAAAATAGATTTTTATACCCCCGGCATACGAAGTATGTCAAGGGGTATATAGTTTT
Source organism: Lucinisca nassula (assembly GCA_963580285.1). Lineage (NCBI taxonomy): Eukaryota > Metazoa > Mollusca > Bivalvia > Lucinida > Lucinidae > Lucinisca > Lucinisca nassula. The sequence continues at coordinate 51,403,189 of OY757018.1, read as the reverse complement.
CGTCCTTCCGTCCGTTCGTTGGTTCGTTCGTATGTTCGTTCGTACGTTCGTTCGGCCGTTCGTCAACCTTTACGTCAAAGTTTTGCGTTAAACCTTTTTGATTGCTCATATCTCTGTAACCACAGGTTGGATTCTCTTCATATTTGGTACAGGGTATCTCTATAGCATTACCTTTCATATGGAAAACCTAAGCCCCTGGGTGGGTTGTCTGTCTGTCCGTCTGTCTGTTCATCTACTTTTACGTCAAAGTTTTGTGTTAAACCTTTTTCATTGCTGATATCTCTGTAACCACATATTAGATTCTCTTCATGTTTGGTAAAGGATATCTCTATAGCATTACCTTTCATATGGAATATCTAAGCCCCTGGGTCAAGCCCCTGGGTGGGCTGTCTGTCTGTCTGTTCATCTAATTTTATGTCATAGTTTTGTGTTAAACCTTTTTCATTGCTGATATCTCTGTAACCACATGTTTGATTCTCTTCATGTTTGGTAAAGGATATCTCTATAGCATTACCTTTCATATGGAATATCTAAGCCTCTGGGTCAAGCCCCTGGGTGGGCTGTCTGTCTGTCTGTCTGTTCATCTACTTTTATGTCAAAGTTTTGTGTTAAACCTTTTTCATTGCTGATATCTCTGTAGCCACATGTTAGATTCTCTTCATGTTTGATAAATGATTTCATGATGCATGTCCCTTCCCCCACCCAAGGTGACCTTGACCTCAAGGTCACGGACTTAGAAATTTTACATTTGGTTAAAGTTTTATGTCAAAGTTTACAGATGCCTGTATGTTCTATTTGATGCCCTCACTCCCTTGGTCCATTTAGAAATTTTATGTTTGGTTTAGCTTTTACAAGCACATTTATAGGTTCTTATAGCTTCTTGACTTCATTCATATTACATACAAGCTCGAAAGATATATCAGAGGGTGACGCTGGCCGGGGGTATACGTGACCCACTGGTCGCTTTCTCTAGTTTTCACTGAAGCTTAAAAAATCTTCTTCTCCGAAACCACAAAGCCCAGGTCTATGATATTTGGTATGAAGCTTCATCTAGTGGACCCCTACTAAGATTGTTCAAATTATAGTGCTTGGGCGAAAAATGCCCCTGCCCCGGGTCCTTTGGTTTTACATAGGATTATATAGGGAAAATCTTTAAAAATCTTCTTCTCTGAAACCACAAGGCCCAGGTCTTTGATATTTGGTATGAAGCTTCATCTAGTAGACCCCTACCAAGATTATTCAAATTATAGCGCTGGGGCCAAAAATGCCCCCACTCCGGGGCCCTTTGGTTTTACATGGGCTTATATAGGGAAAACCTTTAAAAACCTTCTTCTCTGAAACAGCAAGGCCCTGATCTTTGATATTTGGTATGAAGCTTCATCTACTGGACCTCTACCAAGATTGTTCAAATTATAGTGCTAGGGTGCAAAATGCCCCCGCTCCAGGGCCCTTTGGTTTTACATGGGCTTATATAAAGAAAATCTTTAAAAATCTTCTTCTCTGAAACCGCAAGGCCCAGATCTTTGATATTTGGTATAAAGTTTCATCTAGTGGACCCCTACCAAGATTGTTCAAATTATAGTGCTAGGGCAAAAAATGCCCCCACCCTGGGGCCCTTTGGTTTTACATGGGCTTATATATGGAAACTCTTTAAAAATCTTCTTCTCTGAAACCACAAGGCCCAGATCATTGATATTTGGTATGAAGCTTGATCTAGTGTACCCCTACCAAGATTGTTTAAAATAGGAACTGGCTGCTGACAACCGGTTGTCACCAGCCTGTGATGCTGCTGACAACCGGTTGTCACCAGCCTGTGAGGCTGCTGACAACCAGCTGATATAAAACTTGTTTACAATGATAAGGTTTTATTGACATGATGTGAAAACAGAGTTTTTAAGTTATAATTGCTATCCTTTCACAAATTGGGACTGATACTAGCTGCCTGAAGAAGTTTCAAACCATGAGATGTGGAAAAAAATGACTGATGGTCTGAAGGACTTGGTTTTCAGTCTGCAACTGTTGTTTTTAGCTCACCGTCACGTAGTGACGAGGTGAGCTTTTGGGATCACTTTTTGTCCGTCGTGCGTGCGTGCGTGCGTCCGTGCGTGCGTCCGTAAACAATTTCTTTAAACGACATCTCCTCCCAAACCACTGATCGGATTTTGACCAAACTTCACAGGAATGATCCTTAGGTGGTCCCCTTTCGAAGTTGTTCAAATGGTTCCGGTCCATTGCACATCTAGGTCACAGGAGCCAAAAATAGATTTTTTTTCACCAAAAACTTAAAAAATCATCTTCTCTGAAACCACAAGGCCCAGGTCTTTGATATTTGGTATGAAGCTTCATCTAGTGGACCCCTACCAAGATTGTTCAAATTATAGTGCTGGGGCCAAAAATGCCCCCGCCCTGGGGCCCTTTGGTTTTACATAGGCTTATATAGGGAAAATCTTTAAAAATCTTCTTCTCTGAAACCACAAGGCCCAGGACTTTGATATTTGGTATGAAGCTTCATCTAGTTGACCCCTACCAAGATTGTTCAAATTATAGTGCTGGGAAAAAAAATGCCCCCGCCCCGGGGCCCTTTGGTTTTACATTGGCTTATATAGGGAAAATCTTTAAAAATCTTCTTCTCTGAAACCACAAGGCCCAGGTCTTTGATATTTGGTATGTAGCTTCATCTAGTGGACCCCTACCAAGATTGTTCAAATTATAGTGTTGGGACAAAAAATGCCCCCACCACTGGGCCCTTTGGTTTTACATTGGCTTATATAGGGAAAATCTTTAAAAATCTTCTTCTCTGAAACCACAAGGCCCAGGTCTTTGATATTTGGTATGAAGCTTCATCTAGTGGACCCCTACCAAGATTGTTCAAATTATAGTGCTGGGGCAAAAAATGCCCCCGTCTCGGGGCCCTTTGGTTTTACATAGGCTTATATAGGGAAAATCTTTAAAAATCTTCTTCTCTGAAACCGCTAGGCCCAGGTCTTTGATATTTGATGTGTAGCTTCATCTAGTGGACCTTTGCCAAGATTGTTCAAATTATAGCCTGTGTTGATGTTTGGTATGAAGCTTCACCTTTAAGACCTCCCTCAACAATATGCACATTAAAGCCCTGGGGCCAATAATGGCCCTCTCTGGGGCCCACTTGTTACACTATGGATCAGGTGAGCGATCCAGGGCCATCATGGCCTTCTTGTTGTTTGTTTGACAATTATTTCTGAATGGTCTTTTGTGTCAAATATGGTTTTGGATGTATTTACAACTAACCATAAAAACCAACAGCCAAACAGACTTCCAGTATGTGTAGCTATCAGTTTGTTTAGGAGTTTTAGCCTAGAAAAAATATCTAACAAATTAACCCATTCATACGCCACAATTACTGGAACTGACCAGGTCCCAAGAGGCTATGCCCTACCCCCTCCAGTTTAAATAGGGTTAATAACTCAAGAACTGTTCAAATCTCCACCGCTGAACCATATATATTGTTGTTCCTAATGATAAGATGCATTCATTGACACAAATTTGACCACGGCAATATGTGCTATCCCCTCAAGTTCATATATGTAAGGCTGAATATCACAGAAACCGCTTAGATCCCCACCTGTAAAAAAATCCACTGTGTTGCTCATAATATGAAAAGGCACATTTGGTGACAACAACCACATGTCACCTAGGGGTATGCTCCGCCCTCTTTAGTTCAAATAAGGCTTACTATCTTTGAAACTAGTCAGATACCCAGGCCTAAACCATATATTTTATTGTAAAATGCATTAATTTATGATGTTGACTGGGGATGCTCCTTCATGGAAATGGAGTCCACATTGGAACTGATTTGAGTGTTTGGGAGACTTTATGATTGGTAGATCAGTAACTATGTAATACAGCAAATTTGACAGAAGTTTTATTTTGTTCAGAAGACATACTGGAGCATACAGTGCAAAATTTGAGTCTTTGTCCTGATGTGTCCAGGTCAAGGTCAGCACAATCTTTTCAAGATTTTGGTACTTTGCAGTGATAGATTGTACCAAGAAGTATGACCATAAACCATACATTCATTCTGGAGGCAAAGTATTTCTAGTAAAAAAGATGACAGTTTGGGGCAGCCTGTGACCTTGAAAATAAAGTCAAGGTCAAAGACCTTGGTCATTGTTTTGCCTGTTCTTAATGATGCACATACTGTATGCAAGTGTGGTAAGAATCCACAAAATTGGTTCTAGAGATACACTGCATCAATCACCCAAAGCCAACAAAAATACAGCAAAAAATCATGCCCCGCTTCCCTTTATTGGGGGACATAATTCCATTGACTCATTCAATAAGATTTTCCATATGCTGTATTTCTCAACAGAATTTTAATTAAAGCAAGGGCCATCTTTCTGCCACAGACACATTACGTCCCCCTACCCTATGTTGGGGATATAACTCTATTATTGAGCCTCCATAGCCAACTAGGTAAGAGTGCTGATTCTTAATCATTAGGTCTCTCACCTCTGTTTGGCCCACAAGTTCTGCAATGGAAGGTCAGGTGGTTTTTCTCCAGATAAGACGGATTTTGCCCACCCACTCGAAATAAGTGAACTAATCTTGAAAAGGCTGTAAAACCAAAACCAAAAAAAAAGTATTGGCAAGGTATTCCCTATGCATGATGGGCCTCCGTGGCCTAGTGGATAAGAGCGCTGACTCTTAGTCATTAGGTCTCTCACCGCCGTAGGTTCGAGCCTCGCTCGGGCCACGTGTGAGACGCCAAGTTCTGCAACGGAAGGTCAGGTGGTTTTTCTCCGGGTACTCCGGTTTTCGCCCACCTCTGATTAACGATCGGCTCGATATGAGTGAAATAATCTTGAAAGGGCCGTAAAACCCCAACCCCCCCCCCCCCCCCATGCATGATACATTGTATATTTACTTTTTTTACTCATTTCAACTACACCGAGGGTGTCTTTCTGGCAGTAAATAGAAAAACAAGTAAAAACTTGTGACTTTGGAATTTTTTTATAGCATTTTCTGCATTAAAGGGCACATATCTCTTACCTGTACCCAGTATTCTCATATCACAGAGATTTTACAGAAAATTTTCCATTTTTTAACAGTCTCCAATCATTGACAAGTTCGTCAGTCAAAGCGATACATTGTGCAATTGTGTTATTGATAGAAATGTTTTGGGTTCTTGCATAGCTGGGAAGTGCAAATATTAAGCAAAATTCACAAAATGCAAATAAAGTGATTTATTTTAGCATAATTCGGTAGCATGCAAAAGATCGTAATATCTTTTCAATATTTTTCTACAGCTTAACAGTTATATAACTCAACCTTAAGTTAATCGATTATTAAAAGATCATAAATCCCAAGTTAGTTCTTCCATAGAATTACCCCACCCACCCAGACCTCACCATAAATTTTTAACTAAATTGAAAATACCTAATGATAATTTCTGGACTTCCTTTTTGTCCACATCTATGTGGTTAAATTATGCATGATCACATACCAGCAGATACTGCTGCAGATTTATGTTTGTTCTAAGAAAATCAGTATGCAACCTACAATATATCGCAATACTGACCCATAAAGACGTGAAGAAACACCCCCTAAAAGGTTTATAGGAAAATTAAGCCATGCAAAATATATCAATTAAGAACAAAAGAAAAAAATTAAAGTAAATTCAGGTTTTATACAGCTGGTTGTCAGCAGTCTCACAGGCTAGTGATAGCCGGTTGTCAGCAGCCTCACAGGCTGGTGACAACCGGTTGTCTGTAGCCTCACTGGCTGGTGACAACCGGTTGTCAGTAGCCGTCGCCTTTAAAATATAGTGCTGGGGCCAAAAATGCCCCCGTTCCGGGGCCCTTTGGTTTTACATTGGCTTATAAAGGGAAAATCTTTAAAAATTTTCTTCTCTGATACCGCAAGGCCCAGGTCTTTGCTATTTGGTATGAAGCTTCATCTAGTGGACCCCTACCAAGATTGTTTAAATTATAGTGCTGGGGCCAAAAATGCCCCCGCCCCGGGGCCCTTTGGTTTTCCATGGGCTTATATAGGGAAAATCTTTAATTATCTTCTTCTCTGAAACCGCAAGGCCCTGATCTTTGATATTTGGTATGAAGCTTCACCAAGTGGACCCCTACCAAGATTGTTCAAATTATAGTGCTGGGGCCAAAAATGCCCCTGCCCTGGGGCCCTTTGGTTTTACATGGGCTTATATATGGAAAATCTTTAAAAATCTTCTTCTCTGAAACTGCAAGGCCCAGATTTTTGATATTTGGTATGAAGCTTCATCTTGTGGACCCCTACCAAGATTGTTCAAAATATAGTGCTTGGGCCAAAAATGCCCCAGCTCCAGGGCCCTTTGGTTTTACATGGACTGAAAATCTTTAAAAATCTTCTTCTCTGAAACCGCAAGGCCCAGGTCTTTGCTATTTGGTATGAAGCTTCATCTAGTGGACCCCTACGAAGATTGTTCAAATTATAGTGCTGGGGCGAAAAATGCCCCGGCCCCGGGGCCCTTTGGTTTTACATGTGCTTATATAGGGAAAATCTTTAAAAATCTTTGCTGAAACCCCAAGGCCCAGGTCTTTGCTATTTGGTATGAAGCTTCATCTAGTGTACCCCTACCAAGATTGCTCAAATTATAGTGCTGGGGGTAAAAATGCCCCCGCCCCGGGGCCCTTTGGTTTTACATGGGCTTATATAGGGAAAATCTTTAGAAAATCTTCTCTGAAACCGCCAGGCCAGGTCTTTGATATTTGGTATGAAGCTTTATCTAATGGACCTCTACCAAGATTGTTCAAATTATAGCCTTAGGGCCAAAAATGTCCCTGTGCTGGGACCCACTAGTTTTGCATAGGCATATATAGGAAAAAAACCTTTAAAAATCTTCTTGTCTGAAACCAGAAGGCCCAGGTCTTTGATATCTGGTGTGAAGCTTCAACTAGTGAACCTCTGCTGAGATGGGTCAAATTATAGCCCTGGCACCAAAAATGCCCACGCGCCAGGGCCCCCTGGTTTTACATAGGCTTATATAGGGAAATTCTTTAAAAATCTTCTTTTCTGCAACCAGAAGGCCCAGGTCTTTGATATTTGGTCTGAAGCTTTATCTAGTGGACTGCTACCAAGTTTATTCAAATTATAGCCCTTGAGCCAAGAATGCACTAGAGACACTGATACTCAGGTGAGCGATTCAGGGCCCTCTGGGCCGGGCCCTCTTGTATTTGGTATGGTACTTCATCTAGTGGACCTCTACCAAGATTGTTTGGTTTATGGCCCTGGGGCCAAAAACGGCCCAACTCTGGGGCCCACTGATTTTGCATAGAGAAAACCTTTAAAAAAATCTTGTCTGAAACCAGATGGCCCAGGTCTTTGATATTTGGTATGAAGCTTTATCTAGTGGACCTCTACCAAGATTGTTCAGTTTATGGCCATGTGGTCCATAATGGCCCTTCTCTGGGGCCCACTGGTTTTACATAGACTTAGTGGGTTAAATCTTTCCACTGACTGTTCCAAGGCTGTTCTTCTGTGGCGGTTTATTTATGTTGTTGTTTGTTACTTACTGTGTGTATCACTTGTGTTTTTTTATTTTGGATGGCAACTGGCCATTTTGTGGGAAAGTAACTGTCCTTAGCTGGGCCTGAGCTGTTTGTCAAAGTACCCCTTTAGCGGTCGCCCGCATGCAATGGGTTAATGGCTCCAACGCTTTTGGGGCCATGAAAATATGTTCTAGACAGGTGGTTTTAGGCAGGTGGTTCTAACCTCTGAAGTTTATTCATAGATTCATATGAAGCCACAATAGGAATAGTTTGGGGATATGTTCTTGTTGTTGTCTTTTTGGAGGCTTGTGTGTTGATATATACCTAAGCATGTTTTAACTACACTGCAACCTCTTTAATATATTATTCAATATGATACAGTTTTGGATACTGTTAAACCCATTAAGTACCAGAAACCCCTAAACGGGTAGTCTGGCAAACAGTGCAGGCCCAGATCAGACGCCGCAGAATGCGGGGTCTGATCAGGGCCTTCACTGTTTGCTAAAAGTTCAGTCATTTTCCTAATAATTTTTTATGAAAACTCAACCTGACACCCCTACATTTTGAAATGAACTCCTGCTATATATAAGGAGGAAGATTCCATTTGGTACAAAAAGGGTTAAACATGGATAAAAAAATGTACAGCACAGATCATAAACATGTATATGTGATATGATAATATATACTTTTTTGGTATAAGGTTTTTTTTTTTACATAACCGTGTCTGCCCAACAATAGTATAAAGAGGTTGTGGTGTAATAACATTATGATACGGGTGTTAGTTTGATGTGGTTCATGTGGTCCAATGTTTTTTTTTTTCAGATACGGTATCCATATGATGAAATGTCGCTTCAAAGGAAGAAAACCTCATATGGACTTCACAAGGCCAATACTGCACAAACCTATGTACGGTAAGTTACAGCCCTGAAATCCTACAGAGAATGTGTTTCCATGGCTTAGTGCTCTCTTCGAACAATAGGTCTCACACCAGTACTTCAACAAAAGTTCGGGAGTTTATTTTCTCTCAGTACTGCAGGTTTTACCCACCTCTAATCATTGCTTGGCCACTTGGCCACAAGTAACTGTAAGGGCCATAAAACCCAAATGAAATATGCCTTCAAGGGAGGTTATTGGCTCAAAAATGATTTGCCAATCCTGACTTCTTTTCTGCCTGTAAAAAGGTCTTTCAATGATTTGACTTGTTCTGGTGTACACACCCATTGTAACAAATATACACATAGCATTCGGTGTCTGTTTTTTTTTTGCGCCTACTTTTAACATGGGAGTCTGGTTTTCCATCCGTCCGTTTGTCCGTCAAGCAGTCAACAATTAAGTTCACCCTAGCGTTCACCCAAATGTAAGAGTCCATTTCTCAGGAACTATTGGAGCCTAATCAATGATACTTGATACTTGAATCTTGAGGTGACAAGTGCAATGCAAGCATCCATATTTGACCTCGACTTATATTTCATGGTTCACTGACTTCATAAATATTTGTGTTCACCCTTGCATTCAGAAGCCTCCGTGGTGTAGTGGTTACGCTACTCGCCTTGTAAACCAGGGATCGCAGGATCGATCCGGGGCTTCTCCAGACTTTCAGATGAGTCTTGAAACCGAGGTCCCGTCATTGTATGACCTCAGCTGTTGGTGGGATGTAAAACTGAAACACTCACTCTGCATTCACCCTAATGTAAGAGTCCATTTCTGAAGAACTATAAGAGTCTCATTATTGATACTGGGTACAAACTTTCATCTTGGCTTCAATGCAAGCATCCACATTTGACCTTGACCTACATTCCATGGTTCACTGACTTTGTTAACATTTGTGACCACCTAAGGGTTCACTCAAATAGTCGAGTTTATTTCTCAAGAACTAAATGAGTTTCATTAATGATACTTGGTACAAACTTGAATCTAGGAATGCAAGCATCCATATTTGATCTTGACCTACAGTTTATGGTTCACTGACTTAGTGAACTATTGAGTCAACCCTAGCTTTCACCGTAATGTTTTAAGTTCATTTCTCAAGAACTTTAGGAGCTTCATAAATGATACTTGGTGCAAGCTTGCATCTGGGAATGACAACTTTTATGAAAGTGTCCGTGTTTGACCTTGATCTAGATTTTATTGTTTGGTGATTTTGCACCCCAAAGGGGCAACATAGCCTTCTGCGGAATTCTTGTCTTAATTTAAGGATTGGATACATTTTCATATGTAAAGGGGGTGATGATGGGTTGGAGTGGGGGTGATGGGGAGAACACATTCAATCATATTGTATTTTTGTCTTCCTTCAGTAGGTTTTTTCAGCTCACCAGAGCCAAAGGCTCCGGGGGAGCTTATAGTATAGGCAGGGGTCATTTGATGTGTCACCAGTGACAATTCAGATTTAGATTCAGTCTAGGTCAACATTTTCAAACGACATCTCCTGAAACTACTTGGTCAATCAAAATCAAATAACATGTGGAGCCTCTATGGGAAAGGGGAACGCAAGTTTGTTTGTAAGATCTGGGTCACATGACCAATATGGCCGCCATGCCCATGTATGGTAAAAACCTTTAAAAATCTTCTTCTCAGGAACCAAATGGACGATGACCCAGGAACTTGGTAAGTTTTGTTTTTGTTTGATTTGAGGTTAAAAGTCCCCATCAACACTGTAAAGGTCATTTTGGAGACGTTGCTTCCAATTTTGTGGGACTTTTACCCGACATTGAGATGAAATGACAGCTCAAGCCCTGTCGCCCAAAGAAACCAATAGGGTTATTAGCATGGATGGTCCGCCTCGCACCGCGGTTCCTGGACAGGCTTAGATCCTCTAAGCGGTTTACCAGTACTAGTGTGCGGGCCGGATTCATCTCTGCGTGGAAGAATCATGCAGCCCATATATTTCTTCAAGCCCCTATGGGCGGGGACGTAAACGTGGTAAGTATCATTAGGGACTTGGGACCAAGTTTTATTCAATTGATGACCTTTGGTTGACCTTGACCTGTTTTATGTCAAGGTCAAAGCTGGTCACATATACATTTTTATGGAAAAAAGGTAAAACAGTGGATTTTCTGATTGCTAGGTAGCTTGTGGCAGAAATGATATTTGCAATCAGCTGAATGGAAGTTTATCAATTGCAAAGGTCAAGGTCATTTACTCACCTGTCCTGGATGGCTGAGATTCAGTATTTTTATCTTCTTCTGCACATAAACTGCTGGGTTGATGGAAACCAAACTGGGTCACATGACCAATATGGCTGCCATGCCCATATATCGTGAAAACCTTTAAAAATCTTCTAATCAGGAACCAAATGGCCGATGACTTTGAAACTAGGTATGCAGCATTGGGGACTTGGGCCTTACCAAATTTGTTTCCATTCAGCTGATTGCAAATAATATTTCTGATGCGACAGGCAACCATGAAATACACTGTTTTGCCTTTTCTTTCCATACAAATGTCTAAGTGACCAAATTTGACCTCCACATGAAACCGGTCAAGGTCAACCAAAGGTCATCATTTGAACAAATTTGGTAGGGCCTGAGTCTCAGATGCTACATACCAAATTTCAAGGTCATCGGCCGCTTGTATTTTCTTCTCTACATAAACTGCTGGGTTTTAGCCCCCGCCCATTGGGGCTTGAAGAAATAGATAGGCTGCATGATGCTTCCACGCAGAGCTGAAACCGACCTGCACACGAGTACTGGTAAACAGCTTAGAGGATCTTAGCCTGCCCAGCCAATGCGGTGCGAGTTGGCCCGTCCATGCTTATAAACCCTATTGGTTTCATTGGGCGGCAGGGCTTGAGATGTCATGTCATATCAATGTCCAGTAAAAGTCCCACAAAATTGGAAGCAACGTCTCCAAAGTGACCTTTACAGTGTTGATGGGGACGTTAAACTTCAAATCAAACAAACAAACAAACTGCTGGGGTGATTGAAACTAAATTACATATAAAGCCTGTGTGGGAAGAAATAACAAATGTTTGTTTGTAAGGACTGGGTCACATGACCAATGACCACCATGGCTATATATGGTAAAAACCATTAAAAATATTCTCCTCCAGAAATTAATGACCAATGATCCTTCAGACTTGGTATATAGCATTAGGGACTTGGGTCCTACCAATTTTGTTCAAATGATGACCTTTTGTTTACCTTGACCTGTTTTACATCAAATAAAAATCAAAAAATGAGTTCCTTTAAGAGCAATGAAAACATTCATAAGAAAGAAGATGGGTCATACTACGTAGTTTCGGCTAATAAAGCCTAATCAGTGACCCTGTAATGATCCGGCAAAGAAAGCCAGAGGAAACATACTGCAGTTTTGCGAATTTCGAACAGGCAGTCGACTCAAAGACTGATATAAATCAAAATGTGGTCCAAATAATTAAAAATCTGTCTAGAATATGAGTCTAAACCAAAAATTTATTTCCGATTTCTCAGAATATTCACGCTGATCTCAAAGGACCAAAAGTAAAATATAAACTGCACTATGGTTGATGTACGGGGAGACGTTTTACGGCCGCCACACGGCACAACACCAGCTGCAGTGAAGGCAAATAAAAATCAAAAAATGAGTTCCTTTAAGAGCAATGAAAACATTCATAAGAAAGAAGATGGGTCATACTACGTAGTCAAATTTGGTCACTTAGACATTTGTATGGGGAAAAAAAAGGCAAAACAGTGGATTTGTCTGATTCTATTGTAGCCTGTGGCATCAGAATTGATATTTACAATCAGCTGAAGGGAAGTTTATCAATTCAAAAGGTCAGGGTCATTTTCTAAGCTTTGCCCTGGATGACTTAGATTCAGTATTTTAATCTTCTCCTGTGCTGATTGAAACCAAATTACAATGAACAGCCTCTGTGGGACGAGGCCATGAAAAGTTATTTGTGGGGTTGTATTCAAATATCTAAGATGAATTGCCTGTATATGGTATAAAGCACACAACCTCTGGTGAGTATAGTGGCCCATGGGCCTCTTGTTTTTAGCTTACCGTCACGTAGTGACGAGGTGAGCTTTTGGGATCACTTTTTGTCCGTCGCCCGTCGTGCGTGCGTCCATGCGTGCGTAAACAATTTCTTTAAACGACATCTCCTCCTAAACCACTGATCGGATTTTGGCCAAACTTCACAGGAATGATCCTTAGGTGGTCCCCTTTCAAAGTTGTTCAAATGGTTCCAGTCCGTTGCACATCTAAGTCACAGGAGCCAAAAATAGATTTTCTTCACCAAAAACTTAAAAAATCTTCTTCTCTGAAACCACAAGGCCCAGGTCTTTGATATTTGGTATGAAGTTTCATCTAGTGGACCCCTACCAAGATTGCTCAAATTATAGTGCTGGGGCCAAAAATGTCCCCGCCCCGGGGCCCTTTGGTTTTACATAGGCTTATATAGGGAAAACCTTTATAAATCTTCTTCTCTGAAACCACAAGGCCCAGGTCTTTGATATTTGGTATGAAGCTTCATCTAGTGGACCCCTACCAAGATTGTTCAAATTATAGTGCTGGGTTGAAAAAATGCCCCCTCCCCGGGACCCTTTGGTTTTACATAGGCTTATATAGGGAAAATCTTTAGAAATCTTCTTCTCTGAAACCACAAGGCCCAGGACTTTGATATTTGGTATGAAGCTTCATCTAGTGGACCCCTACCAAGATTGTTCAAATCATAATGCTGGGACAAAAAATGCCCCCGCCACGGGGCCCTTTGGTTTTACATTGGCTTAAATAAGGAAAATCTTTAAAAATCTTCTTTTCTGAAACCACAAGGCCCAGGTCTTTGATATTTGGTATGAAGCTTCATCTAGTGTACCCCTACCAAGATTGTTCAAATTATAGTGCTGGGGCCAAAAATGCCCCCGCCCCGGGGCCCTTTGGTTTTACATAGGCTTATATAGGGAAAATCTTTAAAAATCTTCTTCTCTGAAACCGCAAGGCCCAGGACTTTGATATTTGGTATGAAGCTTCATCTAGTGGACCCCTACCAAGATTGTTCAAATTATTGTGCTGGGACAGAAAATGCCCCCGCCACGGGGCCCTTTGGTTTTACATTGGCTTATATAGGGAAAATCTTTAAAAATCTTCTTCTCTGAAACCACAAGGCCCAGGTCTTTGATATTTGGTATGAAGCTTCATCTAGTGGACCCCTACCAAGATTGTTTAAAATATAATGCTGGGGCGAAAAATGCCCCCCGCCCCGGGGCCCTTTGGTTTTACATAGGCTTAAATAGGGAAAATCTTTAAAAATCTTCTTCTCTGAAACCACAAGGCCCAGGACTTTGATATTTGGTATGAAGCTTCATCTAGTGGACCCCTACCAAGATTGTTCAAATAATAGTGCTGGGACAAAAAAATGCCCCCGCCAAGGGGCCCTTTGGTTTTACATTGGCTTATATAGGGAAAATCTTTAAAAGTCTTCTTCTCTGAAACCACAAGGCCCAGGCCTTTGATATTTGGTATGAAGCTTCATCTAGTGGACCCCTACCAAGATTGTTCAAATTATAGTGCTGGGGCCAAATATGCCCCCGCCCCGGGGCCCTTTGGTTTTACATAGGCTTATATAGGGAAAATCTTTAAATATCTTATTCTCTGAAACCACAAGGCCCAGGACTTTGATATTTGGTATGAAGCTTCATCTAGTGGACCCCTACCAAGATTTTTCAAATTATAGTGCTGGGGCAAAAAGTGCCCCCGTCCCAGGGCCCTTTGTTTTTACATAGGCTTATATAGGCAGAATCTTTAAAAATTTTCTTCTCTGAAACTGCCAGGCCCAGGACTTTGATATTTAGAATGAAGCTTCATCTAATGGACCTTTTCCAAGATTATTCAAATTATAGCCCTTGGGCCAAAAATGCCCCCGCCCCGGGACCCTTTGGTTTTACATAGACTTCTATAGGGAAAATCTTTAAAAATCTTCTTCTCTGAAACCACAAGGCCCAGGACTTTGATATTTGGTATGAAGCTTCATCTAGTGGACCCCTACCAAGATTGTTCAAATTATAGTGCTGGGACAGAAAATGCCCCCGCCACGGGGCCCTTTGGTTTTACATTGGCTTATATAGGGAAAATCTTTAAAAATCTTCTTCTATGAAACCACAAGGCCCAGGTCTTTGATATTTGGTATGAAGCTTCATCTAGTGGACCCCTACCAAGATTGTTTAAAATATAGTGCTGGGGCGAAAAATGCCCCCCGCCCCGGGGCCCTTTGGTTTTACATAGGCTTAAATAGGGAAAATCTTTAAAAATCTTCTTCTCTGAAACCACAAGGCACAGGACTTTGTTATTTGGTATGAAGCTTCATCTAGTGGACCCCTACCAAGATTGTTCAAATAATAGTGCTGGGACAAAAAAATGCCCCCGCCACGGGGCCCTTTGGTTTTACATTGGCTTATATAAGGAAAATCTTTAAAAGTCTTCTTCTCTGAAACCACAAGGCCCAGGTCTTTGATATTTGGTATGAAGCTTCATCTAGTGGACCCCTACCAAGATTGTTCAAATTATAGTGCTGGGGCCAAAAATGCCCCCGCCCCGGGGCCCTTTGGTTTTACATAGGCTTATATAGGGAAAATCTTTAAATATCTTATTCTCTGAAACCACAAGGCCCAGGACTTTGATATTTGGTATGAAGCTTCATCTAGTGGACCCCTACCAAGATTGTTCAAATTATAGTGCTGGGGCAAAAAGTGCCCCCGTCCCAGGGCCCTTTGTTTTTACATAGGCTTATATAGGCAGAATCTTTAAAAATCTTCTTCTCTGAAACTGCCAGGCCCAGGACTTTGATATTTAGAATGAAGCTTCATCTAATGGACCTTTTCCAAGATTATTCAAATTATAGCCCTTGGGCCAAAAATGCCCCCGCCCCGGGACCCTTTGGTTTTACATAGACTTCTATAGGGAAAATCTTTAAAAATCTTCTTCTCTGAAACCACAAGGCCTAGGTCTTTTATATTTGGTATGAAGCTTCATCTAAAGAACCCCTAACAAGATTATTCAAATTATAGTGCTGAGGCTAAATATGTCCCTGCCCCGGGGCCCTTTGGTTTTACATATGCTTATATAGGGAAAATCTTTAAAAATCTTCTTCTCTGAAACCACAAGGCCCAGGTCTTTGATATTTTGTTTGAAGCTTCATCTAGCGGACCTCTACCAAGATTGTTCAAATCATAACCCTGGGGCCAAAAATGCCCCCTCCCCGGGGGCTTTGATTTTACATAGGCTTATATTGGGAAAATCTTTAAAAATCTTCTTCTCTGAAACCGCAAGGCCCAAGTCTCTGATATTTGGTGTGAAGCTTCATCTAGTGGACCTCTACCAAGATTGTTCAAATTATAGCCCTAGGGACAAAAATGCCCCCGCCCCAGGGCCCTTTGGTTTTACATACCGTAAAAATTCGGCTATAAGACGAGGATTTTTCCCTCCAAAACGAGCCCCAAAAAGTGACCCCGTCTTATAGCCGAGGTCATGGACTGCAGGCTTTTTTCCGGTAATGTCCGCCGAAAACCAGACATACGGAAAAAGCCGATCGGTGATTTTTGAATTGATATAAATCACCGCCCACAAACCACCATTACGATTTTTCTGCACGCGATCGGTAAACGACATCATCCTACGCCATTATCCCAACACATGTTTAATGTCAATGCATGTATCTATTTCATTAAAAAAAATGGAGCCGGTAAAAAATATTTTCCCGATAGCTAAACGTTTGTGAATAGAGGTGGATAGAAAATCAGTGCTTTGCACAGCTCCCGAATTATCCCTAGAAGCTCCGTGTCAATAACCAACAACAGCGTTCGACTTTTCCCGCCAACGTCTGCTATTTGGCGCCAAAACATAACCATTCATGAGATCATGGAATAGTCCGAGTTTATAATGCAAACATGTACCGTTAGATGTAGCTAATAGTCTGAAGAGCAATTAAATCATTTTCACATTGATTGTGGATTAAATTTTATGACTGGAGGATAAACCCAAATTAGAGACATAACTTGACCATATTTTCACACCTTATCGACACGCACCGCGGGGTGGCAATTATACGACAGGGATTAACAATAGTGTCATACTTGAACTGTAATAAATACACAGGCGGTTTGTCTCTGAATTGACAGCGATTTACTTACTGGTCTAGTTTTACCGTATTTAAGGACTCAAAAAGATCGGCGGTTGTTGACATTTTTTTTTTTTTTGCACTTGTCCCGACCGAGTGTCATAAGGTCAAAGTGCACCTGCCCGGCGTGATTTCGGTCTTGTCCCGGACGGCCGGGAAATGGATTTGTCAGCCCCTGTCGTCTATTAAATAGAAGTCTGTGTAGCCTAAGCCAGCAAGGCATGTACCGGGCCGACAGCGATACGACGTAACGGCCCGACGTTTGCCGCTATTTTGTGCTAGCTGGGGCGTTGGTTCTCAAACTGAATAGCTAGGTGTTGTGTTCCCCAATGAAAAAAACGTTCAGTTACTTGTAAAAAAGCTGCAACAAATATTTCTAAATTTTGTGGATGGAAATGAATTTCCCCCTTTCCCAACGCTTAATAGACGTACCTATTCAGATTCAATAAGAGTTGTCTCTCTTTGTAACTCTTACAAACGAAGACACAGAATGTCAACAGACATAAACAAGCCATGTTTGGGGTAAGTAGAGGGGTTTTCTGACGAAAAAAGGCCGATTTCTCACATCTAAATGACATCTGGCTGTAGCAGATAGGCCCCGACAGATATGGCAAAAATTTGACCCGTCTTGTAAAAGAGTATAAGCAAAATCCCACCTTTGAAAAACTGAAAAAGGGGTCCCGTCTTATAGCCGAATCGCCTTATAGCCGAATCTTTACGGTAGGTTTATATAGGGAAAATAATTAAAAATCTTCTTCTCTGAAACCACAAGACCCAGGTCTTTAATGTTTGGTATGAAGCTTCATCTAGTGGACCTCTACCAAGATTATTCAAATTATAGCCCTGGGGCCAAAAATGCCCCCGCCCCGGTGGCCTTTGGTTTTACATAGACTTATACAGGGATAATCTTTAAAAATCGTCTTCTCTGAAACCGCAAGGCCCAGTTCTTTAATATTTGGTGTGAAGCTTCATTTAGTGGACCTCTATCAAGATTGTTCAAATTATAGGCCTAGGGCGAAATATGCCCCCACCTGCAGGCCCTTTGGTTTTACATAGACTTATACAGGGAAAATCTTTTAATAGCTTCTTCTCCAAAACCGGATGGCCCAGTTCTTTGAAATTTGGTGTGTAGCTTCATCTAGTGGACCTTCGCCAAGATTGTTCAAATTATAGTCTTTGTTGATATTTGGTATGAAGCTTCACCTTTTTAGACCTCCCTCAACATTATGCACATTATAACCCTGGGGTCAATAATGGCCCTCTTCAGGGCCCACTTGTTACTCTATGGATCAGGTGAGCGATCCAGGGCCATCATGGCCCTCTTGTTTCTGAAAGCATATACCCCTTTTTCACATATAATCAGTGAAAAACAAACAGCAAGTTTCAAAAGTTGTCTCCCTTGTAAACAAAATCCCTGGATATATGCCAGGTGTATCCATTCCTCTTAATTTACACAAAAAAATATTAGAGAATTTTATAATGATATACTTATACACTGTAGAGGCATTATAACGCTGACGCTTAAAATGCGGAAATCCTTATAACGCTTTTGGTCTGTGGCTCCTGTTTCTTTTTGTCGCACCTGCTATTAGCATGGTGCGATATAGGTGTCACGTTTTCCATCCGTTCGTTCGTTCGTCCGTCCGTCCCGACTTGTGACCACTCTAGCATTCACCCTAATGGTCAAAACTATTAGAGCTTCATTGACGATACTTGGTACAAACTTGTATCTGTGGATGGCAACTTAAATGCAAGCATCCATATTTGACCTTGACCTACATTTCATGGTTCACTGACATTGTAAAATATTGCGACCACCCTAGCGTTCACCCTAATGGTCAAGTTTATTTCTCAAGAACTACAAGAGCTTCATTAATGATATTTGGTACAAACTTGAATCTAAGGATGGCAACTTAAATATACCGGCCCCAATAGCTCAGTTGGTAGAGTGTCAGCTCCGGGGAACGGGAGGTCACGGGTTTGATACCGGGCCACGACAGACCAAAGTCATTAAAAATGGTACTAGGTCCTCGCTTGGCACTAAGATTTATGGGGTAGAGCTAGGACTGGTCGACCCAGTGTCAAGATAATGTGACTGGGTTTGGTATCATGTAATGTGTTTGGGACATGATACTTCAGTGAGGCAGCACTATAAAAGTGAACATTGAGCCCCCTGTCGCAACCAAACACTGTCGTGATATGACTGAAAAATTGTTGAAAGCGACGTTAAACCCGAATTCACACACACACACACACACACACATGGCAACTTAAATGCAAGCATCCATATTTGACCTTGACCAAAATTTCATGGTTCACTGACTTTGTAAAATGTTGTGAACTCTAGCATTCTCCCTAATGGTTAAGTTCATTTCTCAAGAATTATTACAGCTTCATTAATGATACTTAGTACAAGCTTGCATTTAAGAATGGAAAATTTTATGCAAGCATCTATGTTTGACCTTGACCTACATGTACATATCATGGTTGGGTGACTTTCCACCTCCACAGGTGCGACATAGCCTCAGGCGGAATTTTTCGGCATCAGAACATGCTCCACTGGCATCATTTGCAAGGATGAATATCAAAAAGTGCACTGCCCTTCAGACTGGAACATTAACCGGAGCTCCCTGTGCAGAGAGAGTCATCCCCTGTGCAGGTTAAAGACCCTTACCGGAATTACATGATTACTGTGTAGGCTTTGCTTCTGCAGATCTGTAGTGTATATAATGTACTTGTACACCGTCTGTGTCCCCTCCTTGGGTTAAGGCAAAACTGGAAGAAAAAAAGACTCCACTTCCTGCAGCGTCCGATCTGATCTGTTTGCCATTGACCTGTTTTGAAGTTTCCCGTATAACATGGGTTAACCCATTTTGTACCGTAAACCCCAAAATGGGTACCCTGGCAAACAATGCAGGCCCAGAGCAGACGCCGCAGAACGCAGCATCTGATCAGGGCCTACACTGTTTGCAAAAAGTTCAGCTATTTTCCGAATAGTTTTTGAAGAAAACACAACTTGACACCCCTAAATTTTGAAATGGACTGACTCCTGCTATATATAAGGTGGAAGATTACATTTGGTACGGGCTCGATCCCGGGCCGCGACATACCAAAGTCGTTAAAAATGGTACTAGCTGCTCCTCGCTTGGCACTCAGATTTACGGGATAGAGCTAGGACTGGTCGACCCAGTTTCAGGATAATGTGACTGGGTGTGGTATCATGTAATGTGTCTGGGACATGATACTTCAGTGAGGCAGCACTATAAAAGTGAGCATTGAGCTCCCAGTCGCAACCAGACACCGTCGTGATATGACTGAAAAATTGTTGAAAGCGACGTTAAACCCGAATTCGCACACACACACACACACACACACACACACACACGTTCCATTTGGTACAGAAAGGGTTAATTGAGGATTTAGAATAGTTTCTGGGGCCAGTTTTTAAAAACTAACGATGTCGTTAGTTAAGGTATCGTTAAAACTTTGATAATTTATTATGGCAAATATACTAATATTTTTGCTGAAGAAATGTGAGCAGCTTTTGTGAATGCAACAGCTGCTCACATTTTTTCAGCAAAAATCCCAAAATTTTGAATATTAAACTTGCTACAACAGTTAACAATATGACCACTAAAGAGCTCATTAAGCTAACGATGCTTTGAACAACTGGCCCCTGGTGTATTTTCAGGCTGTCCTATGGGTGCAATTGGAACTGGGACAATTGGTCGAGGATACCGAGGAGAATTCTGCAGGTTCCAGATGGTTCCCGGCATGTATGAGTATCATATTGTCCCAGCTGATGCAGTAAGAGACATTTTAACCCTTATTCTGCTGAATATTCAAGTTAGCCACACTTCTGACTTTGAACTAATCAAATTACTTGATGTAATTTATACCTACAAATTCACAAACTGAATGACAAACAGTGTAGATCCTGATCAGATGGCTTCTTCAGAAGCCATCTGATCTGGATCTTCACTGTTTGCAAAGGTAGGGTTTGTCGTGAACAGCAGGATAAGGGTTAACATTTGAAATAAATACTAGGACAGAAAAGAAATGTAACACCTTTATTGTTTTAGATGTCATTTAAATAAAAGTCAAAAATTATAAACAGGTAAAAATACCCACCAGTATGCAAAAGTACAAAAAGGGAAAATGTTAGACTACACAAATCTATTTCTTTTTGATGTTCTATGGATGCTGGCCTCAGACAGGTGGTCCCTGATCCCCGACAGCTCAGCAACTTTCTTTCAGAATCAGAATCGTTAGTGGTGACCAGGCCACCAACCTCCTGAACACTATCAGTTACCATAGGGCGCTTCAAGCCCCAGGACCAGAAATATCCCTGAGAAGGTCTTGATCTGCGTAGGTTAATGGACTTGCTAAGCATAGCCATAATAGTATTGACTTCAAAACAAACAGGTAAAAACTACAAAGAGTATAGAAAAAATATTATTTTTTTCAGTTTATAGTGACAATACGTAAGGAAGGACAGACTGTGTACCAGAAAGTTTTGACTGGCATGCGAGCAGGAAAGGCACTGAAGTCCTGGGAATGGGGTTTCCCATTGAACCAAGCAACCTATCAGGCCCTTTTCCCCAGGGCATGGACTGTGTATGATATACCAGAGTTTAATGTTAGACTCATTTGTGCTCAGATCTCACCTGTGATACCACATGATTACAAGGTTTGTATATTGTATTTTAATGAGTTTAATGCTACACACATCTGTGCCCATGTCTCACCTGTGATACCACATGATTACAAGGTTTGTATTGTGTATTAAGAGTAAGACTAATGTTAATTACATTATACGATTTGTTTATTGTTTTTGAGTGACTTTAACCCATTTTGTACCGAAACTCCAAAACGGGTAACTGGCAAACAGTGCAGGCCCAGACCAGACACCGCAGAACTCGGAGTTTGATCTGGGCCTACACTGTTTGAAAAAAAATCGGCCTTTCCAAATTTATTTTGAAGGAAACACAACCTGACACACCCAAATTTTGAAATGGCCTGTGATGAAAGGCTGGCCCTGGTATCTCAATCAGATATGTGTCCAACTGGTGTTCAGGAGGTTGATGGTTTGATTCCTGCTAAGTTTGGCAACATTCTTTCATAGAGGTTAACCCTTTTTGTATCAAATGGAATCTTTCAACTTATATATAGTAGGAGTCCATTTCAAAATTTAGAGGTGCCAGGTTGTTTTTTCTTCAAAAACTTTGGAAATTGTCTGAAAATTTTGCAAACAGTGTAGGCCCTGATCAGACACCGCAGAACGCGGCGTCTGATCTGGGCCTGCACTGTTTGTCATTTACCCGTTTTGGGCTTTCTGGTACTCAATGGGTTAATCATAAAAAATTTTCTGCTGTTATTTGGTCTATTCCACTAATACAAGAAGCTGTCAGTTTCAGGTATAGCCTAAAATAGTGTTGACTGAACCATTAAACTCAAAAACAATCAATCTCACCTTTACAAGGTTTGTATGCTGATTTTAAGTCATCATTGAAAAACATTGACCCTTCCCTCATTGTATAGATCCTGTATCAGAAGCAGTTCTGTGCGAAATCACAAGACAGTCAGTAAAAAAATGTTATACATTGGAATGGTCCTTTTTGAAGTAGATTGACACATTTGATCTTGATGAAGTTGATGTATGATAACCCTTAAACTGTCAATCTTAATATTTGTAGATGTCATTTTCAAATATTTTCTTCAAATTTTTCAGAGAATATAAGGTTTGAAATCACATGTGAATCGTCTGCCAGCAGACAATTTACATTTCACAATTTACATGTAATGTCATGCCTTATTTTCTCTGAAAAATACATATACTTAACCCATTATATAATAGTGGACTCTTCCATTCCTATATGTTGGACAAGTTAATTTGTAATATAAGGGGTGTCAGGCCTATTTTTAGCTCACCGTCACGTAGTGACGAGGTGAGCTTTTGGGATCACTTTTTGTCCGTCGTGCGTCCGTGAGTGCGTGCGTCCGTCCGTAAACAATTTCTTTAAACGACATCTCCTCCTAAACCACTGATCGGATTTTGACCAAACTTCACAGGAATGATCCTTAGGTGGTCCCCTTTCAAAGTTGTTCAAATGGTTCCGGTCCGTTGCACATCTTGGTCACAGGAGCCAAAAATAGATTTTTTTCACCAAAAACTTAAAAAATCTTCTTCTCTGAAACCACAAGGCCCAGGTCTTTGATATTTGGTATAAAGCTTCATCTAGTGGACCCCTACCAAGATTGTTCAAATTATAGTGCTGGGGCCAAAAATGCCCCCGCCCTGGGGCCCTTTGGTTTTACATAGGCTTATATAGGGAAAATCTTTAAAAATCTTCTTCTCTGAAACCACAAGGCCCAGGACTTTGATATTTGGTATGAAGCTTCATCTAGTGGACCCCTACCAAGATTGTTCAAATTATAGTGCTGGGACAAAAAATGCCCCCGCCACGGGGCCCTTTGGTTTTACATTGGCTTATAAAGGGAAAATCTTTAAAAATCTTCTTCTCTGAAACCACAAGGCCCAGGTCTTTGATATTTGGTATGAAGCTTCATCTAGTGGACCCCTACCAAGATTGTTCAAGTTATAGTGCTGGGGCCAAAAATGCCCCCGCCCCGGGGCCCTTTTGTTTTACATTGGCTTATATAGGGAAAATCTTTAAAAATCTTCTTCTCTGAAACCACAAGGCCCAGGACTTTGATATTTGGTATAAAGCTTCATCTAGTGGACCCCTACCAAGATTGTTCAAATTATAGTGCTGGGGCAAAAAATGCCCCTGTCCCGGGGCCCTTTGGTTTTACATGGGCTTATATAGGGAAAATCTTTAAAAATCTTCTTCTCTGAAACCGCAAGGCCCTGGACTTTGATATTTGGTATGATGCTTCATCTAGTGGACCCCTACCGAGATTGTTCAAATTATAGTGCTGGGGCAAAAAATGCCCCCGCTCAGGGGCCCTTTGGTTTTACATGGGCTTATATAGGGAAAATCTTTAAAAATATTCTTCTCTGAAACAGCAAGGCCCAGGACTTTGATGTAAGGTATGAAGCTTCATCTAGTGGACCCCTACCAAGATTGTTCAAATTATCAAATTATAGCCCTTGGGCCAAAAATGCCCCTGCTGCGGGGCCTCTTGGTTTTACATAGACTTATATAGGGAAAATCTTTAAAAATCTTCTTCTCTGAAACCACAAGTCCTAGGTCTTTTATATTTGGTATGAAGCTTCTTCTAAAGGACCCCTACCAAGATGATTCAAATTATAGTGCTGGGGCCAAAAGTGGCCCCGCCCCGGGGCCCTTTGGTTTTACATAGGCTTATATTGGGATAATCTTTAAAAACTTCTTCTCTGAAACCACAAGGCCCAGGACTTTGAAATTTGGTATGAAGCTTCATCTAATGGACCTCTACCAAGATTGTTCAAATTATAGCCCTGGGACAAAAAATGCCCCCACCCCGGGGCCCTTTGGTTTTACATAGATTTATATAGCCCCGGGGCCATTTGGTTTTGCAGAGGCTTATGTAGGGAATATCTTTAAAAAAAATCTTCTTCTCTGAAACCGCAACGCCCAGGTCTTTGATATTTGATGTGTAGCTTCATCTAGTGGACCTTTGCCAAGATTGTTCAAATTATAGCCTTTGTTGATGTTTGGTATGAAGCTTCACCTTTTAAGACCTCCCTCAACATTATGCACATTAAAGCCCTGGGGCCAATAATGGCCCTCTCTGGGGCCCACTTGTTACACTATGGATCAGGTGAGCAATCCAGGGCCATCATGGCCCTCTTGTGATTAATATTAGGATCACTTTTTGTCTGTCATCCATGCGTAAACAATTTCTTCAAACAACATCTCCTCCTAAACCACTGATGGGATTTTGACCAAACTTCACAGGAATGATCCTTAGGTGGTCCCCTTTCAAAGTTGTTCAAATGGTTCCGGTCCATTGCACATATAGGTCACAGGAGACAAAAATAGATTTTTTCACCGAAAACTTAAAAAATCTTCTTCTCTGAAACCGCAAGGCCCAGGTCTTTGATATTTGGTATGAAGCTTCATCTAGTGGACCACTACCAAGATTGTTCAAATTACAGTGCTGGGGCCAAAAATGCCCCAGCCCCGGGGCCCTTTGGTTTTACATGGGCTTATAAAGGGAAAATCTTTAAAAATCTTCTTCTCTGAAACCGCAAGGCCCAGGACTTTGATATTTAGTATGAAGCTTCATCTAGTAGACCCCTACCAAGATTGTTCAAATTGTAGTGCTGGGGCCAAAAATGCCCCCGCCCCAGGGACCTTTGGTTTTACACGGGCTTATATAGGGAAAATCTTTAAATATCTTCTTCTCTGAAACCGCAAGGCCCAGGTCTTTGATATTTGGTATGAAGCTTCGTCTCGTGGACTCCTACCAAGATTGTTCAAATTATAGTGCTGGGGCCAAAAATGGCCCCCCCCAGGGCCCTTTGGTTTTACATGGGCTTATATAGGGAAAATCTTTAAAAATCTTCTTCCCTGAAACCGCAAGTCCCAGGTCTTTGCTATTTGGTATGAAGCTTCATCTGATGTACCGCTACCAAGATTGTTCAAATTATAGTTCTCGGGCCAAAAATGGCCCCGCCCCAGGGCCCTTTGGTTTTACATCGGTTTATATTTGGATAAAATCTTTAAAAATCTTCTTCTCTGAAACCTCAAGGCTCAGTTCTTTGATATTTGGTATGAAGCTTCATCTTGTAAACCTCTACCAAGATTGTTCAAATTATAGCCCTGGGGCCAAAAATGCCCCTGTCTCGGGGCCCTTTGGTTTTACTTAGACTTATACAGGGATAATCTTTAAAAATCTTCTTCTGTGAAAGCACAAGGCCTAGGTCTTTGATATTTGGTGTGAAATTTCATCTAGTTGACCTCTATCAAGATTGTTCAAATTATAGACCTTGGGTCAAAAATGCCCCCGCCCCGAGACCCTTTGGTTTTACATGGGCTTATATAGGGAAATCTTTAAAAATCTTCTTCTCCGAAACTGCAAGGCCCATGTCTTTGATATTTGGTATGGAGCTTCATCTAGTGGACCTCTACCAAGATTGATCACATCATAGCCCCCGGGCTACAAATCCCCCGCCCCGGGGCCCTTTTGTTTTACATAGACTTATATAGAGATAATCTTTGAAAATCTTTTTCTCTGAAACAGCATGGCCCAGGTCTTTGATATTTGGTGTGAAGCTTCATCTAGTTGACCTCTATCAAGATTATTTAAATTATAGCCCAGAGGCCAAAAATGCCCCTGCTCTGGGGCCATTTGGATTTACCTAGGCTTATGTAGGGAATATCTTTAAAAAAATCCTCTTCTCTGAAACCGCAAGACCCAGGTCTTTGATATTTGGGGTGTAGCTCCATCTAGTGGACCTTTGCCATGATTATTCAAATTATAGCCTTTGTTGATATTTGGTATGAAGCTTCACCTTTTTAGACCTCCCTCAACATTATGCACATTATAGACCTGGGGTCAATAATGGCCCTCCCCGGGGCCCACTTGTTACTCTATGGATCAGGTGAGCGATCCAGGGCCATCATGGCCCTCTTGTGTTTTATATTAGGATCACTTTTTGTCTGTCATCCATGTGTAAACAATTTCTTCAAACGACATCTCCTCCTAAACCACTGATCTGATTTTGGCCAAACTGCACAGGAATGATCCTTAGGTGGACCCCTTTCAAAGTTGTTCAAATGGTTCAAATGGTTCTGGTCCGTTGCACATAAAGGTCACAGGAGCCAAAAATAGATTTTTTTCACCGAAAACTTAAAAAATCTTCTTCTCTGAAACCGCAAGGCCCATGTCTTTGATATTTGGTGTGTAGCTTCATCTAGTGGACCTTTGCCAAGGTTGTTCAAATTATAGCCTTAGTTGACATTTGGTATGAAGCTTCACCTTTTTAGACCTCCCTCAACATTATGCACATTATAACCCTGGGGTCAATAATGGCCCTCCCCGGGGCCCACTTGTTACTCTATGGATCAGGTGAGCAATCCAGGGCCATCATGGCCCTCTTGTTCATTTTTATTCTATTTTAGATGGAAAATTCTGTTAGCAAATAGTGCAGGCCCTGATCAGACGCCACATTCTGTGTCTTCTGATCTGGGCCAGCACTGTTTGCCAAGGTACCCCTTTAGGGGTTTCCCCGCATACAACGGGTAAAAATTATAAGTGCTGTCTGCTCTGAGAATTTAAATGACACTTTAAGGGTTAAAATGAGTTTACACATGGGAAGTCAGTCCCTTCTTGATGTCACCTTAATGTTTACCAGCTTGGTTCCTAGTGTGAACATAGTTTGAACCAAATCAGCCTGGTCCTTGGTTGGTTTTGCATCAGAGAAAGAAATCCTGGATTTTACCCTGGGATAGAAATTTTTATCATACTCTGGTTATCCTACCTATGAGTAAGATATAAATAGGGAATTCTCACGTTTGATGTGCACTGGTTGTATAGGCTGTCACTACCATTAAGGTGACATCACTGGACATTATGAAATCACGAAACACCACAGTTAAATCATCACAGTATGGCGGATATCAGCCATTGAAATGACTGTGTTATTAAAAACCCCTGCTTGAAAATGATAAATATGGGTTTGAGGGGTAGATAGAAAAATCTGTCCCTCAGGATCACATTGACATCACAAGGCATGCCTCATGATGCCAGACTGTGATCCCAAGGAACAGATTTTCTGTCCTGTAAGATTCCTGGATTCCCTTTCAGTCAAAGAAACATTGGATTGGGCAATATCGGATGAAATTATAGTTACAATTTTAACCCATTGTATGCGGGAAACCCCTTAAGGGGTACCTTGGCAAACAGTGCAAGCCCAGATCAGACGCCGCAGAACGCGGCGTATGCTCAGGGCCTGCACTATTTGCTAACAGAATTTTCTGTTGAAAATAGAATAAAAAAAATAGGCCTGCCACCCCTCATATAACAAATGGACTTGTCCAACATATAGCGATGGAAGAGTCCACCGGCATACAATGGGTTAAGGGAACTGGATTAGTCTTTGCGTTAACACAATTTGATGAGGCTCCAGTTGATGTGGAGTGTCAGTCTCTTGTGTGAATATAACCAAACTTCACATGGTTTGAATACTTACACATATTTATGTAAATTTCCCAGGATTCATCATTTCCTATGACAGCATTTATCTGGACAGTACAGAACAGTGGTTCAGATGACCTTGATATCAGTATAACCTTCACCTTCAAGAATGGTCAGGGGTCAAAGAAGGACAAAGAAGGTGGGGTCTGGACTGAGCCTTTCAACTGTGACAGTGAAGGAAGAGCTGTATCCGGAGTTCTGATACATCAGAGTTTTAGAGATATGAAGTGTGTGTATGCTCTTGCAGGAGCCAGAAAGGTTTGTTGTTAGAAGCAATAACCCATAACCATAAAATGCCAATCATGACTATTGTTGTCTGCTTTGCCATCTGTCGGTTACCTTAAAACTAAGTTTTTACCCACCCTGATTGCATGTTTGCAAAAATATTTTTAAAAAGTTTGCAAAAAAAAAATAAATAAAAAAATTCCGCAGACAACATAAGCAAACGACATTTTCAGATGTAGTTTTTCTCAGCGTTTTTAAGGGTTAACCCCTGCCCTGCTGAACATGACACCAAAATATATGTTGATCCAGATCAGATGGCTTTTGAAGCAGCCATCTGATCAGGATCTACACTGCTTGCCATTCAGTTTGTGAATTGAACAAATACATCATATCAAGTAATTTGATTGGTTGACAGTCAGAAATGGGTGTGGCAACACTAGTTTATTCAGCAGGACAAGGTTTATCAGAGAGTGATTTGAGTATTTCTTGATTTCAGTCTTCAGTCTTGTAAATACCAACTCTGTCTGAATAAAGCCTTCTATTTGTATGGACTACCTTTGCTCAAAAAACATCCATATACAGTCTGGCAAAGACACTGATCAGACCGCATGGTGTGGATGACCCGAGTCCTTGATGGGTACCCATATTCAAAGACATTTTCACTGCTGTATGTTTCAGACAAAAGCTAAGATCAGTCTGCTCAGAGCCTTTCCTAGCTCCATGAACAAGAAGTGGTTTCTATCCAAAGAGAAAGGTGCCTGTCTGAGTAAGGGCAAGGTCATACTTAGAGAAAAGTGTCTTTTTCCTGTGTCCAGCCAATACCTTTGTTATTCCTGGATGGATTTGGAAATTACTTTGCAGAAATTTTAACCATCATGACACAATTTAACCTTGACCTGCACGAAAGATAATGCCCCGCTTGTGGAGCTCTTGTTAAGAATTACTTTTTAAACATTTGAGCAAGCTAATAAGAAATTTTGGGTAAGAGTCCCACAAAATTGGAAGCAATCCAAAATGACCTATACAGTGTTGACGGGTATGTTAAACTTCAAATCAAACAAACAAGGAAAAAGACACTTATTTCATAGGTTAGTAGGAAAGGCTCAGGTCAGTCTGCACAAACAGAGGACTCTCATTATAACGACAGTATTTGATCATTTATACTTTAACGTTAAAAAGAATTAGCCGCTGTAAAGAACCAAAATAAGTAGTTTAATAGGTGATCAAGGGCCTTTTTCCCTCAGTTACTCCAAGAAATATGTTGTGGATATTTGTTAGAATTGCCTCACCGAGTTGCCTCACCAAGGCCATTATAAAAATATCCACAACTTTTGTTTCCTGCAGTAATAAATTTATATTCTTGCACACCAGATAAGGAAATCCATAGTTTTAGCTTGGGACAGAAATTCTGATCTAACCCAAAATTAAATATTCTCGTGTGTTTCATAAATGCACTAGTTGAATAAGACGGTCACAGCACATTACCTAAACATCACTGTAGTATCATCACAATATGGTGGATGTTGGCAACCAAAGTGACTGCAGCATTAAAAATCCATGCTCAGAAATGGAAGGTATGCAAAAAAAAGAATCTAAAATAGGTGTAAGGTGTGTAGAGAAAAATCCGTCCCTCGGGATCGCGGCAAGCCTCGTGATGCCGGACAGTGACCCTCAGGATGGATTTTTCCATCCACCCCTCACACACAGGTAAGATTCTTATATTCTTGAATATCTTCATTTACCCCTTCTATCTTGAGCTAAGGATTTGTTCCATTGAAATTGTCCTTGTAATGAATTTTGTTGTTATCATGTTGGCATAAAAAGGGTTGTCTGTAACATTGTGTCTTGCTAAAGCCTTCACTGATCACATACATGTAGAAAAGACTTTGCAGCTTCATGCAAGAGGCCATTCATGCAGGCCTACCATATTTACCCTAAATATTCGGACACCTCAACTCTTTACCATACTTGTTCTAAACTTTGAATAGGTTCAATTTTGTACGCGATAGTATGTCTAAAAACAGCTGGATGAATGGTAAACAGTGTAGACCCAGATGAGACGCCTTTTTTGCGGCAACTCATCTGGGTCTACACTGTTTGCTTTGGCTTGTCTGTCCGAATACAAAGGGGAAATAGGATATTTGATGGCTCTGGAGGGGCATTTGAAGAACAGAAATCAGAGAGTGCTAAAAGCCCTTTTCCAGTGTGCTCGGAAGAAGCTTCCATAGTGTAGTGGTTATGCTACTCGCCTTGTAACCCAGGGGTTACAGGATTGCCCCGGGCTTCTCCAGACTTTCGGATGAGTCTTTAAACCAAGGTCCCGTCTCCGTATGACCTTTGCTGTTGGTGATACGTAAAAACTCAAACACTCGCTCACTCCAATGTGCCGGCTTAATTTGATGTCCTAATCATAGCAAAAATGACTCTCTTCTTCCAGGATGGAGTTGACTTAAGTCACAAAGTGTCCTTTGACCCCAGTGGAACAGGGGCTGACCTCTGGGATGACCTGAAAGAAGATGGGAAACTGAATAGCACTGATGGTAAGGATCTGGGCCCCATTTGTTCGAAGTTAAAACTGTCAGAGGCATTAGTGGTGCATTTGTTTACATACTGTCAGAGAATATGGTAAAGACAGATTCGTTTTGCAGAAAATGTGAGTAGCTTTTTGCAAAAGCTGCTCATATTTTCTTCAGCAAAACTCATATTATTAACCCACTTTGTACCAGAAACCCGAAAACGGGGTAGTTGGCAAACAGTGCAGGCCCAGATCAGTTCTGCGGTGTCTGATCAGGGCCTACACTGTTTGCAAAAAGTTCAGCCAATTTCCAAGTAGATTTTGGAGAAAACACAACCTGATACCCCTAAATTTAAATGGACTCCTGCTATATATAAGGAGGAAGATTCCATTTGGTACAAAAAGGCTTATCCCATTTTATATGGGAAACCCCAAAATGGGTCATTGGCAAACAGTATGGGCCCAGATAAGAATTCAGCATTTGATCAGGGCCTTCACTATTGCAGAAAGTTTAACCATTATCTAAATAAATTTCTGAAAAAGACTGAACCCGACATCCCTTAATTTCAATATGGACGACTCCTGTGTATAAAGGAAAAGGTGTCATTCAGTACAAAATGGGTTTGATATAATACTTGGAACATCTGACATTTCCACTTCATACGAGATGATTAACGAATGATTCTTTGAAATACTTGGTCTTGTCACATATGGTTGAGGTAAATACATTGTATCTTGGATGGCTTAACCCTTTCCCACTCAGATATGTGTTTTTATGTGTGTGCACACCCCCCCCCCCCCCCCATTTTAAGTCCAAGAAGCACCTAAAATCTGCATTTCCTACCCCTGGATAGTTATGTTTGCTTTAAGATTTGTTTGCCTAAAAAGTGACCTGTTTTTTCGCGCGCCTCCCCACTAAAACAATTTGAGTGTATGGCCCAACCGGCCTCTAAAATTTATATCTGAGGGTGTCTGGGGTAAAAAATGTCTCAAAATTGATGCTGATAAAACATGCTGCAAACAGTGAAAATTGCCAGTGCCAAACCCCTTAATTGTTGCCTTGACAGCCATGTGAAGATTGAGATTTTGGTCAAAAATTCATGTGAAATCACACTTTTTGCCAACTTTGAGATGCCCCCTCATTACCATGACAACAATGATCAAGTCATGAAAGGTTGCATTTGAAAGGCTACAGCCCACTGAACATTCATACTGAGTTTGGTGTAAAACAGACCATTCATTATCAAACAATGGCTAGTTGAAGTTGCTGTCAGGTGCAACACTGTGAAAATCAGCGAAATTCACAAAATCCCTGTCAGAGTGGTAAAAGGGTTAAGGGGAATGGGAAAACCTGGCAGATTTTTCCGCCATTTTTCAAATGTAGACAACTTTCCGGACTTCCTGTTCACTTTTCTATAAGCCCTGTCCCACTGAAAAAGGTGTCAATTCTTAAAGGAAAGAATTTGCTCCTTAGGAGCAAATTCTTTCCTTTAAGAGTTGACACCTATTGACATTGGAGACAAAAATATTTCAGCAGGAGTTTCCTCCCCTGAAGGTGTTCCAGTTCCCCTTAAACACGCATGGCTTGTTGACCATGATTGCTTCCAACTTGCGCTGGAGTCCCTGGAGAATTCTTCCCAATTTTTTTTAGAAAAAGAATATTGTGTGTGCTCATTAGAACCACCTCATTGATGCAAATTTCGCACGTTGTACCCTGTATTTATAGAAGATAGAAATCTATTCATACTTTGTCACCTGATCTGGCACTAAAATTAACTCTCAAACAACTGCCATGGTCCCAATGGTATTTGACCCATTGAAATTTACTTGTAATAGTAGTTACACCACAACCTCAAATGCCCCTGCCAATCGGGGCTTGAAGAAATAGATGGGCTGCATGATGCTTCAATGCAGAGCTGAATCCGACCCACACACAAGTACTGGTAAGCACTTCAGAGGATCTTAGCCTGCCCAGGCAAAGTGGTGTGAGTGGCATACTGTCCATGCTTATAAACCCTATTGGTTTCATTTGGCGACGGGGCTTGAAATGTCATTTCGTCCAAATGTTCGTTAAAAGTCCCACAAAACAATGTCTCCAAAATGACCTTTACAGTGTTGACAGGGACGTTAAACCCCCAATCAAATAAACAAACACCACAACCCCGTTATAACACAGTTTGTTATAACACGGTTTGGATATAACAGGGTTTCAAGATGGATCCCAAAAATGTATAGATTATATAAATGGTCATTTTTCTATATAATCTATACATTTCTGTTTGGATATAACGCGGTTGTTTAACTAACACAGTTTCTGCTTTGGATCCCATTAACAGTGCTATAAAGAGATTGTGGTGTACTCGCAAACCAGTACATTACCAGTAGAACTTGTTAACAGATTTTTGATTTTCAAACTCTAACCTTATATTTTTTAGGATGAAAATAAAGAATATTTTTCATATTTTTTTGCTGGTTAGCTATGTAGCAAGTTTAGAGAGTACCAATAACCTGTTTTTGAGTAATTTCTTGCACACCAGATAAGGAAATCCATAGTTTTAGCTTGGAAAAGAAGTTTTAACCCTGGCATTCTTACCCAAAATCGAATATTCTGGCGTGTTTGATAAATGCACCAGTTGAATACGACCTCACGTGCCGTCGTTAGGGTTGACGTCACAGCGCTTTACGTGACATCACTAAACATCACTATAGTATCATCACAACATGGCGGACGTCGGCAACCGAAGTGACTGCAGTATTAAAAATCCATGCTCAGAAATGGAAGGTATGCAAGAAAAAGAATCCTACATGGATGTGAGGGGTGGATAGAAAAATCCATACCTGGGGATCACTGTCCGGCGTCACTCGGCAAGCCCGACAGTGACCCTCTGGATGGATTTTTCCATTCACCCCTCACACCCATGTAAGATTCGTATAGTATACCCCGGTAAACCTCTGTTTTGTCCATATAAAGTGTGGTTTACAAGGGTGTTTATTGCACCAACTTGTTAACATGATGATTCAGACAATTGTCTTAAAACCTAGCAAATACTAATGCATTAAACTTGGGTTATTGCATTGTTCACCTTATTTGCATTATCTGCTGGTTCCTAGTCTGAAGATTATCAGTGTTGGAAAACTGGTAACCAGACCCCCCTGACCTTTCAAGGTCAGGGGGGTCTGGTTACCTGTTTTTCCAATATTGATAAAGGGTAAGCTGGGAGCCAGCAAATAATGCAAAAATGGTAAATTATATTTTTATCTGTCTGCAGTCCCCAGTCCACAGACAATCAAAGGAAAGGCTGTAGGATCAGCAGTTTGTCTTCAGTGTTCTTTGAAACCAGCTCAGTCAGAAACCCTTGAGTTCTCCCTAGCCTGGGACATGCCTCTAATACACTTCAGGTCCAGAGAACTACTATATGCTAGGTGAGTTATAGGGCTCTGGTTCACTTGAGGTCACAAGCAATACACTGTAGATCCTTTATATCATGAAGCTCTGGGTCCAATGTTAGCCATCACTATATTATATTAGAATACAATGTGGTCTTGCTGTTTTTGTTTGATTTGAGGTTTAACGTCCCCGTCAACACTGTGAAGGTCATTTTTGAGACGTTGCTACCAATTTTGTGGGACTTTTACCCGACATTGAGATGAAATGACATCTCAAGCCCTGTCGCCCAATGAAACCAATAGGGTTTATTAGCATGGACGGTCCGCCTCGCACCGCAGTTCCTGGACAGGCTTAGATCCTCTAAGCGGTTTACCAGTAATAGTGTGCGGGCCGGATTCAGCTCTGCGTGGAAGCATCATGCAGCCCATATATTTCTTCAAGCCCCTATGGGCGGGGGCTGTTGTGGTCTTGCTGCAGTAGTGATCAATAGTTTTCCACACTCAGTGACGTATGGTCAAGTAAATAATCCTATTTCCCGACTGCTGGTAAAATGCATTTAGAACTGCTTAGTGGCAGTAAATACTACAGCCATTAAAGTTGAACAAGTTATTTTGATTGGGCTCAACTTATATACCACGTTTGAAAGCAGGTTATTGCCAAAACTGAAAGTTAAGGATACAATTTTTATCTGGGTTTTACAGCTGGTTCCACGGCTTACTTTGTGTAACTGATTTACCAGCATCACACCAGACTACAGAATCATAATGGGTTTCATGAGTAAAGTTAATGATGGGGTTAGGGTATTAGTTTATACAATTTTATTTTAGTTCGATTGCGATGAAAGCTCCAAGCTTATTGAATCACTCTCAAACACCCATTCCGGATGTTATCAGGCATGCATCAGAGAGAGGCAGTGACTTTTACACCACTGCTACCCATTTACACCTGGGTGGAGTGGGGCATTGTCATAACGTGTCTTGCCCAAGGACACACCACGCCTCTGGTGGCCAGATTTGAACTCACAACCTTTCGATCGTAAGTCAAACCAGCTAACCACTGAGCTATCGAGGCTGACTTATCGAGGTTTGGGTATTGAGTATTCAAAGTAAAAAATTTGAGTTTCTTTTGTGGCTTTTCATGGTATTCATAGTTGTCATTATGAAGGAAGACATTATAAAGATGTGATAAATCACACTCACCATGCTTTGCTCTTCTGCTGTATATTGTTACACCTGCTTTAAGCATGGTACAATAAAAAGAGTGATTTTCTGTCCATCTATCCATTCGTCTGTCCATTTTTCACTCACCTGTCACATAGTAGCAAGGGAAGCTTTGGTGATTACTTTTCATCTATTGTGCATGCATCCATCTGTGTGTCCCTGAACAATTTCTTCAAACAACATCTCCCTCTAAATCACTGATTGGATTTTGACCAAACTTCACAGGAATGATCCTTGGTATGACCTCTTTCAGAGTTGCTCAAATGGTTTCAGTCCATTGCACATTTGGGTCACAGGAGCTAAAAATAGATTTTTTTAAATGAAAACTTTAAAACTCTTCCTCTCTCAAACCTCAAGGCCCAGGTCTTTAATATTTGGTTTGTACCTTCATCTATTGGACCTCTACCAAGATTGATCAAATTATAGCCCTGGGGCCCACTTGTTTTACATAGACCTATAAGGGAAAAACCTTCAAAAATCTTATTGTCTGAAACCAGAAGGCGCAGGTCTTTGATATTTGTTATGTAGCTTCATCTAGTGGACCTCTACCAAGATTGTCTTTGATATTTGGTATGTAGCTTCATCAAGTGGGCCTCTACCAAGATTGTTCAAAGTATAGCCCTGGGACCAAAAATGGCCCAGCCCCATGACCCACTTGTTTTACATAGACTTATTAGGGAAAACCTTTAAAAATCTTCTTTTCTGAAACCAGAAGGCTCAGGTCTTTCATATTTGGTATGTGGCTTTGCTAGTGCACTTCTACCAAGACTGTTCAGATTGTAGCCCTAAGCCTAAAAATGACCCCACCTTGGGGCCCATATATTTTACATAGATTTACATGGGGAAAACATTTAAAATTCGTCTGGGCTGAAACCAGAAGGCCCAGGTCTTTGATATTTGGTATGTACCTTCACCTGATGGACCTCTACCAAAGTTGTTCAAATTATAGCCCTGGGGTCAAAATTGACCCAAGTACCAGGGGTCACATTTTACACACAGCCTTATATGGAAAAACTTTTAAACAATCTTCTTTATGAATCCAGAAGGCCAGAGCCTAGAAACTTGGTAAACAATTCATTCATTGATGATGACTTAAGAGAGCTGATTGATATGTTGTGAGCCTCATTTTGAAGAAGGTAAGTCTTTGACTATATAGGGCCGTATACCCAAGGACTGGTCTCATTTGGTCAGTTTATATCAACGAGGTAGCACTCTAAAGTAAACAAGACAAAGATCATTTGCAAAATGGACAAAATAGGTGATATAGCAGTGATCCATTATTTTCATAAAAAAGTCATAACAGCTAAGGATATCCATAATGATATTGTAGCAACACTAGAGAAAGATGCCCCATCATATGCTACAGTGAAAAGGTGGGTGGCGGAATTTATGCACAATAGAGCATTGGGGATGACCCCTGTCCTGGAAGGCATGTCAATGTTGCAACCCCATAAATGGTCAATAAAGTCCATGATATTGTTATGACTTACAGATGAGTCACAGAAAGATATATAGCCAGTAGAGTTGGCATTTCACAGGAAAGAGTACATTCCATTCTGACAGAGGATCTTGCAATGAGAAACGGGCCTCCGTGGCCTAGTGGATAAGAGCGCTGACTCTTAGTCATTAGGTCTCTCACTGCCGTAGGTTCGAGCCTCGCTCGGGCCACGTGTGAGACGCAAAGTTCTGCAACGGAAGGTCAGGTGGTTTTTCTCCGGGTACTCCGGTTTTCGCCCACCTCTGATTAACGATCGGCTCGATATGAGTGAAATAATCTTGAAAGGGCCGTAAAACCCAAACCAAAAAAAAAAAAAAAAAAAAAAAAAAAAAATCTTGCAATGAGAAAGCCTGATGGGTACTAAGACTTCTGACAGTTGATCAGAAGCACACCAGGCACACATTATCACGTGCTAATCTTAACCTTTTTGAGGAAGATCCTGCCAACTTTCTTCAGAGATTTGTCACTATGGATCAAACATGGGTTCATCATTTTACCCCACAGGCCAAACAACAATCAAAACAATGGCAGCACCCTAGGTCACCCCTGCCAAAGAAGGCAAAGACTGTTTGGTTACCTTAATCTCATTTTCAAGGTCACAGGCTCCCAAAAATTGTAAAGTTTGGAGAAATAATGGTTTGTCTGCTTGCTGTCTCATTTATGAATGTTTGTCAAAGTTGGTGCAATATAGACTGCAGCCTTTCAAAGAGTTGATTAGATTTTGGTGATCTTGACTTTTTTAAGGTCACGGGCTCTTGAAAACTGTAAGTTTATGGCCAAAAGTAGCTTGCCCTTAGATTTTGGTGACCTAAACCTAGTTTTCAAGGTCAGATGGGGGCACGGGGCCCCTAAAAATATTGTCAATTTTGACCTAGGTGCACCTGATATTATGATTGAATTAATGAGATTTGGTCAACCTTGGAACAATATATTGCAATCTGTCAAAAATTTTATAAATTCTGGTGACATTGACCTTATTTTCAAGGACACAGGCCCCAAAAAAGATCTCATGAAAAACTTGATGAAATTTGGTCATATTTGTCACAGGCTCCCAAAACTTGTATTTTTTTTTTTGGCAGATAATGGTTTGACTGCACCCTGTCTATTTGGTTTGAAGCTTCATCTAGTGGACCCCTACCAAGATTGTTCAAATTATAGTGCTGGGGCCAAAAATGCCCATGCCCCGAGGCCCTTTGGTTTTACATGGGCTTATATAGGGAAAATCTTTAAAAATCTTCTTCTCTGAAACCACAAAGCCCAGGTCTTTGATATTTGGTATGAAGCTTCATCTAGTAGACCCCTACCAAGATTGTTCAAATAATAGTGCTGGGGCCAAAAATGCCCCCGCCCCGGGGCCCTTTTGTTTCACATGGGCTTATATAGGGAAAATCTTTAAAAATCTTCTTCTCTGAAACTACACGGCCCAGGGCTTTGATATTTGGTATGAAGCTTCATCTTGTGGATCTCTACCAAGATTGTTCAAATTATAGCCCTTGGGCCAAAAATGCCCCTGCCCCCGGGCTCTTTGGTTTTACGTAGACTTATATAGGGAAAACCTTTAAAAATCTTCTTCTCAGAAACCACAAGGCTTAGGTCTTTGATATTTTGTTATGAAGCTTCAGCTAGTTGACCTCTACCAAGATTGTTCAAATTATAGCCCTTTGGCCAAAAATGCCCCCGCTCCAGGGCCCTTTGGTTTTACATAGACTTATATAGGGAAAATCTTTAAAAATCTTCTTCTCTGAAACCACAAGGCCCAGGTCTTTACTATTTGGTATGAAGCTTCATCTAGTGGACCCCAACCAAGATTGTTCAAATTATAGTGCTGGGGCCAAAAAAGCCTCTGCCCTGGGGCCCTTTGGTTTTACATGGGCTTATATAGGGAAAATCTTTAAAATTTTCTTCTCTGAATCCAAAAGGCCTAGGTTTTTGATATTTGGTGTGGAATTTCATCTAGTGGACCTCTATCAAGATTGTTCAAATTAAGGTGCTGGGGCAAAAAATGCCACCGCCCGAGACCCTTTGGTTTTACAAATACTTATATATGGAAATCTTTAAAAATCTTCTTCTCTGAAACTGCAAGGCCATGGTCTTTGATATTTGGTAACGAGCTTCATCTAGTGGACCTCTACCAAGATTGTTCAAATAATAGCCCTCGGGCCACTAATGCTCCCGCCCCGGGGCCCTTTGGTTTTACATAGACTTATATAAAGATAATTTTTGAAAATCTTCTTATTTGAAACAGCAAGGCCCATGTCTTTGATATTTGATGTGTAGCTTCATCTAGTAGACCTTTGCCAAGATTGTTCAGATTATAGCCTTTGTTGATATTTGGTATGAAGCTTCACCTTTTTAGACCTCCCTCAACATTATGCACATTATAACCCTGGGGTCAATAATTGCCCTCCTCGGGGCCCACTTGTTACTCTATGGATCAGGTGAGCGATCCAGGGCCATCATGGCCCTCTTGTTAGAATTGATGAATGTTTGTCAAAGTTTGCGCAATATAGATTGTAGCCTACCAAAGATTTGATTAGATTTTGGTGATCTTGACCTTTCTTAAGGTCACAGGCCCTTGACAACTGTCAGTTTATGGCCTAAAATGGCTTGTATGGGCTTTAGATTTTGGTGACCTAAACCTAGTTTTCAAGGTTAGATGGGAGTTTAAAGTACATGTATATTTATGGTGGGGTAGGGGGTACATTGTTTTCTACTGAAAACATTTCTAGTTGTTTATTAGGTGTATAACAGGAGATACATAAGGTGGTTTGGTAAGAGAGGTGATAATGGACCACTGTTGTCAAGTTATGTCAAGTTATTGTTTATATGGTACAATACTGGAGATATACAAGGTGGTTTGGTATTATACAGGAGGTGTAAATGGTGGTTTGGTAAAAGAGGTGATGATGGACCACTGTTGTCAAGATATTGTTTATTATGTGTACTGCAGGACTACAGGAGATATATAAGGTGGTTTTGTTAGAGCTGTTAGTGGGTGGTTAGGTGAGGCAAAGGTGTTGCATATTTTGCAACAACTGATATTGGCTTGCAGTTGGGCAATGCCTACTGTCTTTACAGAAGGTAAGGGTAGACAGGGAATGTTGTAATTACTTTGTTTCTACACTCCCATCATCAAAACTATCAAGTTATTGTTTATTTTATATTTTGCAGGAGATACACAAGGTGGTTTGGAAAGAGAGCCGATGCTGGACCACAATTGTCCAGTTACTGTTTACAAAACTACAAAATGTGGGAGGAGAAGATTGAAAATTGGCAAAACCAAGTGCTCAACTGCAGGTGAGTTTGATGAACAATCAACCATCAGAGGCCAGTGGCCCTGGCAAAACCAAGGGCTCAACTGCAGATGAGTTTATAAACTATCAACTTTCAGAGGCCTGTGGCCCTGGCAAATTCTCAACTGCAGGTGAGTTCTATGAACTGTCGACTTTCAGAGGCATGTGGTTCAGACAAAACAAAGTTCT
This sequence comes from Lucinisca nassula, assembly GCA_963580285.1. NCBI lineage: Eukaryota > Metazoa > Mollusca > Bivalvia > Lucinida > Lucinidae > Lucinisca > Lucinisca nassula. The sequence goes on along the minus strand of OY757018.1, from coordinate 51,363,111 downwards.
CAACTGCAGCTGCAGGTGAGTTTTAAGACCTTGACTTTCAGAGGTCTACGGCCCTGGCAAAACCAAGTTCTCAACTGCAGGTGAGTTTTATGAATTGTCGACTTTCAGAGGCCTGTGGCTCAGACAAAACAAAGTTCTCAACTGCAGGTGAGTTTTATGAACTGTCAACTTTCAGAGGCCTGTGGCTCTTGACAAAAAAGTTTCACAACTGCAGGTGAGTTTTATGAGCTATAGACCTCCAGAGGCATGTGACCCTTTGTCATAGCATCATTTGCTTTTACATTTTTGGCAGGAGAAATGCCAATTTGCTAGCAAGAAAGTATCTAATTTATTGAAAGAAAAATGAGCAGCTTTTGCTTTGAAATGCAAAGGCTGCCAAAAAGTAAATGTTTTTCTATCCTGAATGATTAAAGCTCGATAGTATTACCTAATGACTTTGTTGGCCATGAAAAACGTGATGTGGATAATTTTTGCATTGTTAGTGTAAATTATCCAAGAATTCTCGTCCATTTCTGTCTGAAGATTTTTTTGATTTTTTTTTTTTAGTTTTTGATTTTTATGATATTTAGGTGTTCTTGGGCTGAAGTTGAATGTGTGTGTACAACTGGGGATCAGTAGGTCACGGGTTTGTTCCCCTCTTGATCCTGCAACAGTCTTTTGTGGAGATTGACCATGGAATCTTTTCTACAGTCATGCTCTTTCACTGATTCAAGAATGGCAGTTGCCAGTTTCTGGTGAGAGAAAGTGCACTGTACTAATTAAGAGATTTTGTCTAAGCCTGTCCAGGTATAGAAAGCCCCCCAGTGGAATTCTTTCCACTGACCGTTCCAAGGCAGTTCTTCTGTGGCGGTTTATTTATGTTGTTGTTTGTTACTACAGTTGACTCTCGTTATCTCGACTTCGCCCATCTCGACCCTATCACTTATGTCGAACCAATTTTTAAGTCCCGAATATTTCTGCTATATATTTATTGTATTTCAACTTCGCATGTGTCGAACTACTTTTTAGTCGACACTTCGGCTATCTCGCCCATCATTTTCAGTCCCTAAATATATTTTTCACTGTTTTTACTACTGCGTATCTCGAACCGAAATACATGAGGTAAAGAAGGGAAAAAAAAAAAAAAAGATGCTGCCGGTCTTTCAGTTAAAAAAATAATAATAGACTTTTACAAAACAGTTCACAATACTCACAATATTTTTAATTTTCCAAATTGTCCAGGTGCGTTAAAATTAGCACAAACGATACCTTTACCGCTATTACGAAAATCACGTGCGTGTAATACAGACTGACACGCGGTGCTCAACCTTTGATCTTAACACCTTCTCGTTTCAATGATGTCCAAGATTTCTGTGATAAAGGCGGCTCTGACAATTAGGTATGACCAGTTGTTTTAAGTACTCATCATTAGTGTCAAAATTGAGTATTGCCCTTTGTCCCGATGCACATACAAACAGTGTAGATCCTGAAAAGATGGCTCATGACCAGCTTTCTGGGCAGGACCGAAACAGTTTAAATCAATACGAGGGCCTACCGTATGACGTATAGCACGTACTGCTCAGCATTGCATTCACAAGCGACGAACCATCCCATTTAAGTACATATCTATTTTTAGCTTATTTGGACACCCGAATTTGCAGGAATTTAAAAGACAACAAAACACGTGAGAAATCTTTTATAATCGCTATACTTCGACAAGCTCCATTACTTTCATTAACGAATTTTAAAAACTCAATAGGCTGTGCATGTTAGTGCTATTACTCTAGAATAACTAAGAATACAAAGAATATCACGGCAAATAATGGGCTCCGACATGCGTGTGACGTCACACTTTGGTTATCTCGTACTACGGATAACTCACACTTTTTTATCCGGTCCCGTGAGTTTCGAGATAACGAGCGTCGACTGTACTTACTGTGTGTATCACTTGTGTCTTTTTATTTTGGATGGCCATTTGGCCATTTTGTGGGAAAGTAACTGCCCTTATGGCCTTCCTTTGTTTAGGTTTCCATTATAGTCTGGTCGCTTCATGTTTGTGTTTCTTTCCCTTTGGTGACTGATGGGTGGAGTAAGTTAATTGTATCGATTCCTGATCTTTGTTTTACTTCTACTTTATCCATGACCCCATTATTAAAAGCATTGTTGGCTTAAAAAGTTCTTTGATATTCCAGTTGTTAGCTGTTCTAGAAAGTTCAGTGTCTAATACAGTGGTATTTATTGCTGGAAAAATGAGAGCTGCAAAAGCTGCGCACATTTTTTCAGCAAAATATAAGTATACATGTAGTATTTACCATATTAAATGATCCTATACTGACCGAAAATAGAAACTATACACTTTTAAATCTTCTCTCCTGATATAACAAGTGAATAATTCAATCAAATATTACCGATAAAGGATTAGACTATCTATTGACATGGATCCTGTAATAAATTAAGGAAAGTCTGGTGTTCAAAATAAAAGTTTTCGGGGAAAATGTTAAAAAGTGAATTTTTCACAAAATCTTTATGTAATCGAATTTAGACTGCAACGTGTTTGCGTATAGGCAATGAGCCAAAAGAAAGGAATAAGAAAAGAACATAACATCTAAAAATTATTGAGAAACAAAAAATCTATTGAAATCTCAAAAATTGTATTTTTCAGCGAAATTTTCAAAATGATGCTTTTGGCCAAAAATCGACGCATAAACGCTTTCAATCATTTTAACATCTTCATTTGCATCATAAATAATGAATAAAATAACAACTGCAATCAGAGATGCCATACTTTTGGCTCACTTCCGGTATTTTGATCAAGGTCGATAACTTTTCTACCATTGCGAAATATTTCATTTTGTAAACAATTTGCCCTACGCTAGCTTGTGAGTAACAATTGGTAAAAGTGGAAATTATCAAGAAGCTAAAATTCTATTGACATTTCAAAAACTGTATTTTTCAGCAAAATTTTCAAAATACTGCCTCAAGCCAAAAATCGACGCAAAAACATCTTAAATTGTTTTAACATCTTCATTTGCAATTTAAATATTGATTAAAACAAACAAAGTAATCAAAAATGCCTTATTTCTGGCTCTTTTTCGGTATTTTGGTCCAATATTTAAAGGTCGATAACTTTTCAACCATTGCCAAAATTTTCATTTTGTAAACAATTTTCCAAACGTGAGTTGATAAATAATGATCGCTTAGAATGGAAATCACATTCGTGACACAAAATGTTGACTCGATTGAAACTTTAACACCAAGATTTTGACCCTTGCCTTGAAACTGTGGCCCTGCCCGATAATCCGTAGCTAAAATTCACCATTTTATTCAATAAATCAGTAGCAGACATTCCACTGATGATTATTTACATCACCGGAATTCAAATTTCATCGAAATGTTTTGCCAGTGACAATTCAAAAATGAGTGTATAGTTTCTATTTCCGGTGAGTATAGTTTGGACAGTATGTTAACTAATGAGTTGTGAAAAACTGGCCACAGAAAAATAGTCTTTATATGTGTACATGAAGAATTGCTTCATATATTGGTGTAAAATACTGCTTACTGAATTTATTTTATTTTCAGTCCCCCATAACAATACAACATTGTCAGTTGATCGATCTTCCAGTTCTCTGAAAATTGAAGATATAGACCAATATCAATGATTGTTCATCTCAGCAGTTCTGTCTGGTGTGTGTTTGATTGGTGATCTGCTGGTTGCAGGTTGTATTTCTGCTTTGTCCAACTATGATCTTTCATAGAGATTAATCATGAAATATTCTCAATCATTCTTTCCCATGAATTCAAGAAGGACAGTTGCAATTTATGTTGAAAGAAATGCTGTACAGGTTAGATTTTGTTTGTTTGTATTGGAGTTTAACAGCCAAGTCAACACTATTTAGGTCATTTTTGGGCTGGTCAGTTTACATATTATTACTTTTCAGCGACAGGCTTATATGTAAGAGGTTAGCCAGTACAGTGCACATTCTTTCGCCAGAAACTGACAACTGCCCTTCTTGAATCAGCGGAAATGAGAGAATGACCATAGAAAAGATTTCATGATCCATGAAAGAAAGTTGTTGACCCCAGCAGGTATCAAACCCACATCCTCCAGATCACCATTCAGATGTGCATCCCGACTGAGCTACCAAGGCCAGCTGTGCAGGTTAGGTATGAGCCTTCCCAGAAGAAGTGTTAACCCATAAAATGCCAATCACGACAATAGTCGTCTGCTTTGCCATCTGTCGGTTACCTTAAAAGTAATTTTTTGCAAGGAGCAGTCTGATATGAGCCCATACTGTTTGCCTGTATGCAAACATATTTGTAAAAAGTTTGCAAAAAAAATTCAGCAGACATATATTAAACAGACAACATTTTCAGATGTAGTTTTTCTCGGTGTCTTGAGGGACATTTTGCTGACCAACTTGACATGATCATTATACCCCAACCAAACCAAAAGAATAAAAATCTTGTTTTGTATGCTAAGAAGCATCAGTGGTAGGAGCCAGAGAATAACAAATGCTACAAGAAAGCCTGTGTGAGCAACAAAGACTCAGATCATACTGCATCAGACTGCTTTTCATTCAGTCTTTGCTGCTTGCACGAGTCTTCTAGACTCACTGGGCCTAGAGTCTCTGGGCTATCTAAATACAGATAAGCAAAGACTCTGGCCCTGATATAATAAAATAAATTTCATGCTCAACTGAAATTTGTAGTGCTGGTAAAAATTAAGATGCAAATAAGTTGCACTTTTTATGTCCCCGGTAGCGATATTGGGGACATATTGTTTTTGCCATGATTGTTTGTTTGTTTGTTGGTTTGTACGTGGACAACTTTAACGTTGGCCATAACTTTTGAACCGTTTGAGATAGAACATTTATATTTGGCCTGAAGGTTCCTTGTGACAAGACTTTCACATTTATGCAAAAGAATTTTGACCTGTGACCTTGACCTTTGACCTACTATAACGAAAAAAATAACATTGGTCATAGCTAATGAACCACTTGAGATACAGTCTTCATATGTGGCATGTATGTTCCTTGTGACAAATGCTAAACATTCATGCAAAAAATTTTGACCTATGACCTTGACCTTTGACCTACTTAAAATAAAAAATAATGTTTTGGTCATAACTTTTATACCGTTTGAGATAGAGCCTTCATATTTTGCATGTAGGTTCCTTGTGACAAGAGCTTTACATTTACACAAAAAAATTTGACCTGTGACCTTGACCTTTGACCTACATAAAAGAAAAAGTTAATATTGGTCATAACTTTTCAACCGTTTGAGATACAGCCTTCATATTTAGCATGTAGGTTCCTTGTGACAAGAGCTTTACTGTCATGCAAAAAAATTGACCTTGACCTTTGACATACTTAAAAAAATAAAAATGAACATTTTTGGTCATAACTTTTGTACCGTTTGGGATAGAGCCTTCATATTTGGCATGTAGGTTCCTTGTGATAGGAGCTTTACATTCATGCAAAATGTTTTGACCATGACCTTGACCTTTGGCCTACTTAAAAGAAAAAATAAAATTGTTCATAACTTTTGAACTGTTTAAGATAGACCCTTTATATTTGGCATGTAGGTTCCTTGTGACAAGAGCTTTACATTCATGCAAAAAATTTGACCTGTGACTTTGACCTACTTTTAAGAAAAAAATATTTTTGTTCATAACTTTTGAACCATTTAAGATAGAGCTTTAATATTTGGCATGTAAGTTCCTTGTGTCAAGGGCTTCCCACACAAACCAAAGTCTTGACCTGTGACCTGTACCTTCAACTGTGAGCAACTTTGAATAAAAAATGACCATGCCCGGGGACATGTTCGTGTTTCACAAACACATCTTGTTTCCATTCTCAGTTTGCAGAGAGAATGTTATTTGTCCTGCTCAAGTGAGTTGAACATGAAAAAGGTTTTATAACCTCATGGGACTGGTCTGACTGGGTGGATGCACAAGCTGATCAAGTCTGTGTTTAGTTTTTGTGATGTCCCGGCTCGTTTCTGTTTTTGAAGTCTAGAGTCTGTTGAAGTACCGTGCCTAAATAGATTCACTCTCTTTCGCTAGTGAGATACCAGCCTGGTATAAATCTGCCCTATTCAACGAACTGTACTATCTGTGTGATGGTGGGACAGTCTGGTTAGACCCCAGGGACCATTCAGAAGGAGGGAATCATGACACTGACAAAATGCATGCACATATCAAAGAATACAGCAAATTTGCATATCTAGAAGGTAATTATTTAGGTTAAAGGTTCATTTAAGAAATAAAGGTGACACGTTTAATCCTCATTGAAGTATCATGAGCAACATGAGAGTACCCAGAATCACATTCATTATTTGGGCCCTGTCTAGTGATTTTGGTACTTATCGCCTATGCGAGCAGCGAAGGTTCAGGCGAGCCTGCACATCCCCGCAGTCTCTCCAGAACCTTCACTGCTCCCTCATACAAGCAGTGAATCGAGAGGAATGTTCAGACAGAAAGCCATATCCCTGGCCTCTCTGAATGGTTGGGCATGCGCAGTTAAAATTTGTCATGACGGAATGCTCGAAGACACAAATTCGCTTGGCGGGGCTCATTTATATTTATAGTATTTTCCATCCATTTTTGGATGAATAAATCTAGTTTCAGGGCTAAAATTGAAACAATTTTTATTTACAGAAGGACAGGGCTATTGATGTCATAAAGTCACCACTCACCAGCATCAGTTAATTGGGAAAACCATGTTCAATTTGATGTCGCTTTATGATTATCTGATGTTGTGTGAGTCAATGTTTTCACTGTAACATGAACAAAGTGAACAGCATTGCATCCAGATACTTTACAATGGCCTTTTAGCTATAAATTCACTGAGATTTTAACCCATAAAATGCCAGTCACGACAAATGTCATCTGCTTTGTTTTCTGCCTGTTATTTTAAAAGTCATTGTGCAAACAGTGTGGACTGAGATCATTAAAAGTAGTCTGATCTGGGTTCACACTGTTTGCCTGTATGCAAAATTATTTTAAGAAGTTTGCAAAAAGATTCAGTAGACGACTAAGCAGACAACACTTTCAGATGTATTTTTTCTCGGCGTCTAAAGGGTTAAATAAGTGAACTTGATAAGTATTTCAGGCAAAAATGTTCACAGATACTTGTATTTTTTTCAGCAAAGATATTAGTGTATATGTCATATTTACTGATCAGAGTTTTCATGAAATATCAACAAATGACATGATCATCAATGCATGTCAGTCAAAGTAAATCAAAACTTCATTAATAATACTCGAGGCTGAAAGAAATAGATGGGCTGCATGATGCTTCCATGCAGAGCTGAAACCGACTGCACACGAGTACTGGTTAACTGCTTAGAGGATCTAAGCCTGCCCAGGCAATGCGGTGTGAGTCGGTCCGTCATGCTTATAAACCCTATTGGTTTCATTGGGCGGCAGGGCTTGAGATGTCATTTCATCTCAGTGTCGGGTAATAGTATCCACAAAATTGGAAGCAACGTCTCCAAAATAACCTTCACAGTGTTGACGTGGACGTTAAACCTCAAATCAAACAAAATCCTTAATAATACTTCGTATAAACTTTCATCTGAGATGGCAAATATACTGCAAACATCCATATTTGACCTTCACATACATTTTATGGTTCACTGACTGTGAACTACACTGAGCAAAAGTGAAAACGCTACACTTTTATTTTTTGTCAAAATGGCCGAAAATTGTTTTTTATTTCAAAATATTATATCGGAAAAAACTTGTCTAACGTCGGTCTATAAGTTGCACTATACATGGTTTTCAAGTGTTGTAAAATAACCGGTCGACCAAGCATAACGTCTAAACAGTAAATTCACGTGAAGGTACATGTACGCTAAAGTTTACATTGAATAAAGGTATTGACATTATTATGAATGTACTCAGGATTTTAAAAACACAGTTTCTTAACTTTGTGATTAAGGGCTAAAATGCCGCGGCTGTCCAAAAATGAGAGAGAACGTGCAATTGGCATGCGTGAAAGTGGACGTTACCAAACTGACGTTGCGCGAAGATTAGGAGTTCATCGAACGACTATTGCAAGGTTGTGGGCTCGTTTTAACATCACTGGATCAACTGATGATTGTCCCCGACCCGGTCAACGTCGAGCAACGACCCCACGTCAGGATCGCTATATTAGACGTTTACATACGCGTGAACGCTTTCAATTCGCCACGGTGACAGCACGGTCACTTCCTGGACGTCGAAGAGTGAGCGCCCAAACGATTAGAAACCGATTAAGATCCGTGGGACTAAGAGCAAGGCGTCCATTCAGAGGACCAACGTTGACTGCCAATCACAGGCAACGACGCTTAATTTGGGCACAAAATCACCTACGTTGGCGTCGAAATCAATGGAACAGCGTTCTATTCACGGATGAATCCAGATTTATGCTGAAGGAAGTCGACGGAAGGCGTCGTGTATACCGCACAACGGGTGAACGTTATCTCGACGTGTGTGTAGAACGTCGTGATGCTTACGGTGGTGGTAGCGTCATGATATGGGCAGGGATTACTGCTAGACACAAAACTGATATAGTGTTCGTCGATGGTAGGCTGACAGGCGTTAGATACCGTGACGAAATTCTAACACGCCACGTTGTTCCCTTTATTCAACGTCACGGCGGAGTTTTCCAACAGGATAACGCTCTACCCCACGTAGCTCATGTGTGTACAGACTCCTTACAGTGTCAGAATATCGACGTCCTTCCTTGGCCGGCACTCTCTGCAGACATGTTGCCCATAGAACATCTGTGGGACATGTTAGGTCGACGCGTGCGCCAACGACGTCAACAGACACAGATGTTGAACGAACTTCGTCAAGCCTTAACCTTTGAGTGGCAACGCCTTCCCCAACGCTTGGTCAGACACTTGGTTGGTTCTATGCGTCGCCGTTGTGAAGCTCTTATTGCGGCAGGTGGAGGTTACACTCGTTACTGAATTGGCATGGTCATTTTTGTGACCCTTTAGTTGTTTCAACACTTGTTCCACGGCTACGTGTGCTTTGACAGAAATGAACTTAAGGGCAAGTTATTGCCAAAAGATGAACTTATCATGTGTTATCAAAATTTGTTTCAATGGAATAAAATTAGGGGTCAATATTTGCGTTCAAACATGAGTGTAGCGTTTTCACTTTTGTTCAGTATATTATGGCATCCTAATGTTCGCCTAAATGGTCAAATCCATTTGTCAAGAACTGTTAGATCTTCATGAATGATACTTGGTATACATTTGCATCTAGGGCTGGTAACTATAATGTAAGAATCCACATTTTACCTTGGCCTACATTTCATGGTTCACTGAATTTGTGAACTATTGTGTCAACCCTCATGTTCAAATCCTTTTCTCAAGAACAACAAGAGCTTCATTAATGATACTTAGTACAAGCTTGCATCTATAAATGATATTTTTTATGCAAGCATCTGTGTTTGACCTTGACCTAAATTTCATGGTTTTTGACTTGTGCCCCAAAAGACCCAACATAGCCCTCGGCAAAAGTATTGTTATTGTGGAAAATTCGGCACTCGCTCATAAAGGGCAGATGCATTCTCATGTTTCTGCATCCTCGGCCATATCAACTTGTGCCAAAAATTCCACTGCATAAATTGAATAAAGTATAAACACATTACACTTCTGACAGAGCACTCATGTTTAGACAATTAAAATGTAAACCTGTGACAGACAAATTGACAATATGAAAGCTCTTTTTATTATGCCCCCACTATTTGAAGAATGGTGGAAGGGCATATAGTGTTGCCCCTGTCTGTTCATCCATCTGTAACTTAAACATGGTCAGTAACTTTCTTATTTTTGGATGGATTTTGAAATTACTTGGCAGAAATGTTAACCACCATGAGAGATGTGTGTGCAAAAACCAGGTCTGTACCTCCAAGGTCAAGATTGTACTTAGAGGTCAAAGGTCAAAAAAGGGTTCGAAACTTAACACGGTCATTAACTTTCTGAATGGATTTTGAAACTATCTGACAGAAATGTTAACCATCATGAGAATATGTTGCGGGCAAACCCAGGTCTGCACCTCCAAGGTCAAGGTTGTACTTACAGATCAAAGTTACAAAAAGGGTCTGAAACTTTAACACACTCAATAACTTCCTTATTTCTGGATGGATTTTGAAATTACTTGGCAAAAATATTAACCGTCATGAGATGGTATGTCGCACACAAAATCCAGGTCTGTACCTCCAAGGTCAAGATCGTACTTAGAGGTCCAAAAAAAAAGGATCTGAAACTTAAACATGGCCAATTACTTCTGTATTTCTGGCTGGATTTGAAATTACTTGGCAGAAATGTTAACCATCAGCCAACAATGTGTCGTGCGCAAGACCCAGGTTGGTACCTCCCAAGGTCATTCTAGTTACAGTGCAGCCTCGTTATAACACGCCTATGGGGTGCACTTATCGGGACCGCATTATAAACGAGGCCTGTTATAGCATCTGACTTGCCGAGGCCTTTGCTACGATGTCTAGTGGGTGGGGAACCGACGAAATTACAAGCCATGCGGGGATTTTTTGATAGACGAGTATTAATTTAATGAATTATCTACATCAATTAACGAAGCATCAACAGTATCGGTTTATCTATTTTATCCGTTTGGTTTGATTGCCCTGTAATAATTATAAACAAAATGACAAATAAAAGTCTCTTTTCCGTGTCTCAAGCCGCCATATTGGAGTTTACCCAGTGCATGCGGTAATGAAGTAAACACTGGTATACACAAAAATGTCTGGCGGCCAAGTCAGTTGCGTTTTTGCATAATTTCTCGAATGGATAAAGCTGATTTTTTTTTTTTCGACACATGAACATTATGGTTTGGATTTCCCTGCCTAGAAAGCGCTTTTTTCTAAAAAGAAAAGAATTTGCTCGCGGGGAGCAAGTTCTTTCTTGATATTTGACCGTCAGCGAATCTTGATTCTGATTGGATAAATGGTCTTAATTATTCATTTGACCCGGTACGTCAAACACTATCGCTGTTAAGATGGGTTGAACCATTTTCCCTGCCGGTAATAGAGAATACGCCTTGATTTTATTTTGTGTGTTTGTGATCCCCCGCCCCACAACCCAACTAAGAAACGATCATTTTCATAATCTAGTTTTAGATATACACGCCCTTGTCCGGTGAAAATATTAATCAGTGATGAAAAAATATAAACATGATGTGTTACCGAAATTTATTATGCACCACCATTCAAATGGATTATTCTAATATCACATTGTAAACCCAAGCCTCGGGGGGCCTCATCGATAAGCAATCAACACCGTGACAAGGTGTGAAGATTAAGGTCTGTCGTTAATTATGTCTCAGCTGTTCCCGTCACAGTTGGCAAGTAATCCCTCATCATAAAATTTAATCCTCAGTGTGTGTAAACAAATTAGGAGGACCACAAGGTGCCTTCCTCTGCCCATAGTTGTTAATTGTTTGGCTATTGAGAAAACATTTTTTTTACCAATTCCAAACAAACTTTTATGACAAATACACCCCAAGCAAATAAAACAATGACACAAAACATGTGTATTGTTTTCTTGAACCCGATGACGTCATTTACCGGTCGCGTGCAGAAAACAATGGCGGGCAGATCAAACTGTGAAAGTCGTCATATCTCAAGTACTTATGGAGCTGTTAAGGATAATTTCCCGACTTGTTTCGCCCATTAAATAGGGGGTAAGCAATTTTAATTGGTTTGTTTGTTCCATTCAAAAGACAGATGTCTCATTAATATTACAAAAGACCGATTTATGGCTGTAAACGGTAACAACAACAATTAGGGAGACACAATCAATTTTATTTATTCATGACTTTAATTTGATTTTACGTTTCTGTAAACTGAAACCTGAAAAAGAAAATAGCATTCTTCAGTCAACCAAGTGGGTGGGGAAAAATTGGGCCTTCGGGGAAAAAATTGGGAGGCATGAAAACACCGCGTTATAAGCGTATCCGAGTACTAACGCGACTGACCTGTACATGTATATATGTTTTTGTATAATATAACATACATGTCCTTTTATTTAATATGACACAGTTTTCTTAATGTTTATGCTCAGGTCAAGAATACAGGATGTACAATACATATGACGTTCACTTCTATGCCTCATTTGCTCTCATCATGTTGTGGCCCCAGTTACAACTGTCATTACAGTATGATTATGGTAAGAACCATTGTTACAACTGTTAAGTTTTTAATTATTATGGTAAGAACTAATGACACAACTGTCACTGTTGTATATTTATGGTAAGAGCTAATGTTACAACTGTCACTGCAGGATGAATATGGTAAGAACTGATGACACTTGTCGCTGTTGTATGATTATGGTAAGAGATAATGTTACAACTGTCACTGCAGTATGATCATAGAGACAATGTTACAACTGTCACCTCAGTATGATTATGGAGACAATCTTACAACTGTCACTGCTGTATGATTATGGTAAGAGTTGATGTTACAACTGTCACTGCAGTATGGTTATGGAGACAATGTTATAACTGTCACTGCTCTATGATTATGGTAAGAGTTGATGTTATAACTGTCACTGCAGTATCATATAGAAGAATCAGTGTTACAGCTGTCAATGCAGTATGATATGGAAAAAATGGATGATACATCTGTCACTGTTGTAGGGTTATTGGAGGAATAAATGTAACAGCAGTAGAATTATGGTAAGAAGGTGCTGTAGGATTTTGGTAATAAATAATGTTAAAAATACACTGTAGTATGCTTATGGTAAGAATTAATGTAACAATTGTAACTGCATAATATGATTATACGAGAGCTAATTGATATGTTGGGAGCCTCGTATTGAAGGAGGTACTATTTTCTGACTCGCCCCTGCCCATCGGGTCTAGGAGAAATAGATGGGCTGCATGATGCTTCCACACAGAGCTGAAACCGACCTGCACACGAGTACTGGTAGACCGCTTAGAGGATCTAAGCCTGCCCAGGCAAAGCGGTGCGACTGTCGGACCATCCATGCTTATAAACCCTATTGGTTTCATTGGGCGACAGGGCTTGAGATGTCATTTCATCTCATGTCGGGTAAAAGTCCCACAAAATTGGAAGCAACATCTCCAAAATGACCTTTACAGTGTTGACGGGGATGTTAAACCGCATATCAAACAAACAAAAACTAATTTCTGACTATATAGGGTCGTGTACCGAAGGACTGGTCTCATTTGATCAGTTTATATGGACGAGGTAGCACTCTAAAGTAAACAAGACAAGCAGCTTTTGCAAAATGGACAAAATTGGTGAAAGAGCAGTGATTCAATATTTACATAAAAAAGTTAATCATCTAACGATATCCATAATGATATGGTAGCAACAATAAGGTAAGAGACCCCTTCATATGCTACAGTGAAAAGGTGGACGACGGAATTTAAGCACAGCAGACAGAGCCTTGAGGATGACCCCCGTCCTGGAAGGCCTGTCAATGTTGTAACCCCAGAATTTTTTTTTCTACAGTTTAATCAGCAATACCCACCAGCTATGCAAATGACTTTAATTACGTATATTTTTCAGGTGAGTTATGCTTTCTGATGACAGCTGTTGTTGCAGCATAATTTTTTCAGGGTAAGATGGGCCCCTTGGCGGGGGCATCTGTGTCATGGTGACACATTTCTAGTTTTTTTTTTTTTTTAAAAATGTGGGTATAACAAATAAATTAGATGACCAGAAAGCTGTATAACAATTTCTCATACTTTATTGCAGTGATATGATATACATTGTGAAACTAACACACTGAATTATCTACACAAATGTACTTGTTGACCTGTATGGAATAAAATACTGAATATTTGATCTACCCCAAGCTGAAAATAATATGGTTCTGTTCCTTAAATGCAAACCTCTGAATAAAGACCTGTGAACAAAGACCATTGTTATTCATTCCCTTGAGTGGTCTTTGTAGACAGATTGGACTGTAATAATTTTGTCACAGTTCACTTTAGCACTAGCAAGCACAGCACTGTCATCATTGTTTACATTCTGGCAGTAAGAATTAAGTACCTAATCTGCAAAATTTGAGCTGGTGCGTGACAAAAACTGCATGATAGAAGTGAAGGCAATGATCAGGAATCGATACAATTAACTCACAGCCCCCCCATCAGAGACACCAAAGGGAAAGAAACACAAACATGACCCTAGTGGAAACATCAACAGTGGAAGCCAAAAGAACAGTTACTATCCCACAAAATGGCCAATTGGCTATCGAAAACAATATAAGCGATACAAATACTCATAGACAAACCATAACAAAAATAAACCACGGCAGAAGAACCGCCTTGGAACAGTCAGTGAAACGAATTCCACATGGGGGCTTAAATCTTAAAGACCTGTGCCTTTCTGATTACATGAGCCTGCTGTAGCCTCCAGACTATGAAAGAGAGATAAGTGAAAAACCTTGACTGGCTGTGAAGGCTGATCTGAGTCTTTGCAGGTTGCACAGGTGTTTCAGTCTTGTAGGTTTTGTAGTGTGCTGGCTGATTTAATGTTTCTTTTTAAGGTGAAGCAGTTCTAGGAGAGGACACTCAGACAATCAAGTATTGTATGCATGGTATACCGGGCCCCAGGAAGACTCTCAATACAGTGCCTCATGATGTTGGTGACCCGGGTAAGAATGGAAAATCATTTTACTGTCCGCAATGACCAGCTAAATGTACACAGCTCCAGATAAGGAGGCGTATCAAGGACAATTAAGGGGAATCCGAATGGGAACACCTTCAGGGGAGGCAACTCCTGCAAAAGTATTTTTGTCTGCCATGTCACTAGGGGTCAACTCTTAAAGGAAAGAATTTGCTCCTGAGGAGCAAATTCTTTCCTTTAAGAGTAGACCCATTTTTTCTGTGGGACAGGGCTTACAGAAAAGCGAAGAGGAAGTCCCCAAAGTTGTCTCACTTTGAAAATGTCAGAAAAATTTGCTAGGTGTTCCCCTTAAAGGATAATTTCTATCATGTCTCTGTAAACAATTCTAACAAGTAGCCACTTCTTATGTTTCTATGAAGAAATAGGAAAAATTAGCTCTAAATTATCGTTGTTACACCCTTATCTTGACCTATGTGGATCAACAGGCATCCATCAGTGCATAGTAGATATGTTCTATAAAACAGTTATCCTTTGAAGCAAGGAATAGACTGCATAAAGTGAAAAGTATGGTGTGTATAAGTTTTTCTGGGCCACACTAGCTAGTTTTGGTCAATTAGGCCTCATCAGTGGCACTCATATATTTTCAAAATTCTACAATAGAATCAATGACCCAAAAGGACAAGAAAATATAAAAAAAAATTGTAGAAGTTAAGGCAATGATCAGGAATCGATTTGATTAACCCACACCTCCCATCAGAGACACCAAAGGGAAAGAAACACAAACATGAAACAACAGACGCTAATGCACACATCAAACAACCATAGAGCTGAAACAACCGTGAGGGCTTGACAGCAAGAAATAACTGAAATGCTGGAGCAAAAGAAAACCAACAGTTAAGACTCCGATGGGCCCAACCGGAGACAGAACATAAGGTACCGAAACTTCACAGATATGTAGAGCACTATCATATGACGTGCAGAACATATGAACCGTAACTCTGTTTTTCCTACTTTTGGAGTTATTGCCCTTTGAACATTTGAAATAGCCATTTCCATCGTAGTTTTGTGCCCGTTCCATAACTTTGATACCATTTGAGATATTTCCTTGAAACTTCACTATGAGACGACATGCAGAACATATGCCAAAGCTCTAATTTTCCTACTTTTGGAGTTATTGCCCTTCTAACTTTGACTATAGCAATTGCTATCAGTTTCATGTCTACTCCATAACTCTGATACCATTTGAGATATTTTCACGAAACTTCACAGATATGTAGAGCAGCCTGAGACAACATGCAGAACATATGAACCATAACCCATATTTTCCTACTTTTTGAGTTATCACCCCTTGAACATAGCCATTTCTGTCATGTAGTCTGTTTGAAGCATTATCTCCTAAACTTACAGATTGATTCTGACCAAACTTGCATGGTTACATCACTAGAATGGGGGAAAACCGGCATTAGGTTTTGTTTCACTGTGATATCGCACTTGCTTGACGTAATTGTAGTGGTGGGGCATCATGCAGTGCTTGTTTTGAAATGACATGCTTTGTCTACTTATTGCACTGTCTTCATATCTTTATATCCCCACATTATCCCCATTATGCATCCCTACCAACACTACTAGCCTATCTGGTTTCATGTGTGATTGAACGTTTGGAGTTTAACATACCGTAAAGAGCCTAAAAATTTGGACACCTTGAGTACAAGGACTGTTCAAATATGAATGCAAGTAGAACGTTTTCTCATGCACTAATGCGAGAATCACCTGGAAATAAATATCACAGGGTAGAAAAACATTTTACCTATACATTGATACCAAACCTGTTAAAATCCGTCAACTTTAGCCATGTATGTCGTTCGATAAACACTGTCTACTCTTGTATACTAATACAAAACATGGTTGGAAGAAGGTCAGAGTACGCCGTTGAAATACGGTCCTATATTAAGAATCTTTGTATTCTTGGTATACGGTGCAAAGACATTTGTGATGAAATATGTTCGGTCTATGGGCATAATGAAATGTCTTTTCCGACAGTTTTTCGTTGGTGTAAGCAATTCAGCTGTGGGCTAGGCTCAACAGAAGATGCACCACATGATCGTCGGCCAAAAAAAGCAACATCTGCCAAGATGGTTGCTAGAGTGAAAGAAATAGTTGCTACCGATGCACGATACATCACTAGGCAAATAGCTAGTCTGGTTGGCATCTCATTAGGAGCAGCTCATACAATTCTGAAACGGGATTTGAAAATGAGAAGATCTGTGCTAGATGGATTCCCCATCTGTTGACAGATGAGCAGAAAAAGACACGTCTTCAACGCGCCAAGAAGTTGCTTAAAAAGTTTCCAAATTACAATGCACGGTCTTTCGCTAATGTCGTCACACGTGACAAGACATGGGTTCACTTTTGTGAGCCAAAACGAAAGATTCAGAACAAAATATGGGCAACAAAGTATTGCAAAAGACCATGCATTGCAAAGCGGACCATGAGCGTCAAGAAGGTGATGTATGCCATATTCTTTTCAAATCAGGGCCCTGCTATTCAGGTTGCTGTGCCTAAAGGCAAATCTGTAAATGCGAAGTTTTACAAGAATAAAGTTCTTCGAAAATTGAAGAAATATTTCAAAGAACGAAGACCCGCAACCGGTTTGGCCAATGTCAGATTGCTACATGACAATGCGTCATCGCACAAGGCGTTCATTGTGCAAGACTATCTGAAGCAGGGAAAGGTTGTTGAACTCCCTCACCCCCCGTATTCCCCTGACCTTGCCCGGTGTGACTTTTTTTTTGTTCCCGCAGCTGAAAAAATACCTTTCTGGTCGAAAATTTGTACAGCGCAAACACCTGGGTTATGCAATATTCCAGTGCCTTCATAGTATACCTCGAAAAGACTACCAAAATGCATTCAATGATTGGATCAGAAGACTGAAAGTTTGTAAATCTGTTAAAGGGGAATACTTTGAGGGGACAAAATAAATTTTTCATCGAAATCTATCACGGAATCATTTTTATGTGCTTAGTTGCATTCATATTTGAACAGTCCTCGTATGCTATAATTCTCCTAAAATTTTAAATTAATTTTGTTTCATAATCCAGCAAGAAGTCCAAAAGGGGAGACAGAATGGCAAACAGTGTAGAACCTGATCAGACTGCTGATCTGGGTCTGCACTGTTTGCTTAGGCCTATCTATCCCATTACTTAGGATCATTAAGGTAGCTTGAATACCCTAGGGACCATGAAAATTTGTTGGAGATAAGGCAGTTTGAGCTGCTGAGGGTTAACCCTTTTTGTACCTGATGGAATCTTCCTCCTTATATATACCAGAAGTCCATCCCAAAATAAACGGGTGTCAGGTTGTTTTTTTCTTCAAAATTTACTTGGAAAATGGCTTAACTTTTCGCAAACAGTGGGGGCCCTGATCAGACGCTGCATTCTGCGGCGTCTGATCTGGGCCTGCACTGTTTGCCAGGGTACCTGTTTTGAGGTTTCTGGTACTAAATGGGTTAATAATGGCAACAGTCAATGATGCATAGTGACAAGTATCTTTTTCGTTCTTCTATGAAAAATAAAGGTATGTTGTGTATATGCATTAGAATCACCTCATTGAGGTGGTTCTAATCATCAGGGTAACAAGTCTGTGAAATGAACACCCTTCTAAACCCCACTTTATATAGAGAAAACTGGGGTTTACAGGGTATACATTATTTGGCTTAATTTTGCTCCAAGACATAGGTTGTAGGTACTTGTTAGAACCGCCTCAATGAGGCAGTTCCTACGAGTACCCACAACCTATGTTTTCAGTATAAATAAGAAAAATTTCACAAAGTTTCATAGAAAAAGTACTCATTTTGGAGATATAGAAGAATGCACAATGTCACATTGGTGAGTTATAATGGAGTACACACAAGATAAAATCAGGAAAACCTTTAATTATCCTGAATATGAATATCTGGAACTGTTGGAAAAATTCTATAGAGATGCTTGAGCGAGTTTGAATTAAGTGTTTGAGCTATAGAAGTCTATATATTGTAATGTTATAATGTTTCTCAGAGGATGAGCCGTGGAAAAGAGTGAATTCATACAACATCCATCCCACACATGATTGGAAGGATCTGAATCTGAAGTTTGTCCTGCAAGTTTACAGGGATTACTATGCCACACAAGACCGGGACTATTTAGAACACATGTACCCCATTATGAAGGTAGATACTATGGTTAATAACCTTTTTTGTAGCATTGGACATTTTAGATCATCCCCTTTAATAATGAACATACCTGTGATACCTCACTCATCAGTAGGGAAACTCCCTCATTTTGATGCTAATTTTTGCCCAATTTATGCTAAATTTTAGTAAAATTTTGGAGTCTCCTTCATTTGAACTGAAAATTTCCCTATATATTCTTTAAATCTCCCTCATCACAATGGCAAATCTCCCTCATACAGCTAAAAAAGTTACCACAGTTATGTATGAAGTATTTTTGAGTTGATAATTTATCAGACTACCCAAAGTTTCTAAATAAATCTGTATTATGCTGCTAATGTTCATGTACCAGGGTATTTGACTATCGCTGATTTTTACAAAATCCATGTAACGGTAACCACAAATGCGGAAACTTTATGAAGCACCACATACAAATTCAATTGTAACTACCAGTATTAATGTGCTACCAAGGTATCCCCAAATAGGATGCCTAAAAACTTTTAGCCATCTTTTCGGTGTTCTATAATTAAAATGTATGCTGTGTGTACTCATTAGAATCGCCTCGATACTTTTAGCCATCTTTTCGGTGTTCTATAATTAAAATGTATGCTGTGTGTACTCATTAGAATCGCCTCATCGAGGCGATTCTAATGAGTACACACAGCATACAGTTGCAAGATAAAAGACTAAAATCTCCTTAATTATCCCCCACTATTTCTTATGTAGAGGATTTCGCTAGGGGCTCAAGAATGGGTTCGACTCATCCATGGTAAACGAGCCATCGGTGTTCAAGCCATCAAAGTTCTACTCTATTAAGCTAAGAACATGTAACACTACCATACTGGCTGAACACTGCAGTGCTTGTAAGCTTTTTTGATTCTAATTGGAAGCTATTCCTTACAATGTCACAAGCTTCCAAAATTTTTGTAATTCTTCCTGCCAGATGAAAACTACCACTCCAGAAAATTTGAAGCACATCAAATTTTTTCACACATGATCAAGATGAGCCTGTGCTTCCACACAGTTTAATGAGTTTTCCCTGTGCTCCAAACTGATATCCCTTGACCCAACATTTCCTCATACAGACTGAATAGGGGATGAATAAGTGAGTGGAAATGCAGGTTGATTTGAGTCTTCAATGAGCACACACGCTTGTAGACCCCTTGTTGCTTGATGTGGTCTAACTGGTTTCCTGAGTATTAACCCATTTTGTACCAAATGGAATCTTCCTCCAGGAGTCCATTCCAAAATTTAGGGGTGTCAGGTTGTGTTTTCTTCAAATTTTATTTGGAAAATGGCGTAACTTGTCACAAACAGTGTAGGCCCTGATCAGACGCCATGTTCTGCAGTGTCTGATCTGGGCCTGCACTGTATGACAATTACCAGTTCTATGGTTTCCAGTACAAAATGGGTTAATTTGAGGAACGTACACCACAAGTTCTTTGTAACACTATTCATTGTAACACAGTTTTGGATATAACATAAAGATAGATTCCAAAAATGTACAAATTATTCAGAAAAATGAACATAACAGTCATTTTTCTATGTAATCTATACATTTTTGTTTGGATTTATAGCATGGTTGATCAACTAATATGGTTTCTGTTTTGGACCCCTATATAATAGTGTCATAAAGATGTTGTGATGTTTTTTGTTTTCTGACCCAGCTTATGTATATTTCATCAGGCATTGATGGAGTTTTCCCTGCAGTGGGACACAGATGAAGATGGTATGATAGAGAATGGAGGATTTGCTGATCAAACATTTGATGCCTGGATAGTTCATGGGGTCAGGTATGTCATACATCCCAACTTTTTAGCTCACCGTCACGTAGTGACGAGGTGAGCTTTTGGGATCACTTTTTGTCCGTCCGTCTTGCGTCCGTCCATCCATGCATCCGTGCGTGCGTAAAAACCATTTCTTCAAACATCTCCTCCTAAACCACTGATCAGATTTTGACCAAACTTCACAGGAATGATCCTTAGGTGGTCCCCTTTCAAAGTTGTTCAAATGTTTCTGGTCCATTGCACATCTAGGTCACAGGAGCAAAAAATAGATTTTTATCACCGAAAACTTAAAAAATCTTCTTCTCTGAAACCACAAGGCCCAGGTCTTTGATATTTGGTATGAAGCTTCATCTAGTGGACCCCTATCAAGATTGTTCAAATTATAGTGCTGGGGCCAAAAATGCCCCCACCCTGGGAACCTGTGGTTTTACATGGGCTTATATAGGGAAAATATTTAAAAATCTTCTTTTCTGAAACCGCAAGGCCCAGGTCTTTGCTATTTGGTATGAAGCTTCATCTAGTGGACCCCTACCAAGATTGTTCAAATTAAAGTGCTGGGGCCAAAAATGCCCCCGAATGGGGACCCTTTGGTTTTACATAGGATTATATAGGAAAAATTTTCTTGTCTGAAACAGCAAGGCCCAGGTCTTTGATATTTGGTATGAAGCTTCATCTAGTGGACCCCTACCAAGATTGTTCAAATTACAGTGCTGGGGCAAAAAATGCACCTGCCCCTGGGCCCTTTGGTTTTACATGGGCTTATATAGGGAAAATCTTTAAAAATCTTCTTCTCTTAAACCCTAACGCCCAGGTCTTTGCTATTTGGTATGAAGCTTCATCTAGTGGACCCCTACCAAGATTGTTCAAATTATAATGCTGGGGTCAAGAATGCCCCCGCTCCGGGGCCCTTCGGTTTTACATGGGCTTATATAGGGAAAATATTTAAAAATCTTCTTCTCTGAAACCCCAAGGACCAGGTCTTTGCTATTTGGTATGAAGCTTCATCTAGCTGACCCCTACCAAGATTGTTCATATTATAGTCCTGGGGCCAAAAATGCCCCCGCCCCGGGGCCCTTTGGTTTTACATAGGCTTATATAGGGAAAATCTTTAAAAATCATCTTCTCTGAAACCCTAAGGCCCAGGTCTTTGCTATTTGGTATGAAGCTTCATCTAGTGGACCCCTACCAAGATTGTTCAAATAAAATTGCTGGGGCCAAAAATGCCACTGCCCCGGGGCCTTTGGTTTTACATAGGCTTATATAGGGAAAATCTTTAAAAATCTTCTTCTCTGAAAACGCAAGGCCCAGGTCTTTGATATTTGGTATGAAGCTTCATCTAGTGGACCCCTACAAGATTGTTCAAATTATAGTGCTGGGGCAAAAAATGCTCCTGCCCCGGGGGCCTTTAGTTTTACATGGGCTTATATAGGGAAAATCTTTAAAAATTTTCCGCAAGGCCCAGGTCTTTGCTATTAGGTATGAAGCTTCATCTAGCGGACTCCTACCGAGATTGTTCAAATTATAGTGCTGTGGCTAAAAAAGCCCCCACCCCAGGGCCCTTTGATTTTACATGGGCTCATATAGGGAAAATCTTTAAAAATCTTCTTCTCTGAAACCCCAAGGGCAAGGTCTTTGCTATTAAGTATGAAGCTTCATCTAGTGGACCCCTACCAAGATTGTTCAAATTATAGTGCTAGGGCCAAAAATGCCCCCGCCCCGGGGCCCTTTGGTTTTACATAGACTTATATAGGGAAAATCTTTGAAAATCTTCTTCTCTGAAACAGCAAGGCCCAGGTCTTTGATATTTGGTGTGAAGCTTCATCTAGTGGACCTCTATCAAGATTGTTTAAATTATAGCCCTGAGGCCAAAAATGCCCCCGCCCCGGAGCCATTTGGTTTTACATAGGCTAATGTAGGGAATATTTAAAAAAAAATCTTCTTCTCTGAAACCGCAAGGCCCAGGTCTTTGATATTTGGTGTGTAGCTTCATCTAGTGGACCTTTGTCAAGATTGTTCAAATTATAGCTTTTGTTGATATTTGGTATGGAGCTTCACCTTTTTAGACCTCTCTCAACATTATGCACATTATAGCCCTGGGGTTATTATGGCCCGGGTCCCACTTGTTACTCTATGGATCAGGTGAGCGATCCAGGGCCATCATGGCCCTCTTGTTTATAACATGGTGTTTTTTGGATCCAAAGTAGAAACAGTGAGAGTTAAACAAATGTGTATCTCCGCAGTTTCTATATAGATTATATAGAAAAATGACCAGCTCCAGGTCAGCTTAAGTCATGGCCTGTTGTCCATCATCTGTCTGTTGTGCATCGTCATTAACTTTTCACCATTTCGACATCTCCTTCAGAACCATGTGTTGGATTGAGCAGGTGCTTGGTTGTTTGGGGGGGGGGGGGGGGTGTGTGAACGCCGAGATACTGAGCAATATGGAGATCCTGAATTACTAAATTCATTGTATTCCAATATGCAAGACGGCGGCTATGGCTACCATCTTGAAATTCTTCAAATGACATTGCCTCTCATACTGATATTCTAATTCAGCTGGTGTTCTAGCTATACATGTATGGGTTAGTTGTTGATTGAGCCAAGTTAAGAGCGTACACTGCTATTGTCCAGTGATTATCAAATGTTTTTCAATGTTAAATTGGTTAATCCTTGTATGTCTAGCTTCTTGAAATTTAGGCTAGGGCAAATGGTGTAGACACAGATCAGATAACACATCTGTTGCATCTGATCATGGTCTACACTGATTGCTTAATGTACAAGAATACTTCAAACAAAAATAACAAACATGGTTTATAATATTGAACAGAGCACAATGATAACAAAGTACTGGCAACTACCAGAAAATGTTTTCAGCTTGCCTGGATGAAGTCAAGGAGCAGATTTCACACTACAGCATTGGTGTTGGATTCAGTTTCAGCATACATATTTATGTTAAAGTGTTTTAAGAGCTCATATTTTTCAAGCCATGTGATGGATTTGGTTCAAAATTGGTATCATTATAGATATAGGTCCAAAATATTATTCAGCAGTACCCCACATTCCCAAGGACTCAGAAATTTTATGTTAAGAGCTGTTTTTTTTTTTAAATAATATGGTGGGTTTGGTTTACATTAGGCATGCTGATAGGTGTAGGTCCAGCTTTATTCAGCAATATCCCATGCCCATGATCTCAAGGCCAAGGAAGGTGCCGGCCTCAGTAGCTCAGGCGGATGAGCATCTGACTGGTGTTCAGGAGGATGCGGGTTTGATACCTGCTGAGGTCGGCAGCATTCTTTCCTGGAGATTGATCATGAAATTTTTATACCCCCGGCATACGAAGTATGCAATGGGGGTATATAGTTTTTGTCTTTTCCGTCTGTCTGTCTGTCTGTGTGTCCGTAAACAATTATTTTGTGTCAAAGATATCTCAGGAACTGCTTCACATAGAAACTTGAAATTTTGCACACATGATCAGTATGACTACTTGTATTGTGGGAAAGAAAATAAGGGCCAAGGGGTCAGGCCTTTTAGAGTTATTTCCCTTTGTAGTTCTTGTTTCAGCTGAGGCGATGGCCCTGGCCGGGGGTATACGTGCCCTACTGGGCACTTTGTCTAGTTTTCGCTGATTCAAGAAGGGCAGTTGTCAGTTTCTGACGAAAGAATGTGCACTGTACTGGTTAACCGCTTTCGTATAAGCCTGCCCAGGAAAAGTGTGGATAGGTAAACTGACCGGCTCAAAAATGACCTAAAATATTGTTGACTGGGCTGTTAAACTCCAAAACAAACAAACAAATAAAGGCCAAGGTCACAGCTTTAGAAATCTCTTAAGTTTTATGTCAAGTTTTTTTTTAAGTAATCAAAGTTTCCAAACCATATATAATTTAGTTTACATTTGATTTGCTGATGGGTATATGTCCAACATTTTATTCCACAATACTCAGCTCTCAGCCATTACCTTAAAGTCAGGTTATGATAGTTAAGTTTTTATTCAGCAATGCTCCCTGCCCACATGACCCCAAACTCACCAACTCAAACGTCTTACCTGGTGAGTTGTGGTGTCTGATAACAGCTCTTGTTTTATATGGAATTAACCCATGTATACCAAGTGTCAAAAAATGGGGCTTTGGCAAACAGTATTGACCTAGATCAAATGCCACAGAATGTGGCATACACTGTGTTCTGAAAGTACAAGGAAACTTAATCATTTTTGTACTGGAAACCCGAAAAGGGGTACCCTGGCAAACAATGCAGGCCCAGATCAGATGCTGCAGAAAGTTTAACAGCCCATCAACACTGTTGAGGTCATTTTTAGCCGGTCAGTTTACCTATCCACACCTTTCCTGGGCAGGCTTATACGTAAGCGGTGAACCCAGTTGCAGATTAGGAAAATAATGACGAGAAAGAAAAGAGTAAGTAACCTGTTTTTATCTTGTATGAATTTTCTTATGCACATGAGTGCAACACATATATCATATTTCAGTGCATATTGTGGAAGTCTGTGGTTGTGTGCTCTGAGAATGTTTGTGGAATCTGCCAAGCTTCTAGGTCAAACAGAGGACTATGACAAGTTCAATGAGGTGCTCAATAAAGCTAAAGAGTCATATGAAATCAAACTCTGGAATGGTAGGTGTTCAAAATATTTAAAAGAAATGTTCATGTTTGTGAAAAAAGATGGTACTTATCACAAGCAAACAGTAAATGGCTCAGGCAAGACTGTGCATGTCAGCAGAGTCTTTGCTTTTTATAGATCTTGAGGTACCTGCATGCAAGAAATTTTGGGTCTAGCCCTATTGGTTGTCTGTCAAAGGACAATAGATACACCTTCAGGGGAGGCAACTCCTGCAAAAGTATTTTTGTCTCCCATGTCAATAGGGGTCAACTTTTAAAGGAAAGAATTTGCTTCTGAGGAGCAAATTCTTTCCTTTAAGAGTAGACCCCTTTTCAGTTGGACATGGCTTATAGAAAAGCGAACAGGAAGTCCCAAAAGTTGTCTCCATTTGAAAAATGGCAGAAAAATCTGCCAGGTGTTCCCATTCCCCTTAAATTGAGGAATGTTGAGGGCCCCCTGCAAGCAAACAATTGGTGTTGAGACATGTGCCTTGAGTGAAAACTGATCTGAGTATCTTTTGTGCAATGTATGGATGTGTTTTGACTCGAAGCTTCTTCATGCAAACAGACAGGCCATCAGATTAATAATTTCATGTAATGATCACTGTGTAATGTAAACTCTACTTAATATAGAGAAAACTGGGGCTTGCAGGGGTAAACACTATTTTCCTAACTATTGCTCAGAAACATAGATTGTGGATATATGTTAGAACTGTTAGGACAGAATATGCAGCCTGATGACTGCCCCAGCCCATCGGGGCTTGAAGAATGATGTTTCCATGCAGAGCTGAAACCGACTGCACATGAGTACTGGTGTACAGCTTAGGGGATCTAAGCCTGCCCACTAAGCCATTCAAGTTGGACCGTCCATGCTTATAAACCCTATTTGCATAACGGGCGTCTAACTGATACTGGCTTACAGCTGGACAAGACCTGTGTCCTTGCACAAAATGACCCACAAGGGTTGACATGTCATTAAACTCAAAACAATCAATCAATTATAAACCCTATTGGTTTCATTGGGCGATAGGGCCTGAGATGTCATTTCATCTCAGTGTCAGGTAAAAGTCCACAAAATTGGAAGCAACTTCTCCAAAATCACCTATCCAGTGTTGACGGGGATGTTAAACCTCAAATCAGTCAAATCAAATGCAGCCTGATGATTCTTCACCATATTTGTACATGTCAGAAGATACATTTTGCTGGACACAGCTCATATCAGGTAACTCATTTGATGAGTTTGTTCTTTCGTTTGGAGTTTAATGGCCTAGTCAACACTTTTTAGCCCACCTGTTTCTGGCTTTCTCACACTACCCCCTGCATTGGCATTAGCAATTTTTTTTTTAAGAGCTCATATTTTCCAAACCATACAACAGATTTGGTTCATGTTTGGTACGAAAGGTCCAAAGTTTTATTCAGTCAAATCCCTGCCCATAGAAATTTTAAGCTCACCATCACGTAATGACGAGGTGAGCTTTAAGGATCACTTTTTGTCCGTCGTGCGTCCGTGCGTGTGTAAACAATTTCTTCAAAAGACATCTACTCCTAAACCACTGATCGGATTTTTTACCAAACTTCACAGGAATGATCCTTAGGTGGTCCCCTTTCAAAGTTGTTCAAATGGTTCCGGTCCGTTGCACATATAGGTCACAGGAGCCAAAAATAGATTTTTTTCACCGAAAACTTAAAAAATCTTCTTCTCTGAAACCACAAGGCCCAGTCTTTGATATTTGGTATGAAGCTTCATCTAGTGGACCCCTACCAAGATTGTTCAAATTATAGTGCTGGGGCCAAAAATGCCCCCACCCCAGGCCCTTTGGTTTTACATCGGCTTATATAGGGAAAATCTTTAAAAATCTTCTTCTCTGAAACCACAAGGCCCAGGTCTTTGATATTTAGTATGAAGCTTCATCTAATGGACCCCTACCAAGATAGTTCAAATTATAATGCTGGGGCCAAAAATGCCCCCGCCCCGGGGCCCTTTGGTTTTACATGGGCTTATATAGGGAAAATCTTTAAAAATCTTCTTCTCTGAAACCGCAAGGCCCAGGTCTTTGATATTTGGTATGAAGCTTCATTTAATGGACCTCTACCAACATTGTTCAAATTATAGCCCTGTGACCAAAAATGCCCCTGCTCCGGGGCCCTTTGGTTTTACATAGACTTATATTGGAAAATCTTGAAAAATCTTCGTCTCTGGAACCACATGGCCTAGGTCTTTGATGTTTGGTATGAAGCTTCAGCTAGTGGACCTCTACCAAGATTTTTCAAATTATAGCCCTGAGACCTAAAATGCCCCCGCCTCGTGGCCCTTTGGTTTTACATAGACTTATATAGGGAAAATTTTTAAAAATCTTCTTCTATGAAACCACAAGGCCTAGGTCTTTGATATTTGGTGTGAAATTTCATCTAGTGGACCTCTATCAAGATTGTTCAAATTATAGCCCTGAGGCCAAAAATGCCCCCACCCCAAGACCCTTTGGTTTTACATAGACTTATATTGGGAAATCTTTAAAAATCTTCTTCTCTGAAACTGCAAGGCCCATGTCTTTGATATTTGGTATGGAGCTTCATCTAGTGGACCTCTACCAAGATTGTTCAAATTATAGCCCTCGGGCCTCAAATGCCCCCGCCCCTGGGCCCTTTGGTTTTACATAGACTTATATAGAGATAATCTTTGAAAATCTTCTTCTCTGAAACAGCAAGGCCCAGGTCTTTGATATTTGGTGTGAAGCTTTATCTAGTGGACCTCTATCAAGATTGTTTAAATTATATCCCAGAGGACAAAAATGCCCCCGCCCCGGGGCCATTTGGTTTTACATAAGCTTTTGTAGGGAATATCTTAAAAAAAATCTTCTTCTCTGAAACCGCAATGCCCAGGTCTTTGATATTTGGTGTGTAGCTTCATCTAGTGGACCTTTGCCGAGATTGTTCAAATTATAGCCTTTGTTGATATTTGGTATGAAGCTTCACCTTTTTAGACCTCCCTCAACATTATGTACATTATAACCCTGGGGTCATTAATGGCCCTCCCCGGGGCCCACTTGTTACTCTATGGATCAGGTGAGCGATCCAGGGCCATGATGGCCCTCTTGTTATGTTAAAGGTTTTAGCAATTTTTATGGTGAATTTTTAACTGCTCATATTTTCCAAACATATGAAAAATTTGGTTCATATTTGGTATAATGATAGGTATAGATCCAAAGTTTCATTCAGCAGAACTCAGGCCCATGCCTATGACCTCAAGGTTAAGGTCACAGATTTATATGAATGACCTTCCTCTGTCTGTCTGTCCATCGGTCCGTGTCTTTAAAACTTTCTTGTCTGCTCAGTTTCTCCTGAACACTTTGACAGATTTTCATTAAACTTTGGTCAAATATTCCTTTCAGTGAGCTGATGTGAGAACCCATAAATAAACCATGCTGACTGAAGGTCACAGTTGAAGGTCACAAGTTTGAATCTTTGAATTTTGTGTCCATTCCATATCTCCTTTACCCATAGCTCCAGATAATTTTTTATCCCCACTTCGTATTTACTTATCAAAATTAAAACCTTTTCAGTAAACTGAAAAAATGGGTCAGTAAATATACTGATCAAATCGGGAGGTCGTTTCGTATTTTTATGAACCTGGTTAACTACCGATTCATTACAATTTAAGCTAGTTAATAGTTCACTGAGACTGATTATAAAGACATATCAAGCCAGTAAACAGAATCACCCTTATGTTTCTGGACAGATGTCTTAGCAAACAGCACACACCCAGATCAGACTACACTTTCTGAACATATTATGCTCAGTGTTTGCACTAGCCGGAAAGTGGGGGTGGGGCACTCGATATCAGTAGCGTAGACGCGAATAAAAATACCGTCTGTGTCGTAGGACGCTAAGAAACTTTTATGATGCACTGCCAGTTTTTCTGCGTTCATGTTCAAAGACGCCGACGAGACATCTAAGAAGCTTGATAGGACGATAATTCTATTTTCAAATTGAGATGAATAGTTGTAAATAAGCATGCACTTCGTGCTGGCCTGGCCACCTGCGATTCACAGATCGATATATGCATGAAAACCAAAGTATTACAAGTTGATCCTACTAATTGTATTTTGGTTAAATGTGGTATAGAACACGGCAGACAAAGAGATCAGTCTGTGCAGCGATAAAGAGTGAAAAAACGGTTCCGTTTGAACTAAAATGTAATAGCACACAACCGTGCATTGATGACAATGTTGTGGGGAAAAAAGCATCGGAATGATAAAAATATGAATATGGGTCACTGATGAGGCCTAATTGGCCTAAACTAGCTAGTCTGGCCATGAAAACATGTACACTCCATACGTTTCAGTTCTGTGGTATATTCTTTGCTTCCAAAGGATAACCCTTTTATAGTACTTACCGGCCCCGATAGCTCAGTTGGTAGAGTGTCCGCTCCGGGGAACGGGAGGTCTCGGGTTCGATCCCGGGCCGCGACATACCAAAGTCGTTAAAAATGGTACTAGCTGCTCCTCGCTTGGCATTCAGATTTACGGGGTAGAGCTAGGACTGGTCGATCCAGTGTCAGGATAATGTGACTGGGTGTGGTATCATGTAATGTGTCTGGGACATGATACTTCAGTGAGGCAGCACTATAAACGTGAGCATTGAGCTCCCTGTCGCAACCAGACACCGTCGTGATATGACTGAAAAATTGTTGAAAGCGACGTTAAACCCGAATTCACACACACACACCTTTTATAGTACATATTTATTTAATTGTTTCTTTTGTCTTCAGAAAAAGATTTAATAAATTTTAACTGTTTCAATTATAACATACATTACATGCGCTGCATCAAATTATGAATAAATACTGGTAATCTCGTGCAAATCCGCTATTATAACCGAGATGTGCGATCATAGCATGCCGGAAAAACTTTATTAACACCTAATACGCCAGTCAATTTACCGGTTTGTGACAAAAATATATATTTTTTAGTGAATAGATACTTGAACCGTATCAGAAGTAAACAACCATCATGATTCAATAATCAAAGGCATTGGAAAACGGCAAGAAACACGTTTTTAAGCGATATGAAACCTTGTGAACAGTGACTGCACATTCAAAGATTTTCAGGAAGACATTTCATGTGAGAGATGTTGAACAGTCTGATCCAAGTACCTATTCACTTACAACGTAATACAGGGTCCGAACTTGAGCATTTTTGCCACAAGCAAAATTTAGCTTGCTAATAAAAGATCTACTAGGTAAAATGAAAATCAACTCGATTTTTTCAAAAAACCCTTTAATAAGAGCGGAAATTTTTCAAGAACAACTGCTACAGTAATGATTAACTGGTATGGGTAGTATTAATGCAAATAAAAAAACTGATGACGTGTTAGTCTAGGGCTGGGTACCGCCTTTGGAAATTGTACCGTGGTAACCACATGTTTCAAACACCAGGTGTTTGTACATCGTAAAATAAAACAGACAAGTAAACAGAGACTCATTTCGCGTTTTCTAGGTGTTTACGGTCGCGAAAAATGTGACATTGGCAATAATATTGTCTTTGCAGTTTATCTGGATGCGATCTTTACTGATTGCTATTAATCTGTCCATGACCTATCACTAATCTTATGCCAATAAATTAGTTAATCCTGTTAACAAATAAGACTCGATGTTTTTTTTCCAAATTGCTATGGGATAATGAGCGTAAAGTAAGCCAAGATTGCAAGTCATTCTTTTCATGTGTCACTTAATATCAATACCTGCTGGTTCAGGACATGACCACGCCTGATGTTCAACCCGCCGATATATAACGGTTCTTTTGATATTGCGTGAATGGCTTTAGTTGGCTAAGTATTGAGCATATTTTATAATTATTGACCACATTAATAGGATTAAAGACGTCGGGGTTTTTCAGAAGTCGCCACATGCTATCTACCTGCATTATCCATTTGAACTGTCTCTGGGCAATTTGTGATAAAATTATTTATTCACAGTTCGACACAGCGCTACACAGACTGATCAACATACATGCTGTCTTGCAATGTCATCTTTGTCAGTCGTGTTCCGACAAGCAGTGCATATATATGCTACAAAGTTTTCACTCAAGATTACTTTGAGCCCCAATTAGCAGGATTAAACTGTTAGGTTTTGATTAGAAATTTATTACCTATTTATCTGTGTTAATCCCAAGTGGCCGGCATGCGGAGCATGCTCTATTAGTTATTACCGCTATTCATCTCAAGTATCCGATAATTTTCGCGCCCTATCGGTCGCGTCGGCGTCTTTGAACTTAACAGTGCTCAGCATGACTAGCGGCGCATTATTAAAGATACTTTGCATCCCTGCGAGGTTTTTTTTCGCAGCCGACGCTAGTGAAATCGTTTTGCAAACATATTTTTGTTCTTTCGCAAACATTGAATTAAATGATATAAAATTTCCGATAAAATCCGTCACTTGCCAAAAGTACCGATACGGCAAAGAAGAAAGAAAATACCGCGGTTTACCGGTGCACCGGCCTTACGTGCTACGCCTCCTGACCTCTGGAAAGTTTATAATCTAAATTTAGAACGTCGGAATTGCAGAAGCAGTCGCGGAAATGGCGAGTTATTATTGTCGTCTGTATTATTACTGTTATTATTTTTTACCGACGATCGGACACACGCGAAAATTTTCTAGTACAAATATTTTGGCCTCGCATTTTGAAATTCTCACTCGCATTTAGCGTAAATGCGAGCTTAATTTCGGACCCTGTAATAGTTTGCATTCAGGCGCATTCTACGGTCGAAACAAACAAGGTTAATGAGTCTACGAACAGCCAAAAATTTGTTACTTTTTTACAAAAGACCAGATTAACTAGTGAGTCTAGACAACCCGCGTGCTGCTGTTTTAAAACACCAGAGGCATAAAAGGAGTGTACAGACAGATCAGACTGCACAGGCTTGTCTGTTTTCACCTATCCCACAGTCATATTTTCCGCTAAAGTATTAATGCAACAAACGTACATGCGGGAAATTATGTGCACGGAAAAAAAGCAAAACATTTGTGAGACCAGTGAAGTGACTAACTACAGCTGCAGGTGTGAAAACATGTTTCGGATTCTTCTTCTTATTTCTAATCACAGCGGATAGCCGTCGGGTAGAGGAAGGGTATTAATTACATACACTTTCATTGTCTTTGAGCTGACAATTGTAGATGGTCATGTTACGAAACGTTATGCAAGGATTACTGCGTAAATACGCGCCATATCATTGTCTCCTTCGTAACCTAAGAAAGGTCTACCGTAAATGGTACCATTTAAATTTTCAACCACTTCGTATTTTGCATTTTTTAATCCGTAATTTACGAAAATACGAAGCTTATCTGGCTCTCTGTTACCCTGGAAGGATTTTCATTAAACTTTGGTCAACTATCCCCCTAAGTGAGCTGATGTGCAGAACTCATAAACAAACTATGCCGACTCAAGATCAAGGTCACAGATGAAGGACACGAGTTTAAAACTTTGAATTTTCTGTCCATTCTGTATCTCTTTCACCCATGCAAGGATTTTCATTAAACATTGGTCTAATATCCCCGTCAGTTAGCTGATGTGCAGTAGTAGCTGATGCTTTGCACTCTGGGTAAAAATAACACAGACACCATTTTAGAGTATTCATCTTTATTAGCTCACCGTCACGTAGTGACGAGGTGAGCTTTTGGGATCACTTTTTGTCCGTCGTACGTCATGCATGCGTGCTACGTAAACAATTTCTTCAAACAATAACTCCTCCTTAACCACTGATCGGATTTTTTACCAAACTTCACAGGAATGATCCTTAGGTGGTCCCCTTTCAGAGTTGTTCAAATGGTTCCAGTCCGTTGCACATATAGGTCACAGGAGCCAAAAATAGATTTTCACTTAAAACTTAAAAAATCTTCTTCTCTGAAACCGCAAGGCCTAGGTCTTTGATATTTGGTATGAAGCTTCATCTAGTGGACCCCTACCAAGATTGTTCAAATTATAGTGCTGGGGCCAAAAATACCCCCGCCCCGGGGCCCTTTGGTTTTACATCGGCTTATATAGGGAAAATCTTTAAAAATCTTCTTCTCTGAAACCGCAAGGCCCAGGTCTTTGCTATTTGGTATGAAGCTTCATCTATTGGACCCCTACAAAGATTTTCAAATTATAGTGCTGGGGCCAAAAATGCCCCCGCCCCGGGGCCCTTTGGGTTAACATAGGCTTATATAGGGAAAAGCTTTAAAAATCTTCTTCTCTGAAACTGCAAGGCCCAGGTGTTTGATATAAATACTGTCCCAAATTTGGTATGAAGCTTCATCTTGTGGACCTCTACCAAGATTGTTCAAATTATAGTGCTGGGGCCAAAATGCCCCCGCTCCGGGGCCCTTTGGTTTTACATAGACTTATATAGGGAAAATCTTGAAAAAATCTTCTTCTCTGAAACCACAAGGCCTAGGTCTTTGATATTTGGATTGAAGCTTCAGCTAGTGGACCTCTACCAAGATTGTTCAAATTATAGCCCTGATACCTAAAATGCCTCCGCCTCATGGCCCTTTGGTTTTACATAGACTTATATAGAGATAATCTTTGAAAATCTTCTTCTCTGAAACAGCAAGGCCCAGGTCTTTGATATTTGGTGTGAAGCTTCATCTAGTGGATCTTTATCAATATTGTTTAAATTATAGCCCCGAGGCCAAAAATGCCCCCGCCTCGGGGCCATTTGGTTTTACATAGGCTTATGTAGGGAATATCTTTAAAAAAATATTCTTCTCTGAAACCGCCCAGGTCTTTGATATTTGGTGTGTAGCTTCATCTAGTGGACCTTTGCCGAGATTGTTCAAATTATAGCCTTAGTTGATATAAGGTATGAAGCTTCACCTTTTTAGACCTCCCTCAACATTATGCACATTATAACCCTGGGATCAATAACAGCCCTCCCCTGGGCCCACTTGTTACTCTATGGATCAGGTGAGCGATCCAGGGCCATCAAGGCCCTCTTGTTTTTTCAGAACCCATGAATAAACCTTGCTGACTCAAGGTCAAGGTCACAGTTGAAGGCCATGAGTTTGAAATTTTGAATTTTGTGTCCGTTCATTATCTCCTTTACCCCTGGAAGGATTTTCAATTAACTTTTGTCAAATATCCCCCTCGCTGAGCTGATGTGCAGAACTCATAAATAAACCATGCTGACTCAAGGTCACAATTGAAGGTCTTGAGTTTGAATCTTTGAATATATCTCCTTTACCCCTGGCAGAATCTCATTAAACTTCGGTTAAATATTCCTTCCAGTGAGATGATGTGCAGAACCCTTAAATAAACTATGCTGACTCAAGGTCAAGGTTATAGTCATGAGTTTGAATCTTTTAATTTTGTGTCCATTCCATATTTACTTTATCCCTGGAAGGATTTTCATTAAACTTTGGTCAAATATGCCCCTCAGTGAACTGATGTGCAGAACCTATAAATAAACTATGCAGATTCAAGGTCAAGGTCACTGGTGAAGGTCACAAGGTTGAGCCTTATTATTAAAGTGTTACTGTCCCTCAGACTGCTTTCTTGTTTAACATTTAAGTTTTTTAGAGCTCATTTTCCAAACCATACAATGGATTTGGTTCATATTTGGTATGATGATAAGATATAGACTCATAGTTTTATACAGCAATACCCTGCCCAGACCAATGACCTCAAGGTCAAGGTCACGGACTTTATGCTAAAGGTTTTTAGAGCTCATATTTTCCAATACTAGATATAAGTCCAAAGGTTCATTAAGCAATACCCCCACCTGTGCCCATGGCCTCGAAGTAACTTAACAGGCAAGCTATGACAGCTCTTGTTTTATGTCATATCAACTTCTTCCCTTTACCTAACATTAGTCCTGGGCAGGCTTATACATAAGTGGTTAAACAGTACAGTGTACGGTGTACATTCTTTTGCCAACAACTGCCCTGTGTAAATGTTTCCAGAAACTGTCGACTGCCCCTGTATAAAGAGAACTAGAAACAGGCAGCTACCCTTGTATAAAGAGAGCCAGAAACTGACAGCTGTCCCTTTGTAAAGAGAGCCTGAAACTGACAACTGTCCCTGTGTAAACAGAGCCAGAAACTGACAACTGTCCCTGTGTAAAGAGGGCCAGAAACTGACAGCTGTCCCTTTGTAAAGAGAGCCAGAAACTGACACTGTCCCTGTATAAAGAGAGCCAGAAACTGACAACTGCCCCTGTATAAAGAGAGCCAGAAACTGACAACTGTCCCTTTGTAAAGAGAGCCAGAAACTGACAACTGTCCCTTTGTAAAGAGAGCCAGAAACTGACAACTTTCCCTTTGTAAAGGGAGCCAGAAAGTCACAACTGTCCCTGTGTAAAGAAAGCCTGACACTATAAACTGTCCCTTTTAGCCCCGCCCATCGGGGCTTGAAGAAATAGATGGGCTGCATGATTCTTCCATGCAGAGCTGAATCCGACCCACACACGAGTACTGGTAAACCACTTAGAGGATCTTAGCCTGCACAGGCAAAGCAGTGTGAGTCAGACCGTCCATGCTTATAAACCCTTTTGGTTTCATTGGGCAACAGGGCTTGAGATATCATTTCATCTCAATTTCGGGTAAAAGTGCCACACAAGTGGAAGCAACGTCTACAAAATGACCTATACAGTGTTGACGGGGAATTTAAACCACAAATCAAACAAACAAACAAACTGTCCCTTTGTAAAGAGAGCCAGAAATTGACAACTGTCTCTTTGGAAAGAGAGCCAGAAACTGACAACTGTCTCTTTGTAAAGAGAACCAGAAACTGACAACTGCCCCTGTGTAAAGAGAGCCAGAAACTGACAACTGCCCAGTGTAAATGGAGCCAGGAACTGACAACTGCCCCTGTGTAAAGAGAGCCAGAAATTGACAACTGCCCCTGTGTAAATGGAGCCAGGAACTGACAACTGCCCCTGTGTAAAGAGAGCCAAAAACTGACAACTGCCTCTGTGTAAAGAGAGCCAGGAACTGACAACTGCCCCTATGTATAGAGAGCCAGAAGCTGACAACTGCCCCAGTGTAAAGAAAGCCAGGAACTGACAACTGCCCCTGTGTAAAGAGCGCCAGAAACTGATAAGTGCCCCTGTGTAAAGAGAGCCAGGAACTGACAACTGCCCATTTGTAATGATAGCCAGAAACGGATAAGTGTCCCTGTGTTAAAGAGAGCCAGAAACAATTGCCAGAGAACCAGAAACTGACAACCGCCCCTGTGTAAAGAGAGCCAGAGACTGACAACTGCCCCTGTATAAAGAAAGCCAGGAACTGACAACTGCCCCTTTGTAAAGAGAGCCAGGAACTGACAACTGCCCCTTTGTAAAGAGAGCCAGAAACTGATATGTGCCCCTGTGTAAAGAGAGCCAGAAAAAGTTGCCAGAAACTGACAAATATCCCTATGTAAAGAGTGCCAGAAACTGAATACTGTCCCTGTTTCTAGAGAGCCAGAAACTGACAACTGCCCCAGTGTAAAGAGAGCCATAAACAGACAACTGTCCCTATGCAAAGAGAGTATTTATCCCACAGATAAACAGTGATGGTTTGCTAAATTAGTGAACAGCTTCATCAGAACTGTCACTGTTTTCATGCACTCATGTATGCATGGCTGTATAAGGAATGACAGGTGTAGGTTCTGAGGCAGATCTTGATATGTAAAATTTTATTTATACTTATTAGTTTAGTTTAGTTTATACTAATTTATTTTAGTTCAATTGCCATGGAAGCTTCAAGCTTATTTAAGAGAAGCTGACTGTAAGCATTGAGCATTACATGGAAAGTCAAAATTTTTGATTTTCTTTATTTTTTGTACATAAGTAGCATTTCTCAAATGATGAAGATTGGTGAAAATTTTATTGGAATATGTCAAGTAGTTTTCGAGATATTGATACAAATGCTGTTGCCATGGCAACAGCGTATTCACATAGATAAAACGGTATTTTTATATGATTTTCAACAACTAGCTTTTGTTTCCACGTTCATAATATATACCAATTTACACATGATATCCATAAGGGTATATGTAATGAAGCGATTCATAATATATTGGGCTCGTGAACGTGTTCACATATGTTACCATGGCAACGGAATTGAGGGGCTAGTCAAGCACATTGAATTTTTCTGGATTTTCTGTATTTTTGTCTGCATTTTATTCACAGGGGCAACGACATTGGAAGAAACGGACAGTGGCACTTAAATAACATGTCCTAGTATTAACAAAAACTGTAATGTCTAGGTGTAATCCTCTTTCAATGGAAGAAAGATAACTTGGCAACTTTGTCTGTGTTGCACAGACGAATTTTTTTAAAAATAGTAACGGTGTAACTACTTATGTGAAATTTCAGAGCTGATCTTTGATAAACTAACCATTGCATTGGTCATAAATTATTAAACTAACATCTTATAAAAATTGTACATAGCCATTAAAATCAATAAAAGACCTAAAATGTATGTTTTTATGCATTTTTCTGCATAAAAAGATCAAATGAAATTCTGTTGCCAGTGTCATTATCATACTTTTGCTTCATCTATATCAAATCTAATCTATTTCTGTTTACTAAATAGAGGATCTTACATGAGTGTTCATGTATTATTGAATTTATTAAACGAGTTGAGGAAAAGGGATAAAATGCGAGGCTTTGCCGAGCATTTTATCCCTTTTCCTCAACGAGTTTAATAAATTCAATAATACATGAGCTCGAATGCAAGATTCTATTTATCATATGACATTTAAAACGCATTTTATTCACAATTGTTTACAAAAATATCAATATTCCGCCATTAATAAACGCGACGTCGTTAAGGACGTCGTACATGTAACGTTACGGGACGTATTTAGCTAATTTGCATATTTAATCCACTAGTGGATTATCGAAAATATTACATGGCGTTATTACACTCTCTGACGCGACGTCATATGATAAATATGTAATAATTAGGTTTGATTATATTGCCATCTGCTTCAAGTTAATGAATAATTTGAAATTACGAATAATTATAACAATTATGGAGTCTCATTACCCCACCCACTTTATTGTGTACAAAATGGTGTTGCATTTCTGGACAGGAAAGCAACGCCCCTATATACTTAAGCCTAGTTAAACTAGGAAATAATGATCATAATTTGAATAGATAAATATATAAAATGGTGTAGATTGTGTAGTAGCCCTTGTTGCTATGGCAACCGTAACATTCCGTTAAAACTGAATAAATATCTGTTTATGGTTTCACTGTTGTAACAGATTTTCATTAGCTTTAAAATATATGAGGACAGAATTGAAAGTTCATATCAATTTAGATTAAATAACATATTTATGATAACATTTACCATGTTACTGTTGCTATGGCAACAAAAAACTTCATTTTTTATAATGAATAGATACATGTATGTGATCTGTTATGGAGAGGTGGGCCTTACGTATGTTTGGAAGTGCTGACTTTTAAACAGAGCAAGCCGTAATGTAGGAATTAATTTGTAGAGTATATTAGAATCTTAAATAAATTCCATGGTCTTTTTTGTATGAAAGCAGGAGTTAAAAAAAAGAATATATATATATATGTTTTGTCTTCATTATTACACTATTTCTGCGTAATAGTTTCCACCTTGAAAATCAGTTCAGCAGTAAATGTTGTCAACAAGTTTTGGGAATACATGTGTGAATAACATGCATAAATTTGCATGGTCGTGTCAAAATGGAATTATCTCAGCTGATTGAAATTATTTGAACTCCGTAACTCTTATCAAGTTTACCATGAATTCTTTCTGCTGTCCAACATTATTACGTCTCCCCATACATCATCATAGTGGAAATTATATTCTCTGGTCCTTTTTGACCATTGAGTTCATTTAGAATATTTTGGAAATAGAATTCAGCTTAAGTTGGTGCTATAGGGCGTGGGCCGTGTTGCATATTTCAGTACTGTTCCTGAACAGACTCAATAAACTCAATAAAACCGATTCTGCTATTTTGTTTATTTTGTGTATTCTTTGCTGCCAAAAGACCCAACCATTCAGAACGCATTTACAATGATATCTGCACTAGACGGGTTTAACATATACATTTGGTCCCTGTTTACGGCGATATATGTTTATTGATGCATAATAGATAGCGTTGCCTGCTTAAATCAGCTACCCTAAAGCTTCTATACCTGGACTGATATCCGCCATTGTTGTAAGTGATTTGCCCATGATACCATGCCAAACGCATGCTACATTTTTTCTTATGCCAGATCGAACGCATGCGCGTGTGACAACTACAATTCTCAATACATCCAACTTATGGGAGTATAGTATTCAAAGTAACTGATTGCGCAAGGTGGTGCATATAGCCTACGTCAAACTATAGCCCATTGAAATAGGGTTTATAAGCATGGGCGGACAGACTCGCACCGCTTTGCCTGGGCAGGCTTAGATCCTCTAAGCTGTTTATTAGTACCCGTGTGCGGTCGGTTTCAGCTCAGCGTGGAAGCATCATGCAGCCCATCTATTGTTAGAGTGTGCATGGATTACCTTAATTGTGGGACTTTTGAAGTAATGGACTGACAGGCACGTTCCTCTGACTTGAGCCCAATAGAACATGTTTGGGACATTCTTTACAGATGAATCTCATTGGGCGATTATCCACCAATGACTATTCAAGATCTCATGAACATCCTTAGACATAAGTGTGAAACACTAGCTTTACAATCTGTTCAAAGTTTAGTTCATAGCATGCCTCGGCGATGCCAGGAGTGTTGTGCTGCTCGAGGTGGACATACGCATTATTGGCAAGAAAAAAGTGACTGATTTGCGCATGTCTATGACATTTGAAATAATCTGATATAAAGAGGGCGATTTCTCAAAAAATATGCAAATTCCTCCTTAACAGGTTACAACGTGATTTTTGAACTGGTTGCCCGTGTTTGCAATAAACATGTTGCAGATAGTTATTTATCTATCTGAATCGTTGTTTCATCATCATTATCCAACATCTTTATACTTAGAAATATGTGTTTGCTCCTTTGTTTTGAGCAGTGTATATTTGAAAGACCTGCATGTGTCCTGTAATGTCAAATTGTATTTGGCAGGTGTGCTGTCCGCTTAGTATAAAACCCCTTCTGAATCAAGGGAACGTGTTTGCTCCTTTATTTTGAGCAGCATATATTTGAAAGTCCTGTCTGCCTCCCCTGCATGTGTCCTGTAATGTCAGATTGTATTTAGCAGGTGTGCTGTTCCCTTAGTATAAAACCTTCTGAATCAAGGGAATGAGCTAATTTTCCTCTATTAAAACCGTGAGCAAGTGCAAATTAATTAGCCTATTAGAGTTGATCATGAGAACGCGGGTTCGATATCTGCCGGGGTCGGCAACATTCTGTCGCGGAGATTGATCATGAAATCTTTTCTACGGTCATTATCTGCCTTCTGCTGATTCAAAAAGGGTAGTTCTCAGTTTCTGGCGAAAGAATATGCACTCTACTAGTTAACAGCTTGGGTATTAGCCTGCCCAGAAAAAGTGTGGGTAGGTTAACTGGTCGGCTCAAAAATGACCTAAATAGTGTTGACTGGACTGTTAAACTGCAATGCAAACATACAAAAAAAAACTAGAAATGCGTCCACAGGACACGGATGTCCCCGCCTGAAAATATGTCTATGTTCGTATTAATCCATAGAACCTTATTGACGGTGTTTAAGTTTTGGACCCTTTTTTCACATTTGACCTCTAAGTGTGACCTTGACCTTGGAGGTAATGACCTTGGTTTTGGATGAGGCAGATTGATAGCCAACATTTCTGCCAAGTAATTTCAAAATCCATCCAGAAATAAGAAAGTTATTGACTGCGTTTAAGTTTCGGACGGACGGACGCACGGACGGACGCACGGACGGACGGATGGACGGACAAGGGCAACGCTATATGCCCTTCCACCATTCTTCGAATGGAGGGGGCATAAAAAACACTTTTATTACAATAATCAGAGAAACACTATTTTTGCACTTTGAACTGTTGGTAACCATGTATTGTAGTCGCAGATAAGATTGACTAGGTGGAGCTATCGTTTGGACCTGTCTTAGGAATAAGGTAAACCAAGTCACCCAATTGTGTGAATTCAACTGTAACACAAGCATAGCTGTGGGGTATATGACCATTTCGTCCGCTTGTAGAAAGCGTGCAAAAGGCACTCTACCAAATCTTCTAGTTGACTTAGCGAATTTGACATATATTGACAACACCTGAATAGCTCCGCCTAAACTCCGTTCAGAAAATCTGAATCATCGATTTTTTCGTTTCTCGATTTTAATACTCATTTTAGCCCATACATCACAGTGGGAAAGTTTTAGACCTAACCCTCCGCCGATTTCTCCAGCAAGTCGTATGCCTCTGCGGCAGCTATGAAAGGCTGTGATTATTTGGAGAAAATAGCAAAATCTAAAGTTTCGTTCACAGACTAAGACATTCTGACAGGTTCGACACAGCCTTTAAAACCATATATAGAAGTGGTCACTGCTCTTGTAAATTACAAGGGCGTCTATGTTTTATATGCACGATCAATCCATGGAAAATCATTAGCTGTGACACCACATCAGATATCGGTATAATTCTTTTTGACGACTGTTGGCAGCACATCTCCCTAGTGACTCCCCTTTCCTAGTGCGCCTCTATCTAGCAATTCGAATATAAGGTGTGTCGCAATTGCATATCTATCTATAAAGTATGGAACAGTATTTAGGTAAAAACTCAATTATGCAACATTGAGATTGCAATATGCAATTTTGATATTGTGTTATGCTTTATTCAGTTACAATTGTGCAACACTGCATTATGATATTCATTTTTGTAGTCTGATTTTGGAATTTGTGTAGTTTTCTTTCTGTTTCTCGTCCTATTTTGCAACTTGAAATTCCGATTCTGCTTCTTCTAGTTCCCATTATTCTCGTTCAGTGGCGCTGTGATCGTTCTTTCGTACCGTTCCCGTAAACGTCCGCCTGTATTCGGCAGATACCCAAAAAAATCTGCAAGCGTATTGGTGACACGGAGGAGTGAAAGAAATGAGAGAACTATATTTTTGGCATAAAACGGACGATTTGGGGACACTACAC
This sequence comes from Lucinisca nassula, assembly GCA_963580285.1. NCBI lineage: Eukaryota > Metazoa > Mollusca > Bivalvia > Lucinida > Lucinidae > Lucinisca > Lucinisca nassula. The sequence continues at coordinate 51,320,861 of OY757018.1, read as the reverse complement.
CCTTCCCGATAAAATCATTTACACATATTTTTTATTTTATATGTCAGACCAGGAATCAGCTTTGCTTGGTTTGTTTTGTGTCCAAGTTTTATCTAAATATATCGCAAATGTGTTCAGGCCATTGCACCTCTAAAATATAAATTTGTTGTAAATACTTATACTAATTTTGTATGGCACAGAAAGGCTCCTGTCCTAATCGTGTAGACCTTTGTGAGACTGCTCCTTTATGATCACTTGAAAGCAAACATAGCTACAACTCTCTTTCGTGAAAATGCTTTCAGATGAACTACGACTTATGTTCCCTCTAACATTTATTTCTGATTTAGGGCATATCCAACGGAATTTCTAAAACTAGGCATTTTGGTTCTGTTGTTTGATTTGATGTTTTAACATCAACGTCAACACAATATAGGTCATTTTGGAGACTTTGCTTCCACTTTTGTGGGACTTTTACCCGACACTGAGATGAAATGACATATCAAAGCCCTGTCGCCCAATGAAACCAATAGGGTTTGTAAGCACCGTTTTGGCTCGGTAGACTTAGATGCTCTAAGCGGTTTACCAGTACTGGTGTGCGGGTCGGTTTCAGTTCATGCAGCCCATCTATTTCTTCAAGCCCCGAGGGCCGGGGGTCTGATTCCCTGTTTATTTTGTCACATGTTTATATAGATGTTCGTAACTGTTTGTGTTAAATGCATTCATTAATTTATAAGAAAATAGAAAACTATCTGACTTTTTATACTAGATTTTTGGCTTCAAGTGACAAAACGCAAAGGTTTCCACCTTTTTGACAAAACACAACGCGAAGCAAATACTTTCATACCGGAGTGCAGGTGGAAAACCCGAACCTGCTACAATGTAACATATCAAGCGCTGGAAGCCTCTGTGGTGTTGTGGTTATGCTACTCGCCTTAGTAATCAGGGATCGCAGGATCGACCCCGGGCTTCTCCAGAATTTCGGATCAGTCTTTTAACCCAGTTCCCATCTCCGTATGACCTTAGCTGTTGGTAAGACGTAAAACTAAAAACGCACTCACACACCAAGCGCATCCCAACATTAAACACATCTTTATAATTCTGACCCCCCCCCCCCCACACACACACACACACACTTGATCCCCACTTTTATAGAGTAAAACTGGGATTTACAGGAGTAAACATTATTTTTCTCATTTCTACTCCAAAATATAGATTGTGGGTACTCGTTAGAACCGCATCGAAAAGGCGCTTCTACGTGTACCCAAAATGTATATTTCAAGCAACAGTCAGAAAAATATCATCACGACTTTTCATCTTACAATTTTTGTTGTTGTATTTTTCGGCAGTAAAATGTACAAATCTAATGCATCAAAAACATTTTTTTCTAGATTCTGTACACTTTAATAATAAGTGAATAAATAAATAAATAATGTCGTTAAGTTCCGCCAGGTAAACCTGGGTATGCTGTACGCGGTCTAACTGTAATAAAACAAGAAGATAAAACTTTGGCGTAGACCTAATACATGGAAATACATGTAAGTACAAAATGGTTTGGATTCAGCCACTCCATTTGCCAAATCGTTACATGTAGAACTTGAAGAAATATGTAGTAGGCTGGTTAAGACAGTCGCGACACTAGCTCAGCAAGGTTTTGCTGGCTGAAGAGAGACGGACGGACGAACTGACAGACGACTAGCTTTTTTTGCGTTGTGAGTCTGTTGGATGAAAGCCATCATGCCCAAGTCTAACTTATGACGACAGACGGACATATGAATATGACAGCTGTCATTGTGACCACAGGTGCGTTTCTATGGTTGTGGGTCGGGGCTGAGTATGGGTAAGTAATGTTCATCAGAGTAACAATGGGAATAGAGACACTGGTTGTTGTTTACCAGTTTCCTGCACGGTCAGCTGGTAAGGTCCCAGGGAACGAATCCATGCCCGCGAACAGGGAGACCATCGCGCACTTACTCCCTGAGCGGACATATACATACTTCTATAATATCCAAGCATTTGAGTTTTGAGTGAGGTTGCAATTAGTAACTAATATCTTTATAAGTAACACCTCAGAAGGATCAGATTTATGAAAATTGTATGAATTAATCAATTTTAACAATCTATGCTCATTTCAAATCCATGGATTCGGCACATGGTAATTTATTTTAGTAAATATTCAACGATAGAGTACTTTCCCCTTCGTCAAACAAGTATTAACTTTTAAATAAAAATCCTGTTTCTCATAAATATATAAATAAGGAACCCCGCTGTAAATTTTTTTTTAAAGATGCAAACGTACACATTATTGTAAATATCCGAATTATTATATAGCCGGATAAAATTTATTGCTGCTGGCTTGAATTTTGCCCCTGGAAAAGCGAATGCGATCTTCTCAAACGGACACTTGTCATCGGAAAAAAATACGGCAAATCCACGGACATTACCGAACGTTACCGTCACCTCAATGACTGGTACCCCGTCTAACCACAGCAGAATCGAAACTGAATATTGCAAAATAGGACGTCCAAATGCCATATTTAAATACAAAGGTCTCAAATTAGAATGTGCATGTTGCATATTCGAATAAAGTAGTAAGATATGGAAAGGTTCATAATGCAAAGTGCGGTTTCAACAATTCATTTTGTAATTGCACATTGCATAATTGAGTTTTTACCTTAATACTGTTCCATAATAAAGTGCGTCACATGGATTTGAATATTTATTATTTTACCTGACAATCATCGTCAAATGGACTTAGTCTGTGCTCTCATTTCTTTGTTTTGCAATTTTCTCCAAATAATCACAGCCTTTCCTGACTGTCGCAGAGGCATACCACTTGCTGGAGAAATCGGCGGAGGGTGAGGTCTAAAACTTTCCCATAGTGATGTATGGGCTAAAATGAGTATTAAAAGGAAGAAACGAAAAAATCGATGATTCAGATTTTCTGAACGGAGTTTAGTCAATCTTATTTACGACTACTATATGTGGTGTTCAAGGCATGAAACTCTCGCAACAATTCTACACTATATATATATATATATTTTTTTTTTAACCGGCCTAGGTACACATGTAGTTCAGTCAGATGCGTCTGACTGGTGATCAAAGGGCGCGAGTTCGATACCTGCCGGGTTCGGCAACATTCTTTTGTGGAGATTGATTATGGAGCGCTTTGGTGCAGTGGTAGCGCATCGGATTTGTGATCTAGAGGTTGCGGGTTCGAGCCTCACACTGACCAAAGTGTTGTGTCCTTGAGCAAGGCACTTCATCCGCATTGCTTAAAAATAATAATAAAAAAGGACTGGCTACCACCCAGGAAATCCTGCTCGTAATGCTCAGATGGCAGCGAGTAACAGTAATAGGAGAAAAAATAAAGAAATAAAATGAAATCTTTTATACGTTTATTCTCTTCCTTTCGCTGATTCAAGAAGGGCATTGTCAGTTTCTCGCAAAAGAATGTGCACGGTAGTGGAGCGTGATAGTTCATTGGTTAGTGCACTTGCCTCTGATGCTAGAGGTTCTGATGCTAGAGATCCCGGGTTCGATCATCGGCGATAAAATTTCGGTGTCCGAACAGGCTCCATTTGCATCATTTGCAGGGATGAATGTCATAAAGTGCACCGTCCTTCGGATCGGGATGTTCACTGGAGGCCTTCTGTGCGGGGAGAACCATCCCCTGTGCAGGTTAAAGAACCCTACCGTAATTAGATGAAAACCTGGAGTGTATCTAATGAAAGAAAGAATGAAAAGATATAGTCCTGCCCGGGAAAAGTGTGGAAAGGTAAACTGGCCGGCTCAAAAATGGCCTAAATTAGTGTGACTAAAAAAAACCATAAATGTTTAAAAAAAAATGAGCCTAAAAATTACGGATTGGCACAGTCTTGAACCACAGTTCCCTTGTTTATGGGAAAAAGTGCCATACCAACTGAGCTATTGAGCGCTGTTGTAACCTGGGCGTTTTATAACATGATAGATACAACAACACAGCCAATTACCGCTAACTGTCTATTTTTGTTTATAAATTCATGCAAACTTTCTAACTCACAAGATAAAAGGCTCTGGTTTATAGTATTATTAGCAACAGGTGCGCCATAAATTAGCTACGTCAACTATGACGTCGCGATTTTTTCACATGTTCTCGAAATGACGTAATGCCAAAATCTGATGACGCGTCACATATATTGAAAATAAAATAACCAGAATGTAGTAATAGCAAAGACGGTCTTTAAATTTTGCGCAAAAAGTGTCATCCGGTTGACACTTCCTTGTTTACCGACCACCTCACGCATAAGAATATTCAACAAGGGACTTAATCGGCGTTACCGGACAAATCCCGGACATTAGTGTTCGCCATTATAGTTCTCTCCCTTGGCATGAAACGCCGTATTGATACTATTTCAAAAGCCTATAACGTCACGGTATCAAAAGGATTACACCTAAACTCTGCATATTTTGCATCTTTCAGCTATGCTGTAGCTTCTAGTGTTTTACATTTTCCGTGAAGCCGTTGCCCTTGAGAAGCATAACGAAAAATATATGACCACCAAATCACTGAAACCGAGTGTCATTTCATGCAAATAATCTCATGTACATGTCAGAAATCGATTAATAAATTTGAAACGATCGAATGAAAAAATTCTAAATTCAATTTTGAAATTATAAAAAAACACTTAAGTACCAGTATAAATGATATTTATTATAGTTTCATAACAATACATCCAAGAGGTATGAATTTTTAGCGAATGGAAACAAAATAGCCGTTTCCATGGAAACGGCGAAGAATCGGTACGAAAAAAAATATCAACGTAACACAGGGCACAAAGGTAACATTTCCACAAAGTTTCACTGGAATCTGTGATTTTCGCACTTTCCAAGTTTTCATAGACCAATGCTCGATGCTTACAGTCAGCTTCTCTTAATCGCTCTCGAACACTCATTCCGGATGTTTTTATGCGCGTGAGAGAGAGGCAGTTACTATTACACCACTGCTACCTATTTACACCTGGGTGGAGTGAGGCAGTGCCATTATGTGTCTTGCCCAAGGACACTCCTCGATACCGGGTGCCGGATTCGAATGCACAACCTCTCGATCTTTAGTCGAAAGCGTTAACCACTGCCCTATCGAGGCTACTTATTAAACTGTTCTTTTTGCGAAGAACAAGTACAGTGGGGTCAGAACTAAAGTTTACACCCTTGTGCACTTGGTGTTCATGTCAGATGCAAAAATTTACTATCATTTTATTGCAAATAGTGCCCTTGGCGTGCACGTCTCAAGTGCACTTGGTGTAAACTTTAGTTTGGTCTCACTGTAATATATTATTATTTACCTTGTTTCATACCTTTGCCTATGACAATGGAAGATCTTAACCCTTAAAGTGCCAAAGAAACTTCTACATGTATATTGGATGAGTGTTTTTTCGTGTGTTTTTATGCCCCGGAATCTAAGAGATTCGGGGGCATATAGTTTTTGGTCTGTCTGTCTGTTTGTCCGTTTAGCCGTTTGTCTGTCTACAAAAACCTTAACATTGGACATAACTTTTGAATGGTAATAGATAGAGCTTTCATATTTCACATGTGTATACCTTATCACAACACCTTTCCAGTGGTACCATAAGTTTTTATCTCGTGACCTTGACCTTTGACCTACTTTTTTCAACATTTTTGAAAAACATTAACATTGGCCATAACTTTCGATTGGTAAGTGACACAGCTTTCATATTTCACATGTGCACTCCTTGTTTATCTCATGACCTTGACCTTTGACCTACTTTTTATACCCCCCAACAAGATAGTGGCGGGGTATTATGTTATACCCTCCGGTGTCCGTCCGTCCGTCCGTATGTCTGTCCGAGCGTATCCACGGGCACATGTTGGGTAGACATGAGTTGGGTACTTGCGGTTTATTCCGTTGGTGTCCAAATAAGTAGCCAACAAATATTATGGGACATGTTGGGTACTTGTGCAAATTTTTGCTGATTGTTGGGTACTTGTAGGTGAAAAATTAACACTGTAGTACCCAACAAATGTCCATCTGTACGAACGTGCGTCCGTCCGTCCGCACTTCGTTTCCGATCGATAACTTGAGTATTTTTTCACGGATTTTGTTCAAATTTTGCATACATATTGGTATCGGGGATGAGTGGTTTGGGATTGTTAATGGGCAAAATCCGTTAATTTTTAGCAGAGTTATTGCCCTTTTCTGTATCTGAAAAATGGTTTTTGGCCTCTAATTCCCTTACTATATGGAATATCTGGATGAAACTTCACAGATATATAGAGGACTAAACGGTTCATATTGTGGCCAAGGACTGCTACTCTGGCTGTTCCAGTTCTTGAGTTATCTGCCCTTGACGTATTTAAAAAATGCATTTTAGACTGTAGTTCGTTTATCATTTACAATATCTTGCTGAAACTTCATAGATATGTAGTAGATGAATTGTTATATACTGTGGCAAAGGAACATGACTCTGGCTTTCCCAGTGATTGAGTTATCTGCCTTTGAAATATCTGAAAAATGGTTTTTGGCCTCTAGTTCCCTTACTATATGGAATATCTCGATGAAACTTCACAGATATATAGAGGACTTAATGGTTCGTATCGTGGCCAAGGACCGCTACTCTGGCTATACCAGTTCTTGAGTTATCTGCCCTTGAAGTATTTAAAATGCATTTTAGACTGTAGTTCCTTTATTATTTACAATATCTTGCTGAAACTTCATAACGGCCCTTCTAAGTGGTTAACCAGTACTTAGTGCACATACTTCATGCCTGCCCTTCTTGAATCAGCGGAAGGAGCCCAATGACCGTAGAAATTACTTCATGATCAGTCTTCACGAAAGAATATAGTCAGACAGGCAGTACATCGAAAAACATGAAATTCTTACATGTACCACATAAAGAGACATGTTCAACAGCCATTTAAGGTAAATACTTGCCTCCATAATTTTCTAATAAAGTCAACTTATTGAGTTGCCTTCCCATCAAATGTCTGAAAAATGGATTTTTACATATACTTCCTACATCTTCTAACAACTTCATCCACTCACATTAAGACATTACACTTGCGGATCATATCTCTGCTATCCCCTTTCTAGTTATTTAGCCTTGATATATTTTCAAATAAGTTACATTGCTTATCAGTGGCGGGGTATTATGCAGTGTCTGCGGTGCTTATATTTCAAAATTTAACATTGGCAACATTGGGCATCACTTGTGAACGGCGCTGTCCGGGGGCATCAGTGTTTCACAAACACATCTTGTTTCTTTTTGTTTTTTGTTTTAAGAGTGAGAGGAAATATTGCTTGAAATTTCACATGAATAATTTGCTCAGCAGATGATTTGTATGTGATGTCAAACATTATTTTTGTCTGAAAAGAACCTGTGGAAATGTAGTCTTCAAGTTATTGTTGGTGTTTTAAGTACAGTGTTTATTTTCAATTTCAGGGAAGTATTACAACTACGATTGTAGTACCAGTGGTTACCATGACAGCATAATGGCTGACCAGTTGGCAGGCAACTGGTATCTGAAAGCCTCTGGAATTTTTGACATGGAAAACCAGGTAAGTAAATAGCCAAGCTGTGTTTGTAGTATTGTGTCATTAACATGACAGCATAATACCAGGCCATAGGGCACTTAATTCCAGCTGAAATGAGTAATGTTGATGCTTGTTTTCTCAAAATCCAAGGGAAAGAAATTTTTGATTTGATACCAGTGTTTGAGTTATCAAGAGACAACAGCAGAAAGAAGCTCTGCATTATAGGAAATAAGAATATGAATAAGAACTTCATTTAACAAATAAATGTTTTTTTTTAGCTCACCTGTACGAAGTGCAAGGAGAGCTTTGTTGTCACCCCAGTCATCCGCATTTGCGCTACCATTCCCATTCCCATCACACTGCAGTAAAGTTTTTCAAAGGCTTATATCCCAGCAGTCATTGCATACAGAGCAATCATATTTGGAACTTGGGTACCTGGGAGGGTCTTCTGAGATTCAGAGAGAATATACCCTTGGGTGGGGCTGGAAGTCAAAATCTAGGACACATTTGTAATACTGTGTTAAAGTTTTTCAAATGCTTATATCTCAACAATCACTTATCACAGAGCATTCATATTTACAACTTTGGTACCTGGGAGGGTCTTCTGAGATTCCAAAGGAACATGCCCATGGGTTCATACCTTGTGGGGGGGAGGCTAGGGGTCAAAATCTAGGACACCTTTGTAATATGTTAGTTTGTGGCTAATTTTGCCTACAATTGATATCTGATGAAGCTGAAACTTCATATATAGTTAGACCATTATGTGGCTCAGTGCTTATTGTTTTGAGGTTACAGTCCACCAAAAATTATTCGAGTTATGCCCCTTTGAAAATTTCTGTACCCATTTTGTTTGTGGCTAACTTCTCCTGCAGGTCACATTAGATCTGGCAAAATCATGATATTAAGTTTGACTATGACGTGGAGCATTGCATATGGTTTAGAGAGGATGGTCCACCAAATATTTATATAAGTATAACACTTCGAAAATATCTGTAGACATTTTCATTTCCAGCTAACTCCTACAATTTATATCCAATCAAGCTGAAACTTTATATGTATTTAGACCATGATATGGAGCAGTTCTTATTGTTTCAAGGTTTCAGTCCAACAAATATGAACTTGCTATTGGCAGATAATGCCCCGCTTAAGGAGCTCTTGTTGTCAAAGTTTTCTAAGAAACTATAAAAGCTAGGTGCCTAAAACTTTGTATGCAAAGCAATAATGATGACTTTTATCATGTAAGGGACAGTTGGTTTCATTGACTTATTTGTTCATCTGTTCTTTCATTCTTCTTTTCTCCATAAAGATCAATATTAAATTTTTTTCTCAAAGATTTCTCTGAAACTATAAAAGCTAGAAGCCACAAACTTGGTATGCAATGCAATAATGACTTATATTGTGTTAGAGACAATGGGCTTTCTTGGTTTATTTGTTCTTTTATTCTTTCTCTCCATGTTGTCCAATGTTAAATTTTTCACCAAAGATTTCTCAGGAACCATAAATGTTTGAAGCCTCAAACCTAATATATATGCCTTGCACTGATAATGTTTTGTTTGATTTGAGGTTTAACCTCTCCGTCAACATTGTAAAGGTCATTTTGGAGGTGTTGCTTCCAATTTTGTGTGACTTTTACCTGACATTGAGATGAAATGACATCTCAAGCCCTGTCGCCAAATGAAACCAAATAGGGTTTATAAGCATGGACAGTCCGACTCGCACCGCTTTGCCTGGGCAGGCTTAGATCCTCTAAGCGGTTTATCAGTACTTGTGTGCGGTCAGTTTCAGCTCTGCATGAAAGCATCATGCAGCCCATCTGTTTCTTCAAGCCCTGCTAGGAGGGGGCCGGCAATGATAATGACTTACATCATGTAAGAGACAATAGGCTTTCTTGGATTATTTGATCTTCATTTTCCTCTCTCTCCATTAGGCCAATGTTCATGTTTTTCATCAAAGATTTCTTAGAACCTATAAAAGCTGGAAGCCCCAAAGTTGGTATGCTATGAAATCATGATGACCGATATCAAGCAGAGACAGTGGACATTCTCATCTTATTGGTTCATCTTATTTATTTTTTTCTTTCTTCTTTCTCTCCATATAGACCAATGTTTAATTTTTGTCCAAGAGTTCTCAGGAATTGGAAAACTCAAACTTGGTATGTAATGCAATAATGATGACATATGGTGTAAGAGACAATGGGCTTTTTCTGCATGTTTATTTATCTAATCTTTTATTCTTTTTTCCTCCATAATGGTCAGTAAAAGATTTCTCAAGAACTATAGAAGTTAAAAGTCTAAAATATGGTGTACAATGCTGTGACTTGTATCATACAAGACTACAGGCTTTCTGACTGGTGATCAGGAGGTTAAACATTTCTATAGTGAAAGTATAGTAAGATCCTCTGGCATTACTAGTTTTACTTATTTCATCTCGAGGCAATTATAAAAAATTACCCACAAAATATGCTTTAATGGAGAAATAAGAAAAATTATCCTAAAATTACCCTCATTACTTTTTAGCTCACCAGAGCCCAAGGCTCTGGGGGAGCTTACAGGATAGGCAGTTGTCCGTCGGCGTTGGCGTCTGCGTCAACACTTTCAAACGACATCTCCTCTTAAGCCACTGGGCCAATTGGGCCCAAATTTTACCTGTAGTCTTCTTGGGCTGGGGGATTGAAAGTTTGTGTTTTTTATGAAAATCAGCTCATTAGTTTGGTTGCTATGACAACTTAGAGTTTCCATAGACTTATAATGGGGAAAATTGAAAAATGGCATTTACTTGCAAGCCTCTCCAGATATTTTGACAAAACTTTCATAGAAATGTTCCTTAGGCAATATACTATCTGCCATATGATTTTAGGCCTACTGCTCATTTCTATTGGTTGCCATGGAAACCAAAATAAAAAAAAAGAAAAAAAATACTTCAAAAATCATCTCCTCAGAAACCAAATGCTCTATTAGGCTGAGAGTTTTTGGAAATATTCACCATATTTGCCTTTACAGGTTTTTGTGTTTTTAGCTCACCTGTCATGTAGTGACAAGGTTAGCTCACCTGTCACGTAGTGACAAGGTGAGCTTTTGTGATCACTTTTTGTCCGTCGTGCGTGCGTCCGTCCATAAACAATTTCAAATAAGTATATCTCTAATGCCCCATGGTCAATCTTGATCAAATTTCATGAGAAGCATCATCAGGAAGGGGGAAGGCTGCATAAGGTTTTTGGGCTGATCAGATTGGAATTCTGGTTGCCATGGCAACATATAGCTCCCATTGGCTTACAATGGGAAAAAATAAAAATATCTTCTCTGAAACCACAGGGCCCCGAGCTTAGATATTTAGCATGTAATAATGGCCAGTGTTCACCTACATAATTCCTGCCAATCATGCCCCTGGGGTCCAAATTGGCCACGCCCCCGGGCCCCTTCGCTCCCATAGACTCATAATGGAACAAAAAGCTTCAAAAATCTTCTTCTCGGAAACAACAGGGCCCAGAGCTTAGATATTTAGCATGTAGCAACGGCAAGTGGTCACCTACATATTTCCTGCCAATCATGCCCCTGGGGTCCAAACGGGCCACGCCACGGGGCCCTTTAGCTCCTATAGACTCATAATGGAAAAAAGCTTCAAAAATCTTCTTCTCTGAAACCACATGGCCCAGAGCTGAGATATTTGGCATGTAGCAACGGCAAGTGGTCACCTACATAATTCCTGCCAATCATGCCCCTGGGGTCCAAATTGGCCACATCCTGGGGCCCCTTAGCTCCCATAGACTCATAATGGAAAAAAAGCTTCAAAAATCTTCTTCTCTGAAACCACAGGGCCCAGAGCTTAGATATTTAGCATGTAGCAACGGCAAGTGGTCACCTACATAATTCCTGCCAATCATGCCCCTGGGTTCCAAATGGGCGATGCCCCGGGGCCCTTTGCTCACATAAATTCATTATGGAACAAAAAGCTTCAACAATCTTCTGCTCGGAAACCACAGGGCCCAGAGCTTAGATATTTAGCATGCAGCAACAGCAAGTAGTAACCTACATAATTCCTGCCACTCATGCCCCTGGGCTCCAAACAGGCCATGCCCCGGGGCCCTTTAGCTCCTATAGACTCATAATGGAAAAAAGCTTCAAAAATCTTCTTCTCTGAAACCTTAGGACCCAGAGCTGAGGTATTTGGCATGTAGCAAAGGCAAGTGGTCACCTACATAAATCCTGCCAATCATGCCCCTAGGGTCCAAATGGGCCACGCCCCGGGGCCCCTTAGCTCCCATAGACTCATAATGGGAAAAAAGCTTCAAAAATCTTCTTCTCTGAAACCAAAGGGCCCAGAGTTTAGATATTTAGCATGTAGCAACGGCGATTGGTCACCTACATAATTCCTGCCAATCATGCCCTTGGGTTCCAAATGGGCCACGCGCCGGGCCCCTTAGCTCCCATAGACTCATAATGGAAAAAAGCTTAAATTTCTTCTTCTCTGAAACCACAGCGCCCAGAGCTTAGATATTTAGCATGTTGCAACGGAAAGTGGTCACCTACATAATTCTTGCCTATCATGCCCCTGGGGTCCAAAAGGGCCACAACCCGGCGCCCCTTAGCTCCTATAGACTCATAATGAAAAAGAAAAAGCTTCAAAAATCTTCTTCTAGGAAACCACAGGGCCCAGAGCTTAGATATTTAGCATGTAGCAATAGCAAGTGGTCACCTACATAAATCCTGCCAATCATGCCTGTGGGGTCTAAATGGGCCACATCCCGGGGCCCCTTAGCTCCCATAGACTCATAATGGAAAATAGCTTCAAAAATCTTCTTTTCTGAAACCACCGGGCCCAGAGCTTAGATATTTAGCATGTAGCAATGGCAAGTGGTCACCTACATAATTCCTGCCAATCATGCCCCTGGGGTCCTGTCCAAAAGGGCTACACCCCGGGGCCCCTATGCTCCTATAGACTCATAATGAAAAAAAAAAAAGCTTCAAAAATCTTCTTCTCGGAAACCACAGGGCCCAGAGCTTAGATATTTAGCATGTAGCAAAAGCAAGTGGTCACCTACATAAATCCTGCCAATTATGCCTGTGGGGTCCAAATGGGCCACACCCCGGGGGCCCCTTAACTCCCATAGACTCATAATGGAAAAAAGCTTCAAAAATCTTTTTCTCAGAAACTGTGAAGCACAGAACTTAGATATTTAGTATCTAGCAACATAAAATAGCCAGCTACATAAGTCCTGCTAACCCTGCCCCTGGGGTCAAAATTGGCCACGCCCGAGCTCATCACCTCCAATAGACTTATAATTTTTTTTTTTTTTTTTTTTTTGGTTTTACGGCCCTTTCAAGATTATTTCACTCATATCGAGCAGATCGTTCATCACAGGTGGGCGAAAATCGGAGTACCCGGAGAAAAACCACCTGACCTTCCGTTGCAGAACTTGGCGTCTTACATGTGACCCGAGCGAGGCTCGAACCACAGCGGTTAGAGACCTAATGATCATGAGTCAGCGCTCTTAACCACTAGGCCACGGAGGCCCGTAATAGACTTATAATGAAAAAAAAAAACTAAAAAATCTTCTTTTATGAAACCATAGGGCCCAGAGCTTAGATTTTTAGTATGTAGCAACGTCAAGTGGCCCCCTACATAAATCCTGCCAGTTATGCCCCTGGGATCCAAATTGGCCCTACCCCAGGGCTCTTTAGCTTCCATAGACTTACAATTGGAGAAACTTCAAAAATCTTCTTCAGTGAAACCACAGGGCCCTTATAATGAAAAAAAAAAAACAACAACAAAAAAAAAAAACACTTAAAATGGGGGAAAAAAATCTTCAAAAATCTTCTTCTCTGAAACCATAAGTCCCAGAGCTTAGGTATTTAGCATGTAGCAATGTCGAGTGGTCGCCTACATGAATCCTGCCAATCATGCCCCTGGGGTCCAAATCCTGTGGCCCCTTAACTCCAACAAACTTATAATGGAAAAAAGCTTCAAACATCTTCTTTGAAACCATGAAGTACAGACCTTAGATATTTAGTATATAGCAACACAAAATGGTCACCTACATAAATCCTGCCAACCATGCCCTTTGGGTCAAAATTGGCCAAGCCCCAGGGCCCATTAGCTCCTATAGACTTATACTGGAAAAAAACTTAAAAAAAAATCTTTTTCTCCAAAACCATAAGGCACAGATTTTGTTTGATTTGAGGTTTTACATCCCCGTCAGCACTGTATAGGTCATTTTGGAGATGTCTCTTCCAATTTTGTGGGACTTTTACCAGACATTGAGATGAAATTACATCTCAAGCCCTGTCGCCCAATGAAACCAGTAGGGTTTATAAGCAAGGACACCGCTTTGCCTGAGCTTAGATATTTAATATGTAGCAATGTCAAGTGGTCTCCTACACTAATGATTTTCTGGTACACAGGTGAGCGATGTAGGGCCATTGGGCCCTCTTGTTTTATCAAATTTGTCTCTTTAGTTTGTTTGCTATGGCAACTTAGTATCTAGTGTCTCTGGTCGGGCTCATCGGAGTCTAACTGTTGGTTTTCTTTTGCTCCAGCATTTCAGTGGTTTCTTGCTGTCGAGTCCTCACCGTTGTCTCACCTCTGTGGTTCTTTGATTTCTGTGTTCATGGAGATGTTGCACTGATGAGTTAGGAGGCCTTCATGCGGACTGAATAAATTATTTGTCTAAATCGCGACGGAAGTAAGGGCGAGGATTGTGGCCACGTAAAATCGATTTAAGCCCCCCAGTGGAAATCTTCCACTGACCGTTCCAAGGCGGCTCTTCTGTGGCGATTTATTTATGTTGTTGTTTGTTACTTACTGTGTGTATCACTTGTGTCTTTTAATTTTGGATGGCCATATGGCCATTTTGTGGGAAAGTAACTGTCCATATGGCCTTCCTTTGTTTAGGTTTCCATTATGGTCTGGTCGCTTAATGTTTGTATTTCTTTCCCTTTGGTGTCTTTTATGGATGGAGTAAGTTAATTGTATCAATTCCTGATCTTTGTTTTACTTCTACTTAGATTTTCCATAGACTTATAATAGGGAAAATTGAAAAATGGCATTTGCTGCCAAGTTATTGCAGATATCCTGACAAAACTTTTATAGAAATGTTCCTTCAGTAAATGTCTCTCAGCCATATGCTTTAATGCCAACATGGGGGTCCCCCAGGTTAAGCCGGGGCCATGCCCCACCCCCCACTTCATAAAAGGCCATATAACTGGGAAACCATCCAGATCCCCACCCCAAAACCATATATATTATTGTTCCTTATGATAAGATGCATTACATGACACCAACCTGGGGGTCCCCCGGTACGTGCCGGGGTCATGCCCCACCCCCTCCAATCCATAAAAAGCCCAATATCTTGGAAACCTTACAGATCCCCACCTCTAAACCATATATATTCTTGTTTCTTATGAAAATATACATTCACTGACACCAACTTAGGGGTCCCCCGGGGTGCGCCTGGGCCTTGCCCACCCCTTCTTCTTCACAGAAGGCAATATATCTCAGAAACAATTTAGATCCCCGCCCCAAAACCATATATATTATTGTTCCTTATGATAAGACGCATTCAGTGACACCAATCTGGGGGTCCCAGAAATTGTTCAGAGCCCCACCCCTAAACCATATATCATTGTCTACGCCCATGGGCGTAGACATTATAGAGATTGAGTTTAACACGGAAGTACAGCCATTAGTTACCCACAGTGCAGGTTGACCTTTCCATTCTGATGCAACACAACAAGTATAAGCTTTCACAAGAAGAAAAGAGCAGCCTATAGCAAGTGTAAGCTTTCACACAAAAAGAGGCCGGTGCACAGAGCTCTGGCACAGAATTGTTACATGTATTACATTTGTACAAGCCTATATCTGCTGTCATATTGTACAGGCTAATACAAAAATATACATTATCTTCTTTGTGATAAGACACATTCAAATAACACTAGCTTGGGAGTCATCCGGACTGCCTGGGTCATGCCCCACTGCTTTACTTTATTAAAAGCCATATATCTCAGAAATCATTCAGATCCCCACCCATAAACTATAATATTCTTGTTCTTTATGATAAGACTCATTCAGTCACACCAACCTGGGGGTCACTTTGTGCTAGGGCAATGCGCCCCGCCCCTCCACTTTAAAAGGCCATATATTTCAGAAACCATTCAAATCCCCACCCCATAACCATATATGTTCTTGTTCCTTATCAATACCACTTGGGGGTCGCAGGGGCCATTCCTCTCCTCTCCACGTCATAGAAGGGCCTCATATATCAGAAACCATTCAGATTCCCACCCATAAACCATATACATTGTATATAATATTCTTGGTCCTTATAGGGACAACAATCTTGGGCTTTCCTGGGATCAACAGGACATGCCCCAACCCCTCCACCGCTTAAGAGGCCTTATAACTCCGGTATACAGATCCCCACTGCTACACCATATATATTCTTATTCCTTATGATAAGATGCATTTAGTGATACCAGCCCAGGCTCCATTGGCTCCATGCCCTACACCCTCTACTTAATAAAAGGCCTAATGTTTTAGATACTGAGTCCAGATAGATGCTCATTTGGATATATGGGTTCATTTGGGAGACTTTATAATTGGTAGATTAAAATGATATCATGTTAAAATACATGGCTGTCATTGGGCAGTGCCCACCTGAGCTCTGGTGAGCAAAGTGGCCCATGGGCCTCTTGTTATGTGGTGCTATGATACCGAGCAATTAATTCAGAGTTTCACATCCCAGTCCACACTATTTAGGTAATACAGAGCTGAGCAGTTCACCTTAGAACATTTTTTCCTTGGTAGGCTTATACATAAGCGGTTATCCAGTACAATGCACATCTTTTTGTCAGAAACTGAAATCTTGAATCAGTGGAAGGGAGAGAATGATTGTAAAAAAGATTTAATGATCAGTTTCTTCGAAAGAATGTAGCTGATTTGACATATTCTGAGTGAACCATTTTGTTGTAGGTGTTCCCAGATGACCATGTGAGAAGTGCTATGCAGTGTATATTTGACAATAATGTGATGAAGTTTGGCAATGGCAACATGGGAGCTATCAACGGGACAAGGCCGGATGGGAAGAAGGACATAAGTAGCTGTCAGTCCGAGGAATTCTGGGTGGGCGTCACTTATGGGTTGGCTGCTAACATGATTCAGGAGGTATGGTTTCATTCTAAAAGTCTGGGCTGAAGGAATGTGGTCTCATCTCTATATAGGGATGAGACCACATTATTAAGGAAAATGATAAATTCATGGCAAATCTAAAAAATGTGGTCTCACTCCTATATAGAGAAGAAAATCTGGTCTCACCTCAAATAACATACTAAAAGGCTGGGCTGAAGGAATGTGGTCTCATCTCTATATAGGGATGAGACCACATTATTAAGGCAAATGATAAATTCATGGAAAATCTAAAAAATGTGGTCTCACTTTTATATAGAGAAGAAAATGTGGTCTCACCTTAAATCACATACTAAAATCCTGGGCTGAATGAATGTGGTCTCATCTCTTTATAGGGATGAGACCACATTATTTAGGAAAATGATAAATTCATGGCAAATCTAAAAAATGTGATCTCATTCCCTATATAGAACAGAAAATGTGGTCTCACCCTAAATAACAAACAAAAAGCCTGGGCTGGGACGAGACCACAATATTTAGGAAAATGATAAGTTCATCGAGAAGAAAAAAGCCTGTGCTGAAGGATTGTGGTCTTAATAATTTGGTCACCCATTAAAAAAACTTGATCCCTATTATTATTAGACACGCAACATACATGGAATGAATCTAATTTTGATAATGATTAGGGACCAATTATTCTGTATGTTAATTAGGATATAACTGCGCATCCCTCTAAAATGAATCCAGAAATCCCATTGGTGGAAGCTAAAAATCTGGTTGTGCTTTAGAGTGCTTACAGCACCCTTCAAAAAATTATGAATGAAAGGTCAAGTTGTCTCTTTGATCCAAGTTAGTGGACGCTTGCATGTTCGTAACGCCCAGAGAGCTAAATTTTGCATTAGATTGTAAAATGTAGACATTTTAAAGAATTTACCGTCATCATCAGATGAACAGGATCTCTAGTAAAGTATTTGATTAAAGATAAATTGGAAATCACAATGAAATATAGTTGCCAAGTCATGCAAATTAGAGAAAAACAGTTGCTACCCCCTTGCACTAGAAAGCAAAATGGCGGAGCAGAAGCGGAAAAATTTCCATACCCTACCTCAGTTCATCCAATCCTAGCCAATCATCCTTCTGCCTAGGCTATCATTTGTCTTTGTGATATTAGAGGTGAGATATTGAAGTTTGTTTTAAGACCTTATTTGGTGTGATTCACCTTCTTATAAGGCAGGGGACCACATTGGACCTACAAATTAAACTTTTACCCAAAATTTCAAGACTGTTGCTAGTCTATGAGGCTGAACAGACCAGTGTGTGTCTTAAACCTGGTCACAACACCCTGAATATATGTTGCCTTGTGACAGGGCTGAAATAATATGCACCACTCCAACAACAAGTCACTTTTACTCTCCATTGAAGTGAATTCAGTACTGCTTGATGAACAGAGTGGTCAGTGGTCCAAATGAGGCTCAAACCTTCATCCTCCAACAGCAAAGTCAAAGACTCTAACCTCTGCTCCACATGTTTCTCTCACCTGTTACACACTACAACCTCTTTACAACACAATTGTTGGGGTCTTGAGCAGAAACCATGTGAGTTAGAGCAAAATGTATACATTATGTAGAAAATGGTCATTTTTCAACATACTCTATACATTTTTATCCACCCTTAACTTTTACCACTATGTAGGCTAATTCAGCATATGACAAATTGTTGATAGTTTTCTTATTTTTCCCAGAAAACAGGGAAAATTAGAAAAATATTAAAAAATGTTGTTTGCTGCCAAAAAATACACAGCATGCAGAGCATTAAACTGTGTTATGTCAAAAACTGTGTCATAAGGAATAGTGTTTTGAAGAGGTTGTGGTGTATATTCAGGTGTTTTTTTCACCACATTTCAGGGTTTTATGGAAATGGCATTCAAGACAGCATGGGGGAACTATAATGTGTGTTGGGAGTGGCTTGGGCTCATGTTCCAAAGCCCAGAGGCATACATGACTAGTAAACACTACCGGTCACTGGGCTACATGAGGCCACTTGCAATATGGGCTATGCAATGGGCACTGGAGAAGTTTCATGGCAATATGTTTACTGGTGCTGCCAACTCTGACTTTACCAATAGTTTGAACAAGGACTGCAGTGCTTCAAATAGTTTGGAAAAAGACAAAGATTTGGCCAATTCTTTGTGCAATGATAAAATTATTGCCAATAGTTTGCTCAAAGACAACAATGCCTTCAGAGAATCTGACAACAAAAACGCCCAAAGAGATATGGTTAAAGATAATGATCTTGCCAATAGTCTAGACATAGACACAAGTGCTGCCAGAGATTTGGACAAAGAAAAGGATGTTGCTAATAGTTTGGACAATGATGCTGCCAGAGATTTGGACAAAGAAAAGGATGTTGCTAATAGTTTTGACAATGATGCTGCCAGAGATTTGGGCAAAGAAAAGGATGTTGCTAATAGTTTTGACAATGATGCTGCCAGAGATTTGGGCAAAGAAAAGGATGTTGCTAATAGTCTTGACAATGATGCTGCCAGAGATTTGGACATAGAAAAGGATGTTGCTAACAGTTTTGACAATGATGCTGCCAGAGAGTTGGACAAAGAAAAGGATGTTGCTAATAGTTTTTACAATGATGCTGCCAGAGATTTGGACAAAAGTAATGACACTGCCAATAGTTTGGACAAAGATAATGATGGTTCTAACAGAAACAACAGTTCTGAGCAAGATGCTAGTTGATTGAAGTTGGAGGTTTGGTGACAACATGTGTTCTACAAAACATTTGCAAGACAATGTTTTGTCCACTACACATAAAATCTTTATAACACTGTTCAATATGACATGGTTTTGTATAAACAGGGTTTAAAGATGGATTTTAGAACTGTATAGGTTATATAGAAAATGACCACAAATGGTTATTTTTAGCTCGCCTTACGAAAGTAAAGGGGAACTATTGCCATACCCCCATCATCATTGTCGGCTTCTGCATTTAGTTAAAGTTTACCTGTAAGCTCTTATTTATGATGTTTTACAAATTTATTTGAAATCAACTTAACAACAGGAAAAAAATATTTTTACAGATCCTTTTTTACTCCATTTCCCAATGTTTCTGGCTTAAATTGCACTTTTTTTAGAAGTTAATTATTTCCTCTGTATTACCTCCCTTTGTTCCCGTGGTTAAAATGTACATGCAGTGGATAGTATGTTGGACTCTAAACCTGAGGGTCGTGAGTTTTAATCATGGTGGAGGAAAAAAAATATATATATATTTTCATGAAAACACATAAACAGTTATTATTATTTGCAAGTTTGTGATTTTTTTTTGTCAAATATAAATTCTGTTTTTTAAAATGTAAAGGTTTAAAAACAGATTTCTTGTTCATTTGTTCTTAAGGATACTTTTTGGTTCTGTTTCACATGCTGCAGTCTGTTTATATCTTTTATATAAGATAATGGCTTTTGGGGCAAAAACGGCAAAATTGAAACTATTTTTTTTAAACAATTTTAAAATGATATGTCTTGTTCAGTGAATTTAATTTCATTTTTGATAACTTGCCCTCATCAAACTTAGGCCACCATTGGTGAGCTATGTTGTCTTCTGACAACTCTTGTTTCCATATAGTGTATGTACTTTTGCTTAAATATGACATGGTTTCTGCTTTGGACCCCAGCAATAGTGTTATAAAGAGGTTGTGATGTGTATGAGCCATGTCACATGGGAACTTTGCTTTGGTTTTAGTGTTACAGCCCTTTCAAGATTATTTCACTCATATCGAGCCGATCGTTAATCAGAAGTGGGCAAAAACTGGAGTACCCGGAGAAAAACCACCTGACCTTCCGTTGCAGAACTTGGCGTCACACATATGGCCCGAGCAAGGTTCAAACCACAGCGGTGAGAGGCCTAATGATCAAGAGTCAGTGCTCTTAACCACTAGGCCATGGAGACCCGTCCACATGGGAACTTAATATCCTTGGTATAGTTATAAACCTTGAAGGCTCAGACATGATTGTGCCTGACTGACTGACCAAGACAGGTTTTGAAGGTATTGGGGCACTGTATGCACATGGGGGCTACCCCTAGAATCAGTCCACCATTAGTTTTCCCGCTTTCTAAAGGGCTTACACATGGAGTGATGTCAGACACGATGCAATAAAGTTGAAAGTGGTCAGTAATTTACGATAGGGTGGGGGTGCTTTAA
The DNA here is from genome assembly GCA_963580285.1 of Lucinisca nassula. Lineage (NCBI taxonomy): Eukaryota > Metazoa > Mollusca > Bivalvia > Lucinida > Lucinidae > Lucinisca > Lucinisca nassula. Next base: position 51,300,030 of record OY757018.1, on the reverse strand, counting down.
CCCATTTTGCACCGGAAACCACAACAGGGGTAACTGGCAAACAGTGCAGGCCCAGATCAGATGCTGCAGAATGTGGCATCTTATCAGGGCCTACACTGTTTGCAAACAGTTCAGCCATTTTTGCATTAAAATTTGAAGGAAACATAACTAGGCACCCCTAAATTTTTAAATGGATTTGAGCTATATATAAGTTGGAAGATTCCATTTGGTACAAAATGGGCTAAAAGGGCCAGCCTTCAGGCAAAGGAAAGGTTAGCAGGTTAGCATCAGATAATGTTCTTCTGCTACATTTTTCTTTGCTGGCATCAGTGGTAGGTTGTTCCTCTTCAAATGGTCCTCCTTATGGCCACAGCATCTACACATCTTGGCCTGCACAACACAGTGTAGCCCCAGCACAATTGACAAGATGTGTGTAGTCGGACTTGTGCACAGGACAGAGTGTGCTTCTGCTTTCTGCACACAGTTCTGTAGGAATAAAGTCCAAGAAACCTGGTAGGATATATCTAGGAGACTGCATGCCCTCTACATGTACTTTTGTAAGACAGATAACTGGGGATTTCTGTGCTGTAGAAAATTGTACCATGATGATAAAAAGGATCTACTGAAAAAGAAAGAACTTACATATATTTACAATTAAGATAAAATGACTTTTGAAAGAATTATTTCCCCAGAAATCATATCCCCTAAAGTGGCTGCTCATGCCTAAAAGCAGATTAGCTAAGGTCTTGTCTTTTCTGTGACATGGCTCAGCGTTCTTATTCCACTTTGCTCAGTAGAGTTTCTCTCAACAAACTGAAGAAATAGGAATACATCTTAACCCTTCTCCTGCTGAATATTTTAATCTGCCACACCCACTACCGGTTATCAACCAATTAGATTACTTGATGCAAATTATTGCAACACATCACAATATGAATGTCAAACAATGTAGATCCTGATCAGATGGCTTCTTCAGAAGCCATCTGATCTACATTGTTTGAAAGATAAGGCATATCCGTGTTCAGTAGGAAAAGGGTTAATTTTTTTTTTGCACCTCCCGCCTGCATCCACCATTACTAAATGGTATTCAAGTTGGTACTCAGCATCAGAGAACTGTAAGGTTGAACAAAAGATAAGCTATTAATGGCTGGAGAGAATTGTGATTGTAATATTGGGTTGATTCTTTTATTTTTTCATAAAATCACGAGTCATTGAAGGCTGAGATCAGCTTGGTTATAAATCTTCCTTCATGCACAGCTCACTTAGAGATGAAACATGAACCCCATTACAAGAAAATGAGTCAGGGGAGGTTTGCAACAAGGTAAGATACACTATTAACCCTTTTTGCACCAAATGGATCTTCCGCCTTATATATATAACAGAGTCATTTTCAAAATTTAGGGGTGTCCAGTTGTGATTTCTTCAAAATCTACTTGGAAAATGGCAGAACTTTTTGCAAACAGTGTAGGCCCTGATCAGGTGCTGCATTGTGCGGTGTCTGATCTTGTCCTGCACTGTTTGCCAAGGTACCCCTTTACAGGTTTCTGGTACTGAATGGGTTAAGAGAGAGACATCATTATAGGCAGTTGAAAGATAGGAGAACATAGCCAAGCCTAGCTGTTCAAAGCCTTGTTAGTTTAGAAATTTGTTAGTGATTACAATTTTAACTGTTCTTCCAGGTACCGTATAGTGGTAATTTTGCTGAAAAAATGGAGTAGCTTTTTCAGCAAAAATATGAGTCTCTTGCTGTACTGAACAATTGAAGTTTTCTCATTACATTAACTAATAACTTGTTTGTTTCGAACAATGGGACTCTGGATGCTTCTTAACACTATTTGTACTGTACGGAATCGTCTTCCACCTTACATATAGCAGGACTTCATTGCAAAAGGCTCAGTCATTTTCAGAAGTTTGATTTGAAAATGGTTGAACTTTCTGCAAACAATGAAGGCTTTGATCAGACACTGCATTCTGTGGTATCTGATCTGGGCCGGCACTGTTTTAGGTTTACGGCATAAAATAGGTTAACATTAAATAGTTACTCCGCAGGTACCTGGGGCCAGTTGTTCAGAACTAATGATGTCGTTAGTTGACACATTGTTAAAACTTTGAACAAATTTTAGGACAAAAATACTAACATTTTTGCTGCAAAAATGTGAATAGCATTTGCAAAAGCTAATCCCATTCTTCCAGCAAAAATACCAGTTTATTTTGAGCTACCTATAACGAAAACGAGCAAGTCCACGTAATACTACATCTTTATTTATATACATATAATAAATATATTTGGCATCAGGAGAACCAGCCCAGTGCAACAAATATACTAGCTTATCACGCGGGACCAAGCCGGAACCTGCATGGCGCGCAGATCGCTTGGACGAAGGGTGGTCTAAGCCTGGCGAAAGAAGCTAGTATTTGATGAACCTGGACAAAACTGCTGACTAGGAAAATCTATGCTGCACAACATGAGCACTACACTATCCTGCTTAGATGCACGCTGTCGCATTCGCAGTTCTGCCCGACGGCAGAGATGTCGCAATTCCACATGGCGCGTGGAGCAGCAGAGATGTCGCAGTTCCGCATAGCGCGCGGAGCAGTTCTGCCCGACGGCAGAGATGTCGCAATTCCACATGGCGCGTGGAGCAGCAGAGATGTCGCAGTTCCGCATGGCGCGCGGAGCAGTTCTGCCCGATGGCAGAGATGTCGCAGTTCCGCATGGCCCGCGGAGTGTAATTCAGACAAGCTGTATTCCTGATAGTATAGTGCTATGCTAATTACTATACGGTCATCAGCAATGTTTGACCAAGGATGAAGAATGCAAATATCATTGTAAATTACTGGCGACTTGGGGAGAAAACAGGTTAATTTCAATAAGAAATTAACTGTTTCCCCAAAAACAAGTCAGATGTGAATTTTGTTCACAGCTGAGTGGTTCCCCAAAGGAGTAAGGTAAATAGGTAAAGAAAAAAAAAAAAAAGAAAAAAAATAACCATCATCAGCCTCTAAATGATCACAAAAATGTTAAACAGTCTGCTAATATTTCAACACTGTTGTTAAATGTCATAGCAGATTTAGGCAGAATGTAATTAGAACAATAAATACATATCAAGTAAAACAAATGTTAGCTCAGGGTAATTGTGTTGATAAGGCAATTTAGCAAGCATATGTCTGTTGTCATTATTGTAATAAATTGCACTGATATATCTGACAAGACCACCTAGGCTTAAAATTGAAACTGATGATTACAAATAAAATGCCTGCAGTGCATTCAGCTTGAGTAAAGGTCAAATTGCAGGGCCACAGCTCTTAACTAGCATGTCCTGCAATCATTTAAAACCCTTACCTTTGCAGACATTGCAGATCCCGATCAGATGACAGGACTCATCAGGACCTACACTGTTTCCTAGACAATTAATGACTTGAACAAATGCATAAAATCTAGTGATTTGATAGCAATTGGCGTGGCAAATGAATTTATTCAGCAGGACAAGCATTAAACAAAGCTGTTTATGCCTGTTTAATCACACGTCTTGATGCTTTGTTTTGTTTGTTTGATTTGAGGTTTAACATTCCCGTCAACACTGTAAAGGTCATTTTGGAGACGTTGCTTCCAATTTTGTGGGACTTTTACCCGACATTGAGACGAAATGAAATCTCAAGCCCTGCCGCCCAATGAAACCAATAGGGTTTATAAGCATGGACGGGCCGACTCGCACCGCTTTGCCTAGACAGGCTTAGAACCTCTTTAGCGGTTTACCAGTACTGTGGTGATTTGTGGGCGGCAGTTTGGATGCCGGAAAACTTTGATGTTCGCATTGAACTTGCTTGTTTATTTTGTTTAAAATCAAAGTTTTAGGAATAATACTCACAAATTCGGGCTTGCTAGTAATAGAGATTGTTATATTACTCATGTGTAAGTAAAATTGAGTGGACAATTAAACGTTATTTATGTCGGGAATCGTAAAAGGATAGAGCATAACATGAGATGCATCGTATTTTCAGCTGTAAAAAGTAAAAATAAAATGGTCCAAAAATAATTCGGGCGCATTACCCGCATCCAGAACTTGGGCCTGTAATTTGAGGGAAAAAAACTGCGGGTAATACAGGCCCGAATACGGTATCCATCTTAATTGTAGAATGTTTGAGCCACAAATTCTTAAACCATGGACAATAAACAGAAGAAAGGTCTTTGCTGAAACTTCTGATCTTTGACAGAAACATCTTGAAGGTCCATAGAGATGATTCATATGTTCTTTTCAATGAACAGCACTTTTTTCATTGTCATAAAGACGTCATTGTAACGTTTAGATTATCTAGTCCCATGATAGCTCCTCTGGTTTGGGCTCATTTATGGGTGTTGATCTGAATGAGGAGCAACCATACAAATTGTCTTGCCCGTCCTTTCCGTCTTATAAACACAGCTGCATTGTCACAAATGAACTGGATACGTTTTTTGGCCCAGCATTTCCCTCAGATGACGGCAGCAGCACCTATAGAATAAAACTCGCGAACGGCCACCGACAGATCATCGTCAGATACTGAAAGAAGTTGTTCTGGCCAATTTGAATAAGACACTGTGAACCGAATACTGCTGCAAAACCACCAAAGATACAGCTGAATAACAAATTATGGACAGACCTTACCATTCTCTAAGGATTTTTGCCACATTTGCGAAATTATTTTTACAATGCTGATTCGGTGTGATTCAATGCAACAAATCTTGACTGAGACTGACCTTCCTTGAAAGATCACTGGAGGCAAAAATTTCAATGATCCTATGCACCTTATCTGAAGGTAAGCAGACCTGCATAATCATACTGTCGAGAATCATTCCCAGACGTTCTAGACACACCAAGGGTGCTAAGTTATGTTGAACATCAGAAAAAATATGGCACATGTTCAATGCCCAGCTCAACAATCTGGTATATGGAGCGCTGTGGTGCAGTGGTAAAGTATCGGCCTCGGGATCGGGAGGTACCGGGTTCGAATCCCACGAGCGGCAAGTGTTGTTTCCTTGAGCAAGAGACTTTATCCACATTGCTTAGTACTGGTTCTACCCAGGAAAAGAGGGCCACATGGAAGATTAGTACTAGTTTACTAAATGTGTTACCCTCTATAAATAAGGTCGATTATTATTATTATAGTGAGGGAGTTATCAAAGAGATTTTGTTTGTTGGCTTGTATTGGAGTTTAACGGCCCAGTCAACACTATTTAGGTCATATTAAAGCTGGTCAGTCTACCTGTCCACGCATTTCCTGGGCAGGCTTATACCTAAGCAGTTAACCAGTACAGTGCACATTCTCTCGCCAGAAACTGGAAAAAAAAACAAAAAACAACTGCACTTCTTGAATGAGTGGAAGAGAGAGAATGACCATAGAAAAGATTTCATGATCAATCTTCATGAAAGAATGTTGCCGACCCAGTCAGGTATTGAACTCGCGTCCTCCTGATCACCAGTCAGACACGCATCCGACTTACATGTAGCTACTGAGGCCAGCTTATCAAATAGGTAGAATATTGTATGAACCTAATATTATTATGAGCAATCTAACAATCTAGTACCATAGTGCTAAAATATTTAGATCTGATTGTAGTAAAAACACAAGAATCGCCAATATTGCATTTCCTGTCTGTCACCCGAGAAAAGAACAAATTGCGTTAAACTGGCAAAATCAATTTTTGGACATTAAACTCCAAAAATAGGATAACCTGATGTATTTTTATCTGATTTTTCATTTTTGAATTTTTAAAAATCATTTGAAATAAGCGATTTTTGTTCTCATATGTGCTGACCGGAGACTTGATTGTAACCGACCTCAAAAGGGTACCCTGATGTACATACTAATATAAATTTCCAGATATGCATGCTGTATCACATAATCAGAATCGCCCATGAAAATTGGTCAACTTGAGCTTCCAATTTATCATAACGTAAGCAATTGTTCAATCACCAGTGTGTTCTCCAAGGTATGCCCAACAAATGAAATTAATTTAGTAGCAAAATGTGCATTGAAGCGAAAAGGCTATTTATAATAGCTCTGTCTCATATTATATACACGAGTTTAGGGAAAAATGGGACACATGCGAGAATGTGAACTGACCCCATTAGCACTACCAATCAAATGCTGAAAGAGGTCGTTATGCCTCGTAGACTGATCTATTTTAATTTTACCGAGAACTGAATTTGATATTACAAGAAAACATCTCCATAAAGCTCATAAAGATTTCCTACATATCATACAAGTCCAGTTCAGGTTGATGCTGAGGGTACTTCTCACACAAAACCCCAAAAGCCTGACAGAAATGAGTAATAGATACAGATATATCTGGACGGTGATCTGCATGGCCCATCTTGAGTGTTAGCTGTAACAGCAAAGAATGGTTCAGCACTCTCGGCATCACAGATGAACTGTCTGATAACACTTGAATTCCTGGGTCCAGATAAGAACAGGTATCCAAATGTCATTCCTCCCACCTCCGTGCAAAACACACGCCGCAGGCCCGACTAAAAGCACCTCGCTGAGGCACCTCCAACAAGCACCCACAACCCATGCCCCCACGCAGAAATAAGAGAAACATCAGGACTTTTTGGATAAAAAGTGCCTTATCTGGAGCTGTACTTGATTATATCCTGAGTCCTTGAAGACATAGTTTCTGATTTATTAGAAGAGTTTTTGAGTTCTCTGTTCATTTATTTCCATTTGTTCTCTGGCATCGAGCCCACTATTATTGTTTCTTTGGTCATTACAAAACTGACTTTCATGTGAATAACATGTTCATATATTGGCGTAAGAGCACTCTTAAGAGTCGAAGTTGCAACCTGTACCCCAATTTAACTAACTCAGCCCTTAGTTGAGCTATTGTCTTCAAGTCATATGGTTGTGCGACACTGAGTAGCCATTTACAAAACTGATAAAGTCCAACTTTTGTAATAAATATGGTATTGAAGCACCAACAAATTGTAAATAATAATGTCACACACACAGGCACAAGTCCCAAATTTTATTAATCCAATATATAAAGGAAATTAAATTGTAAATGTAATTGAATAATAACATCCACGCTAGTCAGGCTCAATGTCAAAACTGAAATGATGCAGTTTAGAAACAAAGTTAAATATCTGCACAGGGAGCACAGAGCAAATACTGACCGTATGTAAATGTCAAACGCTCAAAATAAACCATATTTATTCCTTAAATAAATTATCAATCATTGGATATTTTACTTGCTAGAACAGTAACAGTGTGCTCGTTAAGCTTATGATACTTTGACCAACTGGACCCTGGTGAATTCTAAGCAGTTATCACGAAAAAACTCCTATATAATCTTTACCCCCTTGAACCCCACCTTTATACAGTAAAACTGGGGTTTTCAGGGTAAATCTAAAATATAGATTGTAGGTACTCGTTAGAACAGACTTGATGAGGCGATTTTAACAAATAGATTGTGGGTTCACCTTAGAACTGCCTTAGAAACCTCCGTGGTGCAGTGGTTACGCTACTCGCCTTGTAAACCAGGGGTCACAGAATCGATCCCGGGGTTCTCCAGACTTCAGACAAGGTCCCGTCTCCGTATGACCTTAGTTGTTGGTGGGATGTAAAACTCAAACACTCACTCACTCCTTAGAACTGCCTCAAAGAGTACCCCTCAATCTATATTTTAGAGCAGAAATAAGAAAAATAAGGTTTAACCCTGCAAACCCCAGTTTTACTATATAAAAGTGGAGTTCAAGGGGGTCAAAATTATATAGACATGTTTTCGTGATGAGAAGTTGTTAGTTAATGCTAAAGTAAGGTGATAAAAATAGAAAGTATATCTTTCAAAGACGAGGAGCAAGAAGACTTACTATACCACAACCTCATTATAACACGGTTTATTATAACATGGTTTGGATATTACATGGTTTCAAAATTGATCCCAAAAATGTGTAGATTATATAGAAAAATGACCATAAATGGTCATTTTTCTATATAATCTGCACATTTTTGTTTGGATATAAAACCATTGTTTAAGTAACATGGTTTCTGCTTTGGATTCCCATAAATAGTGTTATAATGAGGTTGTGGTGTATATCTGATGACAGATTCCAATTTTTTTTATTGTGTATACAGTGGGAAAAAGGTGAATGTATCGGGGACCATATGCTCATATTATCTGTTTGTGAAGCCAGCTTCAAGCATGTGATATAGGAGTTAATCTGTCACCATTTGTGTCCACCCTAGAATTAACCCAAATGCTCAACACCATACAGGCACGGCATAATCTTTGGCATAATTCTTGTTTGAACAAATATGTATTATGTACAGAAGGTTTTTTTTTGCTTGCTGCAGTTACATATGAAAATTATGGCACATAATATGCATTTATGAATTAACCCTTATTCTAACATAGTCATTATATTTTCTGGTCACGTTTGATTCCCCCCAGTGTTTTATAGTGTTTATTTTCATGTGGGATTTATTACACATATTTATAACCTCCAGGAGTAGCAAGAAGAATTAAGGGTTACTTTTCATCACGTTAACAAGTCAGTGAAATAAATAACCCTCTAAAGCCCACTTTATATAGAAAAAAGTCGGGTTTACAGGGTATACATTATTTTCTTTATTTCCGCTCCAAGACTTAGCTTGGGGGTACTCGTTAGAGTCCTAACGAGCACCCTCAAGCTATGTTTAGAGTAAAAATAAGAAAATATCACAAATGTCCATTTTGTAAGATATGAAAAAACTCACTATGTCACAAGGTATGTTATCGTAATGCCTTATTTCTTGTTGGAAACACGTGTGAGGGGTACTTAAATAATTACTGAGGTAATTCTGTCAAGTTTCCACAACGTATGTACTTATTGAATTGTATGAAAACAGCCCCTTAATGATTTGACACCTCCTTATTTAGAGCTACATCGCGAAAACACGCCTATATAATTCTGACCCCACTTTTGCCTCGATGAGGCGGTTCTAACAATTCCCCACAATCTATATTTTGAGCAGAAATAAGAAAAATATCACAATTTTTCATCTTAACATTTTCGTTTTTTTGGCAATAAAGTTTACAATGTATTTGTATAGGCGTGTTTTTGTAATGGCTTATTATTATCATATGTAATATTATTATTCAAAAAACCCATATATAAATCCCTGAGGTTCCAGTCATTACCACAGCTAATAAATATTTGTTTTCAAATAGTTGATATATGTATTTGTTTTCCTGTTTGATAAACTAAATATAGATAATTTACATGAAATTATAAGCCTAATGCAAAACAATCATTTCATCTATTGCTTCAAAGTAGAAGTAAAACAAAGATCAGGAATTGATACAATTAACTTACTCCATCCATAAAAGACACCAAGTCTTATTTTTAGTGAAAAATAAATGGAAAAGATGTAGTATCTGCTTCTTTAAGCCCTACTTTTTCTGAAGAATAAATAGAATAAAATACAATGTCATCTGCTACTCCAAGCCTTTTTTTAAAAAAAAAAAAAACAACAAAAAAAAACCAACAAAAAACAAAAATACAATGTAATCTGCTGCATTAAGCCTTAACTTTTTTGTAAAAAAATGGAAACTTAGAGTGGGCAGTCGATGGCAAATGTAACATTGCTCTTGCATGCCTTATTTTTGTAGGGAAGCCATGAGCCAAATTTGGTTGCATTCCATTTAGTGGTCTAGGAGGAGATAACGTGACAGACATATGGATGGAGGCATTAACAATATCCCCAATTGCTAAACAAAATTGAATAAAATTGTAATTATGTATTCTGCTGCTTCAAGCCTTATTTTTTCTGATTAAGACTCCAATGTTAGCTGCTGCATAAGTTTGCTTGGTACTTGATAGTTTAAATTTTAATTAAAAATCTGTATTTTGAGGTAGGGCTTAAGGGAAATTGATACACCTCTAGGGGAGGCAACTCCTGCAACACTTTGTCCGCCCACTGTCAATAGGGGACAGATCTTTAAGGAAAAAAATGCTCCTTAGGAGCAAATTCTTTCCTTTAAGAGTAGACAGAACCCTTTTCAGATGGGCTGAGCTTATTGGAAAGCTGAAAGGAGGTTGCAAAAATTATCTCTCTTTGAAAAAAAATGGCAGAGAATGTGACTGGAGTATCTGTCCCCCTAATTGATACACTTTCAAGGAGGGCAGCTTTGTCAAAATATATGTCTTGTCAACAGAGGTCAGCTGTTAGAGGGAAGAAAAGCAAATATTTTTCTTTTTGGATATACTGTTATTTCAAAGGGTTCATTTTTTGGAGGTCCTGAATTTTGTCATCCTTGTGGGGAAAAATGTATGAAATATGCCAGACACATGCGTATTCCATTCCCTTTAAGGATAAGTTAATATTTGTTGGTTGGCTAACTGAGTTTTCCAAGTACAGTAAAATTCCTATGTTAAGACCACCTTTGGGACTGTTCAAAAGGGGTCTTTCAGGCCACTTTTGAACAACTCCAGAGGTGGTCTCTGACCAGAGGACATTGCATGCAGAAAACACAAAGAAAGAATAACTACAACCTACTAAATAAGGATTTTATAGCAAAATTAGTCTTAATTTTAGGTGGTCTAAATAGCAGAATTTTAATGAACATGTAAACTTCTACACACACATTGGTTTATCTGCATCATCACTGACAAAAAATCCTTAAAGACTTATTTTCTCAAGGCATTGCTTACACAAGTATTTTCCGAGAACAAGAAAGAAGGCTCTGCTTATTGCTTCTGACCCCTAGAGCGGAGCGGGGATGGCAGGAACACCCTGGGTGATTAGATGTCCAAATAATCCAAACCCTTTAGAATTTGACAATACATGTCATTAGAGACAAGGGCAGCATTTTTTAGATAACTAATCTGGAAATTCTAGAGGAACTAGAAATATATCCTAGAGACATGGCTGCCCCTTCCTGGTAGTTGTAGTAAACCATGATCAATCCCAGGCTTCTCCAGACTTTTGGATGAGTCTTTAAACCGAGGTCCCGTCTCCGTATGACCTTAGCTGTTGATGGGACGCAAAACTCAAACAGTCATTCCTGGTAGTTGTGACACTGATAAAAAACTTGATCCTTATCCCGCTGCATAAATTAATTAAGCCACTCCTATTGCTGATTATCAACCAGTCAAATTACTTGATCTAATATATTTGTTCATTTCACAAACTGCACAACAAAATGTGTAGATCCTAATCCGATGGCTTCTTCAGATCTGGATCTACACTGTTTGCAAAGATAGGGGTTGTCTTGAACAGCAGGATAAGGGTTAACTGCAAATTGACATGGATGGACAGACTGTGATAACACTATATGCCGTTTCCACTGTTCTTCAAATTGCAAAGACAAATAAAAAAACATGCCTATTCAAATATATTGAAAATATTACCACCAAAAAATGAAATTTGATAGATAAAAAAGTCAAAGTATTTTTCATACTACTGCTCTAAACATAGATTGTGGTGACTTGTTAGAACTGCCTCACTGAGGCAGTTCTAATGAGTACCCATAATCTTTGTTTTTGATAGAAATAAGAAAAATAATGTATACCCCTGTAAACCCCAGTTTTATGATTTAAAAGTGGGGTTTACGGGATGTGCTTTTCGTGATGCATAAAAAATTGTGCTAATTCTTACACTCAGCTTAACAATTTTCCACAAGAATTATTAGGAAAATTAGACACACTGTTTCCAAATGGGTAATTCTACTGTCCTCTAAAAAATGTTTTGTGTTCTTTCTTTGTTTCCTCATAATCCTTGTGTGAAAATATCTCACAATGTATTGGTTGTATTGTGATTCTCTCATTCAGATGTAGCAGTGCAGAACAGTGTTATCTGGGTCTTTTATGTTCTGACACTTTCCAAAGCCCAAACTTTAGAGGACATACTGTCGAGCATGCAGTTTCTTGCCAGATACAATCGTATATGTATACCTATATTTGCCTGTTGTTGTTTGGCCTGTACCGTAAATTCTCTATTAGAAGCCCATGCTCTAATAAACGCCCACCCCCTGATTTGGATGTTAAAAATGGTGATTTTTTGGCAATTCTCAGAAAAATACCAGCCTGCAATAAACGCTCACTTTACTCAGATGTTGATTGATAGGAACATTTTTGTGAACATTGTGACAGGGTTGGAAATTAAACATGTCAAAGAAAATGACTTCCGGTTTTACGTATTTTGCCATGTTTGACACGAAATGAGAAAAATGTTAATGATATTGGCTTTAGTGAAGAAAAGGGAGGTAACTACAATTCTATTTTAAGACAAGGCTATGGTATCACCAGTCATTTTCTGAGAAACAAGATGGCAGCCATAAGAAAGAAAGTAAGTGTTTTGAATTGCAGGTTTCTATAGCCTCTAATAAACACCCACCCCCTCTTCAAGAAAGGTAATGATTCTAATAAACGCCCGGGCATCTATTAGAGATTTTACGGTACTTAACTTTTGTTCTGCTAAATGAATTAATTTTGCAATACTCATTTTGACTTTTAACCCTTTGTATGTGGGAAAGCCCTAACGGGGTACCTTGGCAAACAGTGCAGGCCCAGATCAGACACCACAAAATGCGGCGTCTGATCAGGGCCTGCACTATTTGCTAACTGAATTTTCCATCAGAAATAGAATAAAAATGAAAAAATAGACTTACCACCCCTTATATGACAAATGCACTTGTCCAACATATAGCAATAGAAGAGTCCACCAGTATACAATGGGTTAACCAATCAAATTACTTTGTCATTTATTCCTTTAAATTTATCAGTTGAATGACAAAGACTGAAGATCCAGATCTGTTGGCTTCTGACTCTATAAGCCATGTGATGTACATTTACACTATTTGCAATTGTAGTGAATATCATAGTTCAGCAGGACAAGTGATATCCGTTATTTTGCTGAACATTACGAAAACACACCTATTCTAATATATTCGTAAAATTTTACCACCTAATATGAAAATTTTCAGATAAAAACCCTGATATGTTTCATATTTCTGCAGCAGAAAGAAGAAAAATAATGTTAACCCCTGTAAACCAGTTTTACTATGTAAAAGTGCGGTCCAAGGGGTCAGAATTTTATAGCTATGTTTTCGTGATGATGTGACAACCCATACCTTTGCAAACACTCTATATCCAGATTTCAGAAGCCATCTGATCAGGATCTACCCTGTAATGCAGTTTGTGAATTCAAGGAATACATTATATCAAGGAATACATTATATAAAGGAATATATTATATGAAACTAGTTTGACTGGTTGATAGTAAGAACATGTGCGGCTAAATTAATTTATTCAGCAGGACGAGTGTCAAAGACCAGGACCCAGTTGTTCAGAGTTTAAGAAAGCATTATTTGTGTCACTATGATAAAACTAGAGTGAAACTTTCATAACTCGAACACAGATAATTCGTTTACCATGGCTAATTCCAACTCATTATGGAGTTTCCAAAGCACCAGATATACATATATTTATGATAATTTCTAGGTGTTTTTCTTATTTTATCTTGAAAAGGTATGGTGTTTGTACTCATTAGAATCGCCTCAATGAGGCGATTCTAATGAGTACACACAACACACCTTTATTTTATGGAAGATTGTAAAGATATTCTAAAGTGATCTCCAGTATGCCTCATGACCAGGCACAATGAGTAAATCCCATTAATTCAAATTACTCCTATCTCGAACAAATTTTCATGGTCCCAAAGGTGTTCGAGTTATTAAAGTTAGACTCTACGATCATTTAATATGACTAAACATGCATATTTTTTGGTGAAAAAATTGAGTAGCTTTTGCATTGCATTTCTCCTTTTTTTTGCAAAAGTACCACTTGCTAGAACAGTTTTAACTTTTGAAGAAGATTAACAGGCATGTTATGCTAATAATGCTTTGAACAGCTGTGCCCAGTTTTGTCACATACCTTACAAAACTTGCGCTAAGGTATATGTATTAAGTATGCCTCTTAAGTGCTTACCAAAGTTTGGTGATTGAGACAGATTTGACCCACATTCACCAAATATTTTGAAAACATTGTATTTCTTTTGTTGCAAATAAGTGTGTTAGTTTACTGAAAAAGTTTTAGTGAAGATCTCATCTTTTAAACATATTTTTTTTTTGCTTTTGTTGTTATTTATTGTGATCTCCCAAACAAGTGTGGAGACTAATTGGTTTTTCTGCGTTTTTTAGGCAACCTCCTGACAATGGGGGAAGACAACCGTAATCAAATGGTCCAGGTCACTTGATAAGTAGCATCAGGTGAAAGAGAACAATGTATTTTTGTTGCGCCTGCTTCAAGCATGGCGCGATGTAGGATTGAACTTTCCGTCTGTTCGTCAAGCCATAAAAATTTGAGACCACCCTAACTTTCACCCTAATGTAAGAGTCCCCCTTCAGCTGAATTCTTGTTGGAAAACTGTTTTTGTCTATGACCTGGGAGTAAGCAAAAAATGAATGCTAAAGACCAAGGTCATTTGATTACCTTGGCCCAAGTTCACTTGGATTGCATGTCCAGAAACATTTCACTGGACATTTTCTCTAAAACAACTGGGTCAATTTCAATTTAATTTAATCTGCAACCTTGTTCAATTGCTCCAGGTCACATGACCAAGATGGCCACCAGGCCCAGACATAGGAATACCCTTAAAAATCTTCTCCAGAACCACTAGGCCAATTGTCTCGAGACTAGGTACTTGAGTACTACTAAGTTTGTTCAAATGATGACCCTCGGTTGACATTAAGTTGTTTTACTTATGGTCAAAATGGGTTCCTTAAGCTTTTGAATGGCAAAAAGGTAAAACACGTCATTTTTATATGCCATTTAATAAAAACGGTTGTATTATTGGATGGGGTCGGCATCCATCTGTCCGTCTGTAAACTTTTCGTTTCCGGATAACTTCTCCAACAGTTATCATCTGAGCAGCTGAAACTTGGAAGGTAGTAAGACAATGACCTGGTGTAGCGCATATTGTTTCGAGGTTATGGTCCACCAAATATTTACAGAGTTATTCCCCTTTTAATTTTTTTTTGTAAACTTTCCTTTCCAGATAACTCCTCTTATAGTTTTCATCCAATCAAGTAGAAGCCTCCGTGGTGTAGTTGATACGCTACTCGCCTTGTAAACCGGGGATCGCAGGATCGATCCCGAGCTTCTCCAGACTTTCGGACGAGTCTTTAAACCTAGGTCCCGTCTCTGTATGACCTTAGCTGTTGGTGGGACGTAAAACTCAAACACTCTCTCACTCACTCATCCAATCAAGCTGAAACTTGGTAGATAGGAAGACCATAACCTGGTGTAGTGCATATCATTTCGAGGTTATGGTCCACCAAATATTCACAAAGTTTACAGAGTTATTCCCCTTTGAGTATTTCTGTAAATATTTTGTTTCCTGATAACTCCTCGTACAAGTACAACTTTCCTTTCTCTCATGAAAATTCACACAAATACTTAACATCACAAGACTACATTCTGACAAAAACTTGTACTACACCTCTTTGATAGCTCTATTTGGGACCCTTTGTGACGTAATCAGTGATCTGGTATTGAGGTTATGGTTTAACAAATAAAAAGTTATGCCCCTTTGAAAGTTTCTGTAAGCAATTTTGCATGCAATTTAGAACCGATCAAGCTGAAACTTGATATATAGTTAGACCAAGATGTGGAGCAGCGCATATTATTTCAAGTTTATAGTCCACCAAATATTATGCCCCTTTGAAAACTCCTGTGAACATTTTGTTTATGACTAACTCTTCCAAAAGGGAACATTTAATCAAGCTAAAAAATGATATATTGTTTGACCACAATGTGGAGCAGCGCATATTGTTTACCATATATAAAGTTATGCCCTTTTGCAGAGTTCTGTAAGTATTTTGTTTGTGGCTAACTTCTCCTACAATTAATATCCGATGAAGCTGAAACTTCATATATAGTTAGACCATTATGTTGCGCAGTGCTTATTGTTTTGAGGTCACCGTCCATCAAAATTAAACCGAGTTATGCCCCTTTGGAAATTTCTGTACACATAACACTTCAAAAATATCTGTAGACATTTTCATTTCCAGCTAACTCCTACAATTTAGATCCGATCAAGCTGAAACTTGATATGTAGTTAGACCATGATATGGTGCAGTTCTTATTGTTTCAAGATTTCAGTCTAACAAACATTTACTTGCTACGGTCATATAATGCCCCGCTTGCGGAGGTCTTGTTGGAAAAATATTGTGGTCTACGACATGCAAGAAGGTACAATATGAATGTATATTAATGCTTAAGGTCAACACCCCAGGTAACTTGGATTACAGGCTCATTGACATTTCAAAGAACATTTTCTTTAAAAACGGCCGGACCAATTTGGGGATAACTGTATTTAAAATTGTGATTTGGGGAGGTAAATCGGAGGTTTTACTGTCGGAAATTTCGTTTTAAGGCGACGCGTTAGTGGAACCGTAAAACGTAATTTGTGACCGTAAAACCGACGATTTGTCTCCCCAAATCACAATTTTGCAATACAGTTATCCCCGTTCTAATGCACTAATATGGTTGCTTTGTTAAAAACTGTATTATTTTGCACAAAACAGCTAGTGCTGTGAGCTGCGTAAAACTAAATGCCAGCCAGTGAAAAGCGACGTTACGCGATGACGTCGGGTTTGTGACAGTATATCGCAGAATATACTGTCGCAAATTTTTTACGTTATCCAATCAGACGTCAAGTTACATACACAAGTGCATTCGAATTTCTGTTAAATTTTATATTCAGCCTCCAAACAAAGGTAGAATGAAAGTTTGTTGAAATGGTTCAGGTCACATGACCAAAATGGCCACCATGTCCAAATATGTTAAAAACTTTTAAAATCTCCTCCAGAAACGCTGGACCAATCATCTTGAAATTTCATAAGTGACATCAGGTGACTTAGTACTACAAAGTTTGCTCAAATGATGACCCCAGGTTGACCCTGACCTATTTATATTACTCAGAATGATTTTGATTACTCAGATGAGGAGGAAAATAAAAAATAATTCTCAGGGTTCAGGTGAGCAATCTGAATCAGAATCAGAACCTCATGTTCCTCTTGTTTTGTATTGTCATTATTTCTGCTGCAGACAAATTTGGTAGATGATCGTTGAGGTGGTTCTTACAAGTACCAACAGTCTGTTTTTGAGCTAAAATAAGCAAAATAATGTTTAAGCTTGTAAATCTCACTTTTCCCAATAAAGAGTGGGTTAAAAGGGGTGTTAATTACCAGGATTTATCAGAGTGATGACTTGTTTCTACATTTCAGTCAAAATGGTTTGGGGTTTTATAGTTTGGTCATGTACAATTTGCTTTTTTGCTGATTTATATAATGGCATAATAAACTTGTATGGATTGTTTTCATTCATATTTGTATTAGCTAACCTGTCACGTAGTGAAGAGGTGAGCTTTTGGGATCAGTTCCTGTCCGTCGTGTGTGCATCTGTAAACCATTTCTTCAAATGACATCTCCTAAACAACTGATCGGATTTTAACCAAACTTCACAGGAATGATCCTTAGGTGGTCAGTCCCCTTTCAGAGTTGTTCAAGTGGTTCCGGTCTGTTGCACATGCAGGTCACAGGAGCCAAAAATAGATTTTTGTACTGAAAACTTAAAAAAATCTTCTTCTCCGAAACTGCATGGTCCAGGTTTTTGATATTTGGTGTAAAGCTTCATCTAGTGGACCTCTACCAAGATTATTCAAATTATAGCGCTTGGGCCAAAAATGGTCGTCTCCAGACTCGAACAAGTCGATCACATGCACTCAGGTGAAATCTGCTTTCATCTGTGAACAGAACTGTATGCCTGTCTTGCAATCGCCAGTTCTGATGTTCTTGGGCAAACTCATATCACTGTGCAAGAAGTTGCCTGGTGAGAATAGGCCCTCTTGTTTGATTGGATATCGTTCTGGAAATCAATTTGTAGCCTTCTGGCCATGTACTGCCAATTTAATAGCGCTAGATTTCGAAGATGTTGATCTTCCCTTTGTGACGTCATGCGGTGTTGCCCTTGCCCTTCTCGTCTAGTAAACTTGCCCGCCTCCTGGTAGCATCTCCATAGCCTGGCAACAACACTTCTCTATACAAGAAAGTGTTCAGCAACGATCCTTTGGGTGTACCCACTTTCAATCAAAGTGATAGCGTGAGCGACCTTAACTCCTAACACCATATGAAGTCGCTATGAAGCCAAAAATTAAGCATAACTGAAGGATTGACATGTTTCTGACCCAAACACAAATTTTGAACAGATCCCCCATACCGAATTTTAGCCTTTTTATAGAGGTATCCATGCTGTAGCTCACATTCTTGCTTTGAACCTTGCTTCTTGACGTTTGCGTGAACATTGTTAAGAGATGTGACTTTAAAATAGTGCCTAAACTTGAGTTTGAAAATTGCCAAGTGGTGATGTTATGCAGGCTTAAAAGTTTGCTCCTTTAATTGTGTTTAGCAGTGTATAAGGAAAACCTTTAAAAATCTTCTTGTCTGAAAACCAGAAGGCTCTGGTCTTTGATATTTGGTATGAAGCTTCACTTTTTAGACCTCTACCACGATTATGCAAATTATAGTCCTGGGGGCCAATAATGACCCTCCCCGGGGCCCACTTGTTACACTATGGATAAAGTCCATCATGTCCCTCTTGTTTTTGAGGAGTCAAGTAGATGTTTTGTTTTTTTTTTTACTTCACCTGAGCACAAAGTGCTCAAGGTGAGCTATTGTGACCGCTTTTTGCGTGTAATCCGTCCTCAGTCTGTTCACAGTTTACCACAATATGGATCTTTCCTAAACTTAGCAGGAATGATCCTTAGGCATAGCTCTTTCAAAATTGTTCAAAGACTTTTAGCAAAATCCTTTAAAAGACTGCTTGTCTTAAACCAGAAGGCCCAGGTCTATCATATTTGGAATGTAGCTTTGCCTAATGGACCTCTACCAAAGTTGTTTAAACTATAGCCCTGGGATCAAAAATGGCCCACCCAAGTGATCACTTGTTTTACATAGGCCAATACAGAGAAAAACTTTAAAAATCTTCTAGGCTGCAGCTACAAGGCCCAGGCCTTTGATATTTGGTTTGTAAGTTCATCAAGTGGACCTTTACTACTTGAATTCAGATTCAGACAGGATTGTTCAAATCATAACCCCTGAACCAAAAATGGCCTGGTCTCCAGGGTCTTTTGTTTTACTTAGGCCCATATAATGGTAAAAACTTTAAAAATCTTCTTGTCTGAAACAAGAAGTCCCAGGCCTTTGATATTTGGTTTGTAGTTTCAATTGGTGGACCTCTACCAAGATTGTTCAAATCCTAGCCCAAGGGCCAAAAATGGCCCTGCCCCAGTTGTAAGCTCACCTAGAGCGAAGCTTCAGGTCAGCTTATGCAGTGGCCTGTTGTGCATTGTCCATCGTCCATCGTCCATCGTTAGCTTTTCACATTTTCGACACTTCCTCCCGGACTGGAAGTCAGATTAAGATAATGTTGGGAAGCAAGCTGGTGACACGGAGATTCAGATGTGCTAAAATGGTTCTGTTCGGATTTCCAAGATGGCCGCCATGGTGGCCATCTGGAAATTCTTCAAACCATATCTCCTCCCAAAGCAAATGTGGAATTGAGCTGAAACTTGATGGGAGACATCTGGGTGACCTGGAGATTCAGATTTGCTAAAATTGTTTCATTCAGATATCCAAGATGGCCACCATCGCAGCCATCTTGAAATTCTTCAAACGACATTTCCTCCCAAACCAAAGGTTGGACATCAAAATGTTCAGATTGATATTAGCTATGTGATTGCAATAGTCTCTATTCAAGACTCTCTCCACTGTTTCTTTAGGGTGTCCGCTCCGGGGAACGGGAGGTCACGGGTTCGATCCAGGGCCGCGACATACCAAAGTCATTAAAAATGGTACTAGATTCTCTTTGCTTGGCACTCAGATTTACGGGGTAGAGCTAGGACTGGTCGACCCAGTGTCAGGATAATGTGACTGGGTGTGGTATCATGTAATGTGTCTGGGACATGATACTTCAGTGAGGCAGCACTATAAAAGTGAGCATTGAGCTCCCTGTCGCAACCAGACACCGTGGTGATATGACTGAAAAAAATTGTTGAAAGCGATGTTAAACCCGAATTCACACACACACACTCCACTGTTTCTTCTAGTTTGTCCCTCTCCAACCTATATTTCTGCTCTTGAACAGGTAGTGCTCAACATCCTCTTCTCCATGACAGGTGTCACAAAAGCTGAAATCAGCCTTGAGTGACCACACAAGAGCTGGTTCAGTGCTGTCATGTTCTCTGAAACAGTTTCCCTGAAAATATCTTGAACATATGAGACTTTCTCCGAGCATGCATATTTATGCCACCAACACTTCAAAGAAGTTGGAGGGGCATATTGCTTCTGTTTCGTTCGTCCGTTCGTCCATTCATCCATCCGTAATGGACTTTTGATGCCTGGCATAACTTAAGAACTTTGTATGCTAGGGTTTTGAAATTTCATATATGAATTCCTCATGGAAAATTAGGTGACGCGTATTTTTTTTTATCATCTGGATTATGCCCCTTACAAGAATTATTGCCCATCGAAATTTTTGTTGATAAAATCTTGTCAGAAAAATATCTAAAAAAAGCTGTAAGAGCAGGAGCTTGAACAGTATTTTCCCTTCTATTCCTCACCTCAGAAATCGAGGAGACTTTGCTGAGCATATTCTTAGCAAAGTCTGTGTGCATGAGTTTTGCCTATTTTGTTCGTTGTCTCACCGAGTGGATCTCTACCATGATTGCTCCTCTGATAACCCTGGGGTCAAAAATTGCCCCACCTCTGGGTTCACTTGTTTAACAGATCCATATACCCATATAGGGAAAATTTCAAAAATCTTCTGGTCTGAAACCAGAAGGCTAAGGCCTTTGATCTATTGTTGTAGTTTTATCTAGCGGACCTCTACCAATATTGTTCAAATTATGTGGACATTGGACGTGTGTCCTCAGGGTGATACCCCACCCCACTCCACCCCAATGTTCATATAAGTCTTTAATATCTATGAAAGCGTTCAGATCACCACCCCTAATCCATATATATTGTTGTTTGTTAGGATTATATTCTTTCAATGACACGTACTGTGGGTTCTCATGGGGTATACTCTACCCCATCTATTTCATATAAGGCAAAATCAATTTAAGCAAACTGTTCAGACCCCCACCCTTTATCCATATATATTGTTGTTTCTTACAATAAGACACATTCATGACACCAACCCAAGGGTATGCCCCACACCTCAAGTTCACATAAGCTTTAATTTATTGGTGATTCGGATTCCTTCCCCCATTATGCATGTTGTTCCTTTTAAGTTACGTTTGAATACTCTGAGTCACCACCTGTTTAGGAAAGAGCTGCTGACTTGTTTCACCAGTGGTCTGTTTTGTTTAATGTAGTCACTCAATAGTTCGACTTTCCCTAGTGATATTGTGGGGAGAATTTGGGATCTGATTGTTTCTCTTTCAATTATCATCTTAGAAACACTTCAGATTCCCAACACTAAAGCTTGTTTCTTATGATAAGACCAAATTTATTGACACTGCAGGGGTTCGCTAGGGGAATGCCCCGCCACCACCAGTTCCTACAAGTATTGATATCTAAGAAACCCATCAGCTTCCCTCCTCTAAACCATCTACATTGTGTGTTATTGAATTTATTGACACTGACTTTTGTCCCCAAGGAGTATGCTGACTGGTTGACATTAAAGCACTGCTTGCCTTATTCCATAAAGTACCTTCTTTTATTAGATAAACTCTGATACAATGTATCTAATAAAGACTTGACACCTGTGACTAGTTCAAGGTCACTCAGGAAAGGCCACAATCTAAGAACGCAGCACTCAAACAAGGGCATCAACATTAAACAACAGTCAATATTGCAGGTACCAGGGAACATTCAATATTGCAGGTACCTGATAGTGCTGTCCTGAACAATTTCTTTTTCCCTAGAACTATTCGTCAGTGGAATAGTCTTCTCTCCTCAGTGGTACGAGGGTTCTTCAAAACGTTTTGTCACTAATAGGTTTACATAGTTTTATCCTATGTATTTCTGATAACGCTTCATTGCTTTTGAATAGCCTTAAAAATAGCTAGCCATAAAGTTTATTTCGTGCAAATTGCTTTTATAACGAGCAAGATATGTCAAATTGAAATACATGCAGTCTTATACACTGGCCAATATACGAGTTACATTGCAAAATGGACAGAAAGACTGAAACTTGCAAATACATTAAATGCCGTGTTAGGCTTGACATAGGTTCAAGTCAGGTATTTGATGAATTGTGTGGCATATACGAACCACTTGCCATTTCAAAGCGCACAGTTTATCCGTGGGTCAAAGTTTTTAGAGCTGGTAAATCATTGGTCAAAGCTGATGTCCGTGTTGGTAGGCCCAAGACCTCCATCACGAAAGCAACCATCGCTCCTGTAAAGGCAGTGGTCGAAGAAGATGCGCGACTGTCAATGAAAGGGATGGCTAATTGCACTGGCATATCAGACTGCAGCGTGCATACCATTCTGACAAAGTTCTTGGGCTTGAGAAAGATTTGCACAAGGTAGGTTTATTTGCTCACTGAGGAGCAAAAGGAGCAACGCCTTAAATGTGCCCAACAGCTCTTGAAAGATACAAAATTGTGTCACCCGAGTTATTTTTGACTTGCTAAACAGGTGACGAAACCTGGTTGTACATGTTTGAGCCATAGAGAAGAACTGTTAACAAGCAGTGGAAGCGCAATGATCAAAAGTGCCCCTGTATTGCCAAGAGGACCATCAACTCCAAGAAGATGTTGTATGCTATTCTCTTCAATTCTAGTGGGCCAGTGGTTCAAGTGGCTTGTCCTTCTGGTCATACAGTCAATGGCCGATAAGAAACCAGTACAATAAGACTAATCCAAGCAAATTTGGTTAGGAGTGCACCTGATCCATGACAATGCCTTCTTTTACAAGTCTGAGGTATTGAGGTTGTATTTGGCAGCTGAAAAGGTCGGGGTAAATCATCCTCCCTATTCTCCTGACCTGAGCCATGCGACTTTTTCTAGTTTCCAAATACTTTATACAAAGAAATATAAGTGCAGAAGTGCCCTTGGCAGCGCGATTTATCAGTGCCTCCAACAGGTACTCAAAGCAGACTTCTTGTGTTTCTTTCCCTTTGGTGTCTCTGGTGGGAGCTGTGGGTTAATTGATTCCTGATCATTGCCTTCACTTCTATTTTCCAAGCAGCTTTTAGAAACTGGATCCGAAGGTTACAAAATTGCGTTTTGGCATAGGGGGGTGGGGTATTTTGAGCGCCTGCAATATGGATAAAAATATTGAATGGAGCGTTTAGGAAATAAAACCCCAGTGACAAAATTTTTTGTAGGACCCTCGTAAATGCCAAAACGTAGAGGACTTCAAAGCCCAGATGGTGCAGATTGGGACTCACGAGGTATGCACTTTAGTATACCTCTGCAAGCAGGTTGTAAATAGTTTTGAGAACTCATCTTGTGATTTTTTTCTGCTAAATTCTAAATTTAGCGCACCACCTAACTGAGGTAAGCCAAGTACGGCCGACTCAGATAGATAGATAGATAGATAGATAAATAGATAGATAGATAGTACCAGCATGACATTTTTGAACATAACTTCTCCAGAAAACATCTTAAAGCAATCTGCTTGTATGAAACTTCAATATTGAGTATGTGAATCTCACAGCTCAGTTGAGCGATATTGGCCCATAATGGTTCCCTTTTTTTCTTTTAATCATTTTCATATTTTTCTTCATAATTATATCTATATTATTGCTTATCTATCATGTTGTATGTACTGTGTAACAAATAAATGCAATTCAATTTCATGGCTATTCTATATCACCAAATATATTTTAGTATCTCACATCTGTGTTTTGATTTTGTCCTTTGAAAGCCACATTTGAAAAACCTACCCACTTTTTATACCCCACCACACGATAGTGGTGGGGTATTATGACATACCCTCCTAGAGCCTCTAGTGTCCGTCCGTCCCTCTGCACCAGAACATAAAATCAAACGAATACAGAGATGAAACAACGATGTGGACTCGACAGCATGAACTAACTGAAATGTTGGAACATGTTGGACTCTGGTGAGTCATTGGAAGCGTATAATTCGGCATAGGCTCGTTAACAGTCGGACAAGTCCTTGTCCTTGCAGCACGCAGGAGGAAAGGGAAGTTTCTTTTTCACCACTTGTATTCCCTTTCCCTTGATCTATCCTGTCCCTCTCTTTCAATCTTCTCTACTACTCTATGTACCATTTTCTGTCTGTCACAAAAAATGAACATGTATGGCTGACATGTCCTAGAATCATAATAACGTAATACGATAAGGATTTAAGACAACTAGGTTACTAAGTCGCTATTAATATGTGACCAAAAGGTGTAACTGTGAGACCGAAATGATAAACAAGAAGGATAAATGTTCCACTCTGCAAAGAGTAAGCTCATGTGTCCATACTTCTCAGAGCTTTACATCCAGCTTGGAAAATTATGACATGTAGATAATCTGGTTCAGCAAATACACTTGGAGTTGTTGGTGTGCTTATCGCAGATCCTTGCATGTTTTCGAAGTTTAATTGTTTGATTTGAGGTTTAACGTCCCCGTCAACACTGTAAAGGTCGTTTTGGAGACGCTGCTCCCAATTTTGTTGGACTTTTACCCTACATTGAGATGAAATGACATCTCAAGTCCTGTCGCCCAATAAACACCGCGGTTCCTGGACAGGCTTAGATCCTCTAAGCAGTTTACCACTACTAGTATTCAGGCCGGATTCAGCTCTGCGTGGAAGCATCATGCAGCCCATATATTTCTTCAAGCCCCGATGGGCGGGAGCCACTGTTTTCGAAGTAGCTTAGGTCGTAGTACCAAAGCGTTAATCCAAAATCCAAAATGAAGATGCCAGTATTTATTTATTTTTTTTATAAGAAATGAACGACCATTTTAACCTCTCTTGGTATATAGTACCTTAACTAGAAGAAAACCGGTAACTGTGTTGTTGAATTCGCGGGCTACACTGAGGCGCATACAAAATATAAGTGGAGGCAATGATCAGGAATCGATACAATTAACCCACAGCTCCCATCAGTGACACCAAAGGGAAAGAAACATAAACATGCAACAAAAGACTCCAATGGAAACATCAACAACGGAAAGCCAAAAGGACAGTTACTTTCCCCACAAAATGGCTAATAGGCTATCCAAAATAAAATAATACAAGCGACACAAATACCCAACGACAAACCATAACAAAAATAAACTGTGACAGAAGAACTGCTTTGGAGCGGTCAGCGGCAACGAATTCCACTGGGGGGCTTAAATCAATTTTATGTGGCCACAATCCTCACCATTTACAATCTCAAAATCAAAATCATCGTGTTTATCATAAATTTTGCAAGAAACAAACCCATCTACAATAGACAGATGTAAATCCAAAAATGGGGCCTCGGTATCAGAAGAATTTGCTTTATTTAACTGAGTGAGTGAGTGTTCGAGTTTTACGTCCCACCAACAGCTAAGGTCATACGGAGACGGGACCTCGATTTAAAGACTCATCCGAAAGTCTGGAGAAGCCCGGGATCGATCCTGCGACCCCTGGTTTACAAGGCGAGTAGCGTAACCACTACACCACGGAGGCTTCTCTTTATTTAACTGAAGTTCTGGGGGATAAATTTGACCGAGTAAACCATCGAAATAGGTATTATCAATATTTAATAGATCATCCAAATATCTAGAAGCGGTGGAGCTAAAAGCTTCAATGATTTCAGACTGGTTTTCAGCAGAAAGGGACATCGTGAAGTCTCTCTCATAACAAAACAAAAACAGATCAGCCACAAGTGATGCGCAATTAGTACCCATCGGAATTCCCAAAACTTGTCTAAATAACTTAGTACCAAAGTAGAAGTAAAACAAAGATCAGGAATTGATACAATTAACTTACTCCACCCATAAAAGACACCAAAGGGAAAGAAATACAAACATTAAGCGACCAGACCATAATGGAAACCTAAACAAAGGAAGGCCATAAGGACAGTTACTTTCCCACAAAATGGCCATATGGCCATCCAAAACCAAAAGACACAAGTGATACACACAGTAAGTAACAAACAACAACATAAATAAATCGCCACAGAAGAGCCGCCTTGGAACGGTCAGTGTAAATATTGTCAAGTATAATTAGTTTATAATTAGTTTACTTGAATATTTATATGACATGGCCTTTACTTGAAACCTATGACTAAGATCAATTACATACCGCCAAAATCTTGTGGATTTCGTGGCCGAGAGAGTAGAGGAGTTGTTCTACAAACCAAGAAGTGGCTGGTTCAAAACCAACGTGTCGTATTATTTTTTTTATTTGACCTCGTAATACACATACCCACCCACACACGACATGTGCAATCTGCTTTACCCGTGTGACATGTTAAAAGTGGATAATTACGACTTGTACAGAACATATTTCTTGTTCATTTTCAAGCACATAACACTTGACTGCATAAAACTTGTGTATGAGAAATACAATTGAAAAAAAGTGAAATAGAAAAAAAAAATTATATACAAAATTTACTATATATTTTAAACCAGTAAAATATAAAATATGAAACAATGAACATTTAATTTACTATAAAAAGATAAAACAAATATATAATAAAAACCGCAATCAGTGAGATTCGAACTCGGACCGTCAGCACGACAAGCAGCGTTGACATCCCCTGGGCCGTTGTGACTGCTGTATAATCAGTGGGCGTGTCCTGTTCATACGATCAACCCAAGCGTAAATTTATGCTGGAAAATCCTTTCTATTTTTAGCTTTGTTATTGATTTGACGTCACTGCCAGACCTAGTTTGTTTACCAGTAGAAAGGTGAGAGCTTCACACACCTGACATGACCATAAATTATAGTTTTTATGCTCTTCAGAAGTGAAAACCCAATTTCTTTCATTACATGCAAGATAGAGGGCGTATTCCCTATGAAATGTCCATTCAATTAAATCATTAAGTTTTTCTTTTGTAAGATTATGAGGAAGTGTAGTGTAAAGGGTGGAAAAATCATAAGTAGTGGATTTCATTCAATTTATACAAAATTTCATTAAAATTTTTTATAGACCAAAACAGAGTTCTACCTGATCTTTCGAATACTTTGTCGCAATATTGCATCACATGTTTTTTTGATGGCAGTAAAACAAGTTAATAATTTGGAGAGTTCAGTGGTGGTTCAAGAGTTTGAATTTGCAATAAACCGTGTTTTGTATGGTCTTTTATGAAGTCTGGGTACCCGATATAACGTAGGAAGCTTGTCTTGGCCCTCTGTAACACAGACAGCAATCTTGGTGGCTGAATGACAAATGTGGTCATCAAATGAAACCCTTATTAATGAAGAATATTTTGATGTAATGACCTTTGTGATTAATTTCAGAATCGATGAAAGTATGAAGAGCATGTTGAGTATAACCTCAAGTTAAAAGAGCAGCATCGTCTAACTGATTAGAACTATCGTAGGATTTATTCCCCTCGGTATCTAGAATCCGTTATACAGAAACGGGTAATGAACTTACAAAAGCAAGCATTGAGTGGCGTCCATGATTCAATAATATTATTGACAGTCACTTCAGTCTAGTATTGTTTCTTTTAAAAGCACGTAATTTACGTTTATAATTACCATTTTTCTGGTGCCGTGCGATCTAGTTTTACGCTTTCGGCAGTCCAGAAGCGAGAAAATATCAAATTCGGGCATTTTACCCTCATGATAAATGTTGTCATTAAAGCCCAATGGAAAAGGTGTCTGTAATAATTAGGGCCCCGCAAATTTATTTGCGGATGCCCTATAGTAATCACAATGTCTGTCCATCCGCCCGTCTGTCCGTCCACATTTTTTATGTTTTTTTCTTAATATCTTAAAAACCATCAGACGCATCAACTTCAAACTTTAAAAATAAGGTCACAATATCATCAAACAATTTCATGTCAAGTTGCGTAACTCTAGCTACAATACTGTCAGAGTTATTGCCCTTTAAAAAACTTAAAAAATGTCCACATTTTTCATGTTTTATTCTTAATAACTTACAAACCGTCAAACCTATCAACTTCAAACTTTAAATATATGGTCTTATCATCATTACAAAATTTTATGGCAGGTTACCAAACTGTAGCTTCAATACTCTCAGAGTTATGACCCTTTGAAAAACTTAAAAAAATCAGCTTTTTCATGTTTTTTCTTAATAACTTACAAACAGTCAAACCTATCAACTTCAAACTTTAAATATATGGTCTCATTATCATTACACAATTTTAGGACAAGTTACATAACTGTAGTTTCAATACCGTAAGAGTTATGGCCCTTTGAAAAACTTAAAAATTCAGCTTTTTTCGTCTTTATTTCATCATTATTTTAAAATCGCTATAGATATCCAAATGAAACTTCCTTTAGTTACTGACAGTTGCCCTATAGTAATACCCCGTCTGTCTGTCCGTCTGTGTGTCCGTCAATCCATCCATCCGTCCATCTGTCTGTCCATCTGACCGTTTGTCCATCAACATTTTTCATGTTTACAAACCTTCCAACGCATCATTTTCACACTTTAAAGGTAAAATCACAACAACATTAAACAATTTCAAGGCAAGTTACTTATCTCTAGCTATAATACTCTGAGGGTTATTGCCTTTTGAAAAACAAGAAAAAAACGTCTGCTTTATTCGTCTTTTGTTTGCATCGTAATGTCAAAACCAATATAGATATCCAAATGAAAATGAAGCTGAAGTTATTGACAGTTGCCATATAGTAATGCCCTTTCGTATTTTATTCATAACTTACAAACCGTCAAATGCATCAACTTTAAACTTTAGATATAAGGTCACAATATCATAACACAATTACATGGCAAGTTACGTAACTCCAGCTACAATACTCTAAGAGTTATAGAGTTTCACTGACAGCTCTAGTTTAATCCATTTTAATTCAGTTTCATGCCGTTTAATAATTTTAAACCTAGCTGTACTATTTACATCATAATATTTTTTTTCCACTGGCTGTATAGATATATCTTTTATAGAATGACCTGTACGTCTGAAATGACGGTACAAGAAAGTGTCAGTTTTTTTAGCCTTACTCATTCTACGATAGTGTTCGTTAAATCATGTTTTTAACATGCGATTAGTTTGCCCGACATACTGCATTTTACAATTTGCAGTGTGTCAGGTTATCAGATATATCAAATCCGTAGACTTGCATGTCAAATCGGACATGTTAACTACAGAAAAACGTCTACCGTATACAGACCAAGAAACGGTAGGCACAATGCTTAAATGTGAACAGCACCTGCACCTCTTAGCATTGCACTTGGAAATACTAGGACACATTCCACTTCTCTTGAAAGGATTGGTATATTTCCGAAAAATGGGCGATTTGATAGGAGATAATCTAACTCTAAAATTATTTTTAAATAAACACAAGCATGGTTTAACTTCAACACAGTCATGCTAATCACCTGAACAGTTTGTATACAGCATTTAATGTGTGATATATATAATAGGTCGGAAAGACGTGAGTGAACATGTGACATAAATATTAGGCTACTGTGGGGTTTCTTTAGTTATTCCATCGAAGTTGCCGAGGCCTTCCGGAATT
Source organism: Lucinisca nassula (assembly GCA_963580285.1). Classification (NCBI taxonomy): domain Eukaryota; kingdom Metazoa; phylum Mollusca; class Bivalvia; order Lucinida; family Lucinidae; genus Lucinisca; species Lucinisca nassula. Next base: position 51,270,421 of record OY757018.1, on the reverse strand, counting down.
TGTTTGGTATGTATGTTCCAAGAGATGTTGCACTGATTCACACAGGCTGAACAAATTGCATGTTAATCATGCCAAAACTAATGTTGAGGTTTGTGGCCACATAAATTTCATTTAAATCCCCCAGTAAATTCTAACTGATAGTTCCAAAGTGGTGCATATATTGTGGCTTTTTATTAGCTAACCTGAGCCGATGCCTCACAAGGTGAGCATATAGTATAGGTAGGCTCCGGCGTCCGTCGGTCGTCCACACCTTTGAACTTCAATATCCCAGTTACTAGCTGGCCAATTTTGATCAAATTTTATGTGCAGCACCACTGTGTTTGACTGCATTGGGGTTTGAACTTATTTAACGTCACTACAGCTGTTGTCTGGGAATGTGTGGCGGTCGTAAAAAGTCTCCCTGTCCATTGTGGAATTTTGAAAATGTTTGAGGGTCACTGATGAGGCCTAAATGGCCGAAACTAGCTAGTCTGGCCCAGAAAAGATGTACACTCCATATTTTCCCGTTCTGTGGTGTATTCCTTGCTTCTAAAGGATAACCCTTTCTAGAACTTATTTGAACCAGTTTTGATCAGAACTGTGGTTGCCATGGGAACAAACATGTTCCATAGACTTATAATGGGAGAAAACGGCGTCTAATGGGAGAAAACGGCGTCTCCATTTTTTCTCAGCCATTTCTGATCCCGATCTTTATAAAACTTGCAGATAACCCGGAGAGGCATACAGTCTACGTCGAGTTCGAATTTGGGCCTCACAGAACCAACGTCTTTGGAGTTACGTGCCCTTGAGCACAAACATAAGCGAAAAATAGTGTCTCCACTTTTTCTCAGCTGTTATTTTTGAAACTTAGTAAACCAGGACAAGCATAATATCTCTGACCACATCGAATTTGGTTCGAATCACAACCGGTTTCGCAGTTAGGTTCCCTTGAGCGTGAAAATTTTACCATAGGCTTACAATGGAAAAACGTCTCCGACTTTTCTCAGCCATTTCTGATCTGAACTTTATCAAACTTGCAGATAACCAGGAGAGGCATACAGTCTTCGTCGAGCTCGAATTAGGCACTCGCAGGTCCAAGGGCTTTGGAGTAACCTGCCCTTGAGCATAAAATAAAGTGATCTGAACATTGGTATTTGTCATTTTGTCTATGATTTTGGATTAACGCTTTGGTACTACGACCTAAACTACTGTCTCCACTTTTTCTCAGCCGTTTTGATCTGATCTTTTTTAAACTTCCAGTAAACAAGGACAAGCATAATATCTCAGACGAGTTCGAATTAGGCTCGAAACTGACAACCGGTTTCGCATTTACGTTCTCTTGAGCGTGAAAAATTTAACCAAAGGCGTACAATGGAAAAACGACGTCTCCAACTTTTCTCAGCCATTTCTAATATGATCTTTATCAAACTTGCAGATAACCAGGAGAGGCATATAGTCTACGTCGAGTTCGAATTTGGGCATCGCAGGATCATGGGCTTTGGGGTTACCTGCCCTTAAGGCTAAAAAATAAGCGAAAAAAGGCGTATTCACCTATTCTCAGCGGTCCTTTTTGAAACATTTAGAAAATAGGGACAAGCACAATATCTCAGACGAGTTAATATTTGGCTCGAATCTGATAACCGGTTTCGCATTTACATTCCCTTGAGCGTGAAAAGTTTTACCATAGGCTTACAATGCAAAACAACGTCTCCAAATTTTCTCAGCCATTTCTGATTTGATCTTTATCAAACTTGCAGATAACCAGGAGAGGCATACAGCCTTCGTCGAGTTCGAATGTGGGCCTCACAGAACCAACAGCGGTGGAGTTACCTGCACTTGAGTATAAATATGAGCGGAAAACGGGTGTTCACTTTTTCTCAGCTGTTTTCGATCGGATCTTCTTGAAACTTTTAGTAAACAAGGACAAGCATAATATCTCAATTGCCTTGAATCTGACAACGTGTGATGTTTCTCAGGTGAGCGATCGTTGCCCGTTGGACGACTAGTTTTGGTGTTTTTGTTTGTGTTTTTATTATATTTTATTGTTTTTGGATAGTCATACTAGTAACCTAACAAAGATGGTTGAATAGATGCTCGCTATAATCGGTAGAGACCTATTATACCATCTACTGACCTATAATACATATAAAGATCGGACCTACTTTTCAGGTACCTAATTTGCAAGTAAAAACAATAATATGCAACCCTTGGTAACCGAAACAACAATTAACTAAACGGTCAGTTATTATCTTTATATGCTATATTTAATGAAATCTATTGTCAGAAATTGCAGCTGGATTCTTACCTTCTCAGGTTTTCATGGTTTGAATGTTCCGTTAAAATAAGTGCACACTACTACTACAGATGTGTCAAAACTTTGCAGATTTTCATACAGAATGAAAAGCGCCGACAAACGTTTATTCGAGCGACCATGTCCTTTCTGACGTCGCTTATACGCGCTGACGTCATAAACAATGTACTCTTTGACGTCAGGCTATGCTACGTGTTCGCGCCATGGCACTGAGTCCCCTTAACATGCCATTATATCTTCAGTCTTTTTCGGTGAAATTTACTAAATTAGAAATGTTTTCTTTCCCCCATCATAAATATAATTTAAACACTTTATTTGACCAGGAAACTAGGTCAAGGTTACCAAAATATTAAAGTGCCTAAAACCCTGTTTTGGCCTAAAACTGACAGTTTTCAGGAGCCTAGCCTCAGAAAAGGTCAAGATCACCGAAATCTATAAAAAATTTGGTATGTTGCAATCTCTATTGTAACAAGTTTGACCAACATCCATAAATTCTTAAATGAGACAGGGTGCAGAAAAAAAAAACATTGTTTGCCCAAAATTGGCAATATTCGGGAGCTTGCGATCTTGAAAATGAGGTCAAGGTCACCAAAGTCTTTCCAATACTTTGCTAGGTTGCATAGATATATTGTACAAAGTTTGACAAAGTTTCATCAATTCTTTCATGAGATAGGGTGCAGAAAAACAAAAACTGAGAGTTTTGGGGAGCCTGTGCCCTTGAAAATAAGGTCAAGGTCACCAAAATCTAATCAAATCGTTTGTAGATTCCAATGATATACATGTATTGTACCAATGTTGACCAAATTTCAATGATTCGTTCATGAGATAGATTGCAGTCAAGCCGAAACTGACGGTTTCGGAGGGTCGTGCCCTTAAAATGAAGTCAAGGTCATCAAAATCTAACCAAATCTTAGGTAAATTGCAATGATACACTGCTCAAAACAATTAAAGGAGCAAACACATTTCCTCATAGTATAAAGTGTGTGTGTGTGTGTGTGTGTGTGTGTGTGTGTGTGTGTGTGTGTGTGTGTGTGAATTCGAGTTTAACGTAGCTTTCAACAATTTTTCAGACATATCACGACGGTGTCTGGTTGCGACAGGGAGCTCAATGCTCACTTTTATAGTGCTGCCTCACTGAAGTATCATGTCCCAGACACATTACATGATACCACACCCAGTCTCATTATCCTGACATTGGGTCGACCAGTCCCAGCTCTACCCCGTAAATCTGAGTGCCAAGCGAGGAGCAGCTAGTACCATTTTTAATTACTTTGGTATGTCGCGGCCCGGGATCGAACCCGTGACCTCCCGTTCCCCGGAATGGACACTCTACTAACTGAGCTATCGGGGCCGGTCATAGTATAAAGATGTTGGATAATGATGATGAAACAACGATTCAGAAAGACGAATAACTTTATCTGCAACATGTTAATGGCAAACATTGGCAACCAGTTCACTAATCACAGCCTGTAACCTGTTAAGTAAGAATTTGCATAACTGTTTGAGAAATCGCCAGATTATTTCAAATGTCATAGACATGCCCAAATTAGTCACTTTTCCTGTCAGTAATGTGTATGACTACTGCAGCACATTACGCCTGGCATCGCCGAGGCTATGAGCCAAATTTTGAACAGTTTGTAAAGCTAGTGTTTCCCAGTCATGTCTAAGGATGTTTGTGAGTTCTTGAATAGTCATTGTTGGATGATTGCCCTGTGAGATACGTCTGTAAAGAATGTCCCACACATGTTCTCTTGGGTTAAAGTCAGGAGAACGCACCGGCCAGTCTATTACTTCAATAGTCTCACTAAGGTAATCCATGCACACTCTAGCAGTATAGGGGCGCGCATTATCCTGCATCAGAATGAAATTGTCATCGATTGCCCCAGCGAAAGGCCTCACAATAGGATCTAGAATTTCATCTCTATACCGCAATGCAGTCAATGTACCTCCATTTATCACTTACAAGTCCGTTCGGCCTTCATAAGAAATTCCACCCCATGCCATCACTGACCCGCTCCATATCTGTCTGTTTCCACAATGTTGCAGTCCTCGTATCGTGTTCCGGGTCGTCTCCAGACTCGAACACGTCGATCACATGCACTCAGGGGAAATCTGCTTTCATCCGTGAATAGAACTGCACGTCAGTCTTGCAATATATCGCCAGTTTTAATGTTCTTAGGCAAACTCATATCGCCGTGCACGATGTTGCCTAGTGAGACCCTCTTGCAAGACGTCTGGCCGTCAGATCACCTTCATATACTCTGTTACGTATTGTTTGATCGGATATCCTTTGACCATTTAAATGCTGGAAATCGATTCGAGCCTTCTGGTCGTGTACTGCCGATTTCGTAGCGCTAGTTTTCGAAGATATCGATCTTCCCTTTGTGACGTCATGCGGTGTCGGCCTTGCCCTTCTCGTCTTGTAAACTCGCCCGTGTCCTGGTAGCGTCTCCATAGCCTGGCAACAACACTTCTCGATACATCAAAGCGTTCAGCAACGATCCTTTGGGTGTACCCACTTTCAAGCAAAGCGACAGCTTGAGCAACCTCAACTTCTTAAGCCCCCCAGTGGAAATCTTCCACTGACCGTTCCAAGACGGCTCTTCTGTGGCGATTTATTTATGTTGTTGTTTGTTACTTACTGTGTGTATCACTTGTGTCTTTTGGTTTTGGATGGCCATATGGCCATTTTGTGGGAAAGTAACTGTCCTTATGGCCTTCCTTTGTTTAGGTTTCCATTATGGTCTGGTCGCTTAATGTTTGTATTTCTTTCCCTTTGGTGTCTTTTATGGGTGGAGTAAGTTAATTGTATCAATTCCTGATCTTTGTTGTACTTCTACTTTCCAAGAACCACCTAACACCATATGAAGTCACCATAAAGACCAAAATAACGCATAACCAAAGGATTGACATGTTTCTGACCCAAACTCAAATTTTGAACAGATCGCCCCATACCGAATTTCAGCCGTTTTATAGGGGTATCCATGCTGTAGCTTACATTCTTGCTTTGCGCGTGAACCTTGCTTCTTGACGTTTGCATGAACATTGTTAAGACATATCACTTTAAAATAGTGCCTTTCCTTGAGTTTGAAAATTGCCCAGCGGTGATGTTATACAGGCTTAAATGTTTGCTCCTTTAATTGTTTTGAGCAGTGTATATTGTACCAAGTGTGACCAAATTAAAAAAACAAAGTTCATGTGAAAGGATGCAGACAAGCCATTTTGGCCAAAGATTAAGAGTTTTTTGGGGCTCAAGATCACCAAAATCTTATTAAATCCTTGGTTGGTTGCAATGCTATATTGTACAAAGTTTGACCAAGTGAGTGAGTGAGTGAGTTTTAGTTTTACGTCCCACCAACAGCTAAGGTCATACGGAGACGGGACCTCGGTTTAAAGACTCATCCGAAAGTCTAACAAAGTTTGACCAAATGTCATTATTTCGTTAATGAGATAGGGTGCACACCAGCCAAAATTGACAGTGTTTGGGGCCTGTGCCCTTGAAAATAAGGTCAAGGTCACCAAAATCCAACCAAATCTTTGGTAGGTTGCAATGATACATTGTACCGTTTGACCCGATTTCATGAATTCATTTCGGCCCCCGCCCATAAGGGCTTGAAGAAATATATGGGCTGCATGATGCTTCCACGCAGAGCTGAATCCGGTCCGCACACTAGTACTAGTAAACCGCTTAGAGGATCTAAGCCTGCCCAGGAACCGCGGTGCGAGGCGGACCGTCCATGCTAATAAACCCTATTGGTTTCATTGGGCGACAGGGCTTGAGATGTCATTTCATCTCAATGTCGGGTAAAAGTCCCACAAAACTCGAAGCAACGTCTCCAAAATGACCTTTACAGTGTTGACAGGGACGTTAAACCTCATATCAACCAACCAACCATGAATTCATTTATGAGATATGGTGCAGGCAAGCCATTGTTTGCTTAAAAATGACTGTATTGGGAACCTGTGCTCTTAAAATTAAGATCAAAACTCAATGGCTGTTTTCCCCATTCTAGTGATGTAAATATGCAAGTTTGGACAGAATCCATCAATAGGTTCAGGAGATTTAGTGCTCAAACAAGCTAGCCGACGCCAACGCCTACGTAAACGGGATCCGCACCAAAAACAATATGCCCCCCCCCCCCCCCCCCCACCCTTGGTTGGGGAACACAATTATTGCAAAAAACGCTTGATTTTTTTTTATTGCGGTATAAACTAAATACATGATTATTGTCTTTAATAATAAAATATAATGGGTTCATCTCAACAATTTTATAGGGGCTTGCAACAGCTCGCCCCTATAAAATTTTCTGAAAAGAAGTGAAGGCAATGACAAGAATCGATATAATGAACCCACAGGACCCATCAGAGACACCAAAGGGAGAGAAACACAAACATGAAATAACTAGACCCTAATGGAAACAGCAATAGCTGAAAGCCAAACGGACAGTTACTTTCCCACAAACTAGCCAGTTGGTTATCCAAACCACAAAAAAATATAAGCGATACACACACTCAACAACAAATAAACTTCGACAAGAGAACAGCCTTGGAACGGTCAATGAAACGAATTCCACTGGGGTGGGGCGGTGGCTAAAATTGATTTTAAGCGGTCGCAATCCTCGCCCTTACGTCCATCGCGATTTAGACAAATAATTTGTTCAGTCCGCATGAAGGCCTCCTCACTCACCAGTGCAACATCTCCGAGAACACACACAAAAAAAAAAAAAAAACCACAGAGATGAAACAACCGTACGGACTCAACAGCAAGGAACCACTGAAATGCTGGAGCAAAACAAAACCAACAGTAAGACTCCGATGGGCTGACCGACTGTATTTTATTATTAAAGACAACAGCCATGTATTTACTCTGTCCTGCATTAAGCAAAAACATGTCTTTGTACATGTGGCAACATCAAAGATTCTAATCAGACCGTGCAGCTGTCGGATTAGAGTCTTTGTTGAGCATCATAATTATCTCAGTCAGGTAAGCTATAAAGATGCATGTTGATCACAGCCAGGAAGCCAGTATCTGACCGATTGGGCACCACAGGCTGATTTAAATCATTGTTTAGACTCTGAAGACACAGTATGGTCCAATTTTAATGATAGAATAGTGGTTACAATAAATTTTATGAAAGTCATATGATTTTTAAGTAGGAAGCTTCAAGATGAAGATACTCAGATGTTGTGGTCCCAACAGTTGGTCCTATTTCTCCCCAAAGAGACCTGAAAATAAACGAAAAGAGATGGGTTGAATACAGACATAAGGGGCTTTTTCAGGGTTGTAGAACACTTGCAAGTATTTCTCCCAAATATTAATCTAAACAAGAGGACCAAGATGGTCCTGTATCGCTCACCTGAGCTAACAGATTAAAAGTTTCCGGAAAAGCCAACCTTTACTGAAGGATTTATTGGAGGACAAGGTGATGGCATGGTAAGCATTTTCTGCAATCAAGTACAATGTAACTCTATGATAAATCAGCTGACCTCACCGGTTTTCAAACTCATTTAAGCTTTTATTCCTGACTTGCTTATATGTAATTTTCAAGAAGATCCTATATAAACTGAAGGGGCTATGGTGATGACAAGGTCAAAAATAAGCAATTAACTGCTGCAATCAAAGGGATGTTACTCTATGATAAATAGGCAAACCTCACGAGTTTTCAGACTCCTCCGAGCTTTTTGATCCTGACTTACTTGTTTGTAAGTTTCATGAAGATCCGATCAAAACTTAAGGGGCAGCAGTGATGACAAGGTCGATAAAAGGCATTTTTTGCTAAGAGTTGACTGGCTATTGACTGGCATTGCTGGTTTTCAAACGTGTCTGAGCTCATCCATTTCATCCATGACTTACTTACATGTAAGTTCCAAGAAGATCCAATAAAATTGAAGGGGCTGTCAAAAATAGGCATTTTCTATAATCAAGGGGGACAAAACTCTCTGAAATTTAGGCTGACCTCACCAATTTTTCAATTCTGCCGAGGTTTTACCCCTTACTTACTTACATTTAAGTTTCAAGGCGATCCCATGAAAACTGAAGGGGGCTATGGTGGTCACAAGGTCAACAAGAGGACCAAGCAGCTTGGTCCTGTATCGCTCACCTGAGCTAACAGATTCAAAGTTTAAGGAAGTGCCAACCTTTACTGAAGGCTTTATGGGAGGACATGGTGATGACAGGGTAAGCATTTTCTGAAAATCAAGTAGAATGTAACTCTATGATAAACAGGCTGACCTCACCGGTTTTCAAACTCATTCAAGCTTTTATTCCTGACTTGCTAAGAAGATCCGATCTAAACTGAAGTGGCTATGGTGATGACAAGTTCAAAAACAAGAGTTTTCAAACTCCTCCAAGCTTTCTGCCTGACTTCCTTGTTTGTAAGTTTCATGAAGATCCGTTCAAAACTAAAGGGGCAGCAGTGATGACAATGTAGAAAATAGGCATTTTCAGCAATCAAAGGCACGTCACTCTATGATAAATGTGCCGACTTGGCCGGTATTCGAACTCACCTGAGGTTTTATTCCCAGTCACCTTACATGTAAGTTTCACAAAGATCCGATCAGACTTGGCCAGTATTCAAACTCATCCAAGATTTTATTCCCAGCCACCTCACATATAAGTTTCAGAAAGATCCGATCAAAACTGAAGGGGCTACGGTGATGACAAGGTCAAAATTTTGCATTTTTAAGAAAATCAAAGGGATGTTACTCTATAATAAATGAGCCGACTTGGGCAGTTTTCGAACTCATCCGAGGTTTCATCCCTAGCCACCTTACATATAAGTTTCAGAAAAATCCGATCAAAACTGAAAGGGCTACGGTAATGACAAGGTCAAAAATCAACATTTTCAGCCATCAAAGGGACATAACTCTACGATAAATCAGCTGACTGGGCCTGTTTTCGAACTCATCCAAGATTTTATCCCCAGCCACCTTACATGTAAGTTTCAGAAAGATCCGATCAAAACTGAAGGGGCTATGGTGATGACAAGGTCAAAAATCGGCATTTTCAGCAATCAAAGGGACGTAAATCAATGATAAATGGGCCAACTTGGCCGGTATTCAAACTCATTCTAGGTTTTATCTCCAGTCACCTTACATATAGGTTTCAGAAAGATTCGATCAAAACTGAAGGAGCTGCGGTGATGACAAGGTAAAAAATTGACATTTTCAGCCATCAAAGGGACATAACTATATAGTAAATGGGGCAACTTGGCCGGTTTTCGAACTCATCCGAGGTTTTATCCCCAGCCACCTTACATATAAGTTTCAGAAAGATCAGATCAAAACTGAAGGGACTACAGTGTTGACAAGGTCAAAAATCAACATTTTCAGCAATCAAAGGGACCTAACTCTATGATAAATAGGCCACCTTTGTCGGTATGCGAACTCATCCGAGGCTTTATCCCAAGCCACCTTGCATATAAGTTTCAGAAAGATCCGATCAAAACTGAAAGGGCTATGGTGATGACAAGGTCAAAATTCGGCTTTTCAGCAATCAAAGGGACGTTTCTCTGTGATAAATGGACCAACTTGGCTGGTTTTCGAACTCATCCGAGTTTTTATCCCAAGCCACTTTACATATAAGTTTCAGAAAGATTCAATCAAAACTGAAAGTGCTACAGTGATGACAAGGTCAAAAATCAGCATTTTCAGCAATCAAAGGGACGTTACTCTACGATAAAAGGGCCGACTTGGTCGGTTTTCGAACTCATCCGAGATTTTATCCACAGTCACCTTACATATAAGTTTCAGAAAGATCCGATCAAAACTGAAGGGGCTACGGTGATGACAAGGTCAAAAATCGACATTTTCAGCAATCAAAGGGACGTAACTCTATGATAAATCGGCGGTCTTGGCCGGTTTTCGAACTCATCCGAGTTTTTATCCCCAGCCACATTACATATAAGTTTTAGAAAGATCCGATCAAAACTGAAGGGGCTACGGTGATGACAATGTCGAAAATGGGCATTTTCAGCGATCAAAGGGACTTAACTCTATGATAAATGGGCCGACTTGGCCGGTTTTCGAACTCATCCGAGTTTTTATCCCCAGTCACCTAACATATAAGTTTCAGAAAGATCCGATCAAAACTGAAGGCGCTACAGTGATGACAAGCATTTTCCCATAGTAAGTTTATGGGACCTTGTGGTTGCCATAGGAACCAAAGTTTTTGAGCGATTTCAAAAAAAAAGTTTATGTCATCAATGCCCCACCAGAGGCATGCTACAGATGAGAAATGATTGAGATCAGCCTGCAGGATACAGAGATATAGCTGCTCAAAAGTGTGGACGGACGACGGACGGACAACGGACGACGGAGGACCCACTATACTATAAGCTCCCCTGGAGCCTTCGGCCCAGGTGAGCTAAAAATAGGCATTTCCGCAGTAAAGGGGATGTGATTCTATGTTAGATAAGCCAAATCGTCAGTTTTCGAACAGCGTTTATCCCTGACTTACTTGTTTGTAAGTTTCAAGAAGATCTGATCAAAACTGAAGGGGCTACGGTGATGACAAGGTCAAAACTAAGCATTTTCAGCAAAGTAGTGGACACAACTCATAACCGACATCGCTAATTTTCGAACCTATCCGAGCTTTTTTTCCCAACTTATTTGTATGCACGCTTCAGGAAGATCCGATCAAACCTAAAGGGGCTCGTTGATGACAAGGTCAAAAATGGACCGACTTCATTTTGTCGCTTTCCATTGATAACCAATCTGAAATTATTGAAGCTTTTAGCTCCACTTCTAGATATTTAGATGATTTATTAATATATTGATAATACCTATTTTGATGGTTTGATCGGTCGGATTTACCCCCCAGGGCTTCGGTTGAGTAGAGCGAGTTCTTCTGATTCTGGGGCCCCGTTTTTGGGCTTGCGTCTGTCTGTTGTGGATGGGTTTGTTTCGTGCGAAATTGATGGTGGGCGCGATGACTTTGATTTTGAGATTGTAAATTTTCCTTTTTTGGATGGTGATGTTCCTCGTGCGCCATCCTATGGCGTTTATATTTCGCAATTAATTCGATTTGCTGGGGTGTGTAGTCATGTAACTGACTTCAACACTCGTAATGGATTGTTAACGGCTAAACTCCTTAATCGGGGTTATCGGTACCATAAACTACGCAAAGCCTTTTCAAAATTTTATAGACGCCGTTCTGGTTTGGTTTCGGGGTTCGGTGTTGGACTTAAGTCTCTTCTGCGGCAGGGTCTGTCGGGGCCCGAATTTTATGGTGACTTAGTATGTGAGTTCGGAAGGGTGTGTGACCGCAATGACTTCAGCGCCCAATTTCGTAAAATCATTCTTCGATATAGTGGGGGGGGGGGGTGCGGCATGGATGTTGTGCGACAGGCTGCGTGCGTGGTGGTTAACCCGTTCACGGTTGGCGGCTTTGCTTCCCTCTTTAATTGCACGCCGGTGGGTCGGGCCTCAGATTCTATGCTTGTTGGGAATTGGAGAGATCTGGTTCGAGGTAATGTTGGTTGGTGCCTGGTGCTCTGTCTCTGGTCGGGCCCATCGGGGTCTAACTGTTGGTTTTCTTTTGCTCGAGCATTTCGGTGGTTTCTTGCTGTCGAGTCCTCACCGTTGTCTCACCTCTGTGGTTCTTTGATTTTTGTGTTCACGGGGATGTTGCACTGGTGGGTTGGGAGGTCTTCGTGCGGGCTGGGCAGATTATTTGTCTGGGTCGCGGCGGGGGTGGGGGCGAGGATTGTGGCCACGTAGTGTCGATTTGGCCCCCCGGTGGAGGTCTTCCACTGACCGTTCCAAGGCGGCTCTTCTGTGGCGGTTTATTTATGTTGTTGTTTGTTGCTTACTGTGTGTATCACTTTTGTCTTTTTGTTTTGGATGGCCATATGGCCATTTTGTGGGAGAGTGGCTGTCCGTGTGGCCTTCCTTTGTTTGGGTTTCCATTGTGGTCTTGTCGCTTAATGTTTGTATTTCCTTCCCTTTGGTGTCTTTTATGGGTGGAGTTAGTTAATTGTATCAATTCCTGATCTTTGTTTTACTTCTACTTGGTATGTTTTCGAACTCATCCAAGTTTTTATCCCCAGCCACCTTACATATAAGTTTCAGAAAGATCCGATCAAAACTGAAGGTGCTACGGTGATGAAAAAGTCAAAAATAGACATTTTCAGCAATCAAAGGCACATAACTCTATGATAAATGGGCCGACTTGGCCAGTTTTCGAACTCATCCGAGTTTTTATCTCCAACCATCTTACATATAAGATTCAGAAAGATCCGATCAAAACTGAAGGGGCTAGGTTGATGACAAGGTAAAAAATCGGCATTTTCACCAATCAAAGGCATTTAACTTTATGATAAAGGTACCGACTTGGCCGGTAATCGATCTCATCCGAGGTTTTATTCCCAGCCACCTTACATTCAAGTTTTAGAAAGATCCGATCAAAACTAAAGGCTACAGTGATGACAAGGTCAAAAATCGGCATTTTCAGCAATCGAAGGGACGTTACTCTATGATAAATGGGCCGACTTGGTCAGTTTTCTAACTCAGCCGAGGTTTTTACCCCAGCCACCTTACATATAAGTTTCAAAAAGATCCGATCAAAAATGAAGGGGCTACGGTGATGACAAGGTCAAAAATCGACATTTTCAGCAATCAAAGGGACATAAGTCTATGAAAAATGGGCCGCCTTGGCCGGTTTTCGAACTCATCCGAGATTTTATCCCCAGCCACCATACATATAAGTTTTCAGAAAGATCCGATCAAAACTGAAGGGGCTACGTTGATGACAAGGTAAAGAATCAGCAATTTCAGCAATCAAATGGATGTAACTCTATGCTAAATGGACCGACTTGGCCAGTAGAAGTGGAATGTATCCTAGTATTTCTAAGTGCAATGCCAAGAGGTGCAGATGTTGTTCGCATTTAAGCACTGCGTCTACCGTTACTTCATCTGTAAACGGTAGACGCTTCTCTGTAGTTAACATGTCTGATTTGACATGACAGTCTACAGATTTAATTTATCTAATTACTTGACGTGCTGCAAACTGTAATATGCAGTACGTCGGTCAAACTAACCGCATGCTTAAAACTAGATTGAACGAGCATTATCGTAGAATGAGTAAGCCTAAGAAAACTGACACTTTCTTGTACCGTCACTTTCGACGTACAGGTCATTCTGTAAATAACATTGTTATACAACCAGTGGAAAAACTTTATTACGATGCAAATTCTACATCTAGATTCAAAATAATCAAAAGACATGAAGCTGAACTGAAATGGATTAAATTTTTACAGACCCCTTTTCCACTGGGATTTAATGACAACATTTATCATGTGGGTAATATTTCCAGAATGCCGGACTTTGATATTTTCTCACTCCTGGAATGTCGAAAACGCAGAACTAGATCTCACGGCATCAGGAAAAATGGTAACTTTAAACGTAAATCACGTGCGTTTAAACGAAACAATACTAGACTGAAGTGACTGTCAATTATATTATTAAATCATGGACGCCACTCTATGCTTTCATTTTTAAGTTCATTACCCGTTTCTGTTTTACGTCTTCTGGACACCGAGGCGAATAAATTCTACGATAGTTCTCATCAGTTATATGATGCGGCTCTCTTAACTAGAGGCTATACTCAGCATACTCTCCGTCCTTACATTGATTCTGAAATTAATCATAAACGCCATTTCTTCAAAATATCCTTCATTAATAAGGGTATGGATTTTATAGATTTGCCCAGTATCTTCCGTGAGAGATCGGTGCTTTCTTCCATTCCTGCTTATTTTCAAAATACTGAAACACCTATAATTTGCTATAAATATAACAAACCTGTTAGATCTATCATTTTTAATTTCAATAAACTTGTTTCAGATCTTGATATTGATACTAATACTCCTGATTCATGTGATTGTAAAAACTCAAAGTATTGCTATCCTGCTGCTGGTCATGTAATTACTGGCAATTTGAAAATTATTCCTGATTCTAGGATACGGAATATAATTTCTAAAGGACCGAAATATCGGTTTCCTTCTAAAATTGATTTCAGTAAATGTAGAGATGAAATCGCTACTTCCTTGAATGAATTCGGTAATCGATGGTGTAAGCGAGAGTATGTTGAGCATAAAGCCCTTAAGGACTGGAAACTTAGCATTTTAAAACTAGTGAATAAACGCATTTCTTTCTATTCTCAAAATACTAACTTATTACCTCCTAAGCCCAAGACGTCTTTACGTCATCTTAAACTAGGTATTCAAGAATTTCATAAGAAGTTTGTTTTGGCCCCTGCAGACAAGGCCGCTAACAACGTCGTCGTTGTGTGACGGCTCCACTATGTTAACACGCTTAAGCAGGAGCTTGGTGGTACTAAGGCCTATGAACTTCAGCCTTTAGCTGAAGAGAGAGCTATAGTAGATAAACATGTTTGTCTTTCAGCCACCAAGTTTGCTGTGTGTGTTAACGAAGGCCAAGACAAGCTTCCTACGCTATACTGGTTACCAAAACTTCATAAAAAACCTTACAAAGCACGGTTTATTGCAAATTCTAGCTCTTGCACTACCACTGAACTTTCTAAATTATTAACTTCCTGTCTTACTGCTATTAAAACGCATGTAATTAAATATTCTGATAAAGTCTTTGAAAGATAAGGAAGAAATCTGTTTTGGTCTATAAAAAATTCGAATGAGGTTTTAAATAAATTGAAATCTAGACATTTTCGTGCTTCTAGTCTGTCTACCTATGATTTTTCCACTGTTTACACTACACTTCCTCATAATCTTATAAAAGAAAAGCTTAATGATTTAATTGAATGGGCTTTTCACAGAGAAGATTCTCTCTATCTTGCATGTAATGTTAGAAATGCATTTTTCACTTCTAAAGAGCATAAGAATTATACACTTTGGTCATGTCAGAAAGTGTGTGATGCCCTCACCTTTCTACTTGACAATATTTATATTAGATTCGGTACTAAGTTATTTAGACAAATTGTAGGTATTCCGATAGGTACTAATTGCGCACCTCTTGTGGCTGATCTGTTCTTGTATTGTTATGAAAGAGACTTCATTTTGTCGCTTTCCATTGATAACCAATCTGAAATTATTGAAGCTTTTAGCTCTACTTCTAGATATTTAGATGATTTATTAAATATTGATAATACCTAATTTGATGGTTTGATCAGTCAGATTTACCCCCTAGAACTTCAGTTAAATAAAGCAAATTCTTCTGATACCGAGGCCCCGTTTTTGGATTTACATCCATCTATTGTAGATGGATTTGTTTCGTGCAAAATTTATGATAAACGCGATGACTTTGATTTTGAGATTGTAAATTTTCCTTTTTTGGATGGTGATGTTCCTCGTGCGCCATCCTATGGCGTTTATATTTCGCAATTAATTCGATTTGCTAGAGTGTGTAGTCATGTAACTGACTTCAACACTCGTAATAAATTATTAACGGCTAAACTCATTAATCAGGGTTATCGGTACCATAAACTACGCAAAGCCTTTTCAAAATTTTATAGACGCCATTCTGATTTAATTTCAAAATTCAATATTGGACTTAAATCTCTTCTACAACAAGGTCTATCGGAACCCGAATTTTATGGTGACTTAGTATATAAATTCAGAAAAAAATATATAACCGCAATGACTTCAGCACCCAATTTCGTAAAATCATTCTTCGATATAAAAAGATTGGGTACAACATGGATATTATACGACAGACTGCATGCATGGTAGTTAACCCAATCACGGTTGGCAACTTTGCTTCCCTCTTTAATTGCACGCCGGTGGGTCAGGCCTCAGATTCTATGACGGCTCCAACGTAAAGGCTTATTGAAAATTAGAGAGATAATGTTGGTTGGTGCCTGATGCTCTGTCTCTGGTCGGGCTCATCGGAGTCTAACTGTTGGTTTTCTTTTGCTCCAGCATTTCAGTGGTTTCTTCCTGTCGAGTCCTCTCCGTTGTCTCACCTCTGTGGTTCTTTGATTTTTGTGTTCACGGAGATGTTGCACTGATGAGTTAGGAGGCCTCCATGCGGACTGAACAAATTATTTGTCTAAATCACGACGGAAGTAAGGGCGAGGATTGTGGCCACGTAAAATCGATTTAAGCCCCCCAGTGGAAATCTTTCGCTGACCGTTCCAAGGCGGCTCTTCTGTGGCGATTTATTTATGTTGATGTTTGTTACTTACTGTGTGTATCACTTGTGTCTTTTGGTTTTGGATGGCCATATGGCCATTTTGTGGGAAAGTAACTGTCCTTATGGCCTTCCTTTGTTTAGGTTTCCAATATGGTCTGGTCGCTTAATGTTTGTATTTCTTTCCCTTTGGTGTCTTTTATGGGTGGATTAAGTTAATTGTATCAATTCCTGATCTTTGTTTTACTTCTACTTCGAATCATCCTAGGTTTTATCCGCAGCCACCTAACATATAAGTTTCAGAAAGATCCGATCAAAACTGAAAGGGCTACGGTGATGACAAGGTTAAAAATCGGAATTTTCAGCAATCAAAGGGACGTTACTCTTTGATAAATGGGCCGACTTGGCTGGTTTTCGAACTCATTCGAGGTTTTATCCCCAGCCACCTAATATATAAGTTTCAGAAAGATCTGATCAAAATTGAAAGGGCTACGGTGATGACAAGGTCAAAAATCGGCATTTTCAGCAATCAAAGGGACGTAACTCTATGATAAATGGGCCAACTTGGCCGGTTTTCGAACCCATCTGAGATTGTATTGCCAGCCACCTTACATATTAGTTTCAGAAAGATCCGATCAAAACTGAAGACGCTACGGTGATGACAAGCATTTTCCCATTTTAAGTCTATGGGACCTTGTGCCTGCCATAGCAACCAAAGTTTTCGTGCGATTTCGAAAACAAGAGGACCAAGCTAGCTTGGTCCTGTATCGCTCACCTGAGCTAACAAATTCAAAGTTTAAGGAAGTGCCAACCTTTCCTGAAGGCTTTATGGGAGGAAATGGTGATGACAGGGTAAGCATTTTCTGCAAATCAAGTAGAATGTAACTCTATGATAAACAGGCTGACCTCACCGGTTTTCAAACTCATTCAAGCTTTTATTCCTGACTTGCTAAGAAGATCCGATCTAAACTGAAGTGGCTATGGTGATGACAAGTTCAAAAACAAGAGTTTTCAAACTCCACCAAGCTTTCTGCCTGACTTTCTTGTTTGTAAGTTTCATGAAGATCCGTTCAAAACTGAAGGGGCAGCAGTGATGACAAGGTCGAAAATAGGCATTTTCAGCAATCAAAGGCACTCTATGATAAATGTGCCGACTTGGCCGGTATTCGAACTCATCTGAGGTTTTATCCCCAGCCACCTTACATATAAGTTTCAGAAAGATACGATCAAAACTGAAGGGGCTACAGTGATGACAAGGTCAAAAATCGGCATTTTCAGCAATCAAAGGGATGTTACTGTATGATAAATGGGTCCACTTGGCCGGTTTCCGAACTCTTCCAAGGTTTTATCCCCAGCCACCTTACATATAAGTTTCAGAAAGATCGGATCACAACTGAAGGGGCTACCGTGATAACAAGGTCAAAAATCGGCATTTTCAGCAATTAAAGGGGCGTAACTCTATGATAAATGGGCCGACTTGCCAATTTTTCGAACTCATCCGAGGTTTTATCCCCAGCCACCTTACATATAAGTTTCAGAAAGATCCGATCAAAACTGAAGGGGCTACCGTGATGACAAGCTCGAAAGTCGGCGTTTTTCAGCAATCAAAGGGACGTGACTCTATGATAAATGGGCCGACTTGGCCGGTTTTCGAACTCTTCCAAGGTTTTATCCCCAGCCACCTTACATATAAGTTTCAGAAAGATCCGATCAAAACTGAAGGGGCTACCGTGATGACAAGGTCAAAAATCGGCATTTTCAGCAATCAAAGGGACGTAAGTTATGAAAAATGGGCTGACTTGGCCGGTTTTCGAACTCATCCGAGGTTTAATCCCCAGCCACCTTACATATAAGTTTCAGAAAGATACGATCAAAACTGAAGGGGCTACCGTGATGACAAGGTCAAAAATCGGCATTTTCAGCAATCAAAGGGATGTAGCTCTATGATAAATGGGCCGACTTGGCCGGTTTTCGAACTCATCCGAGTTTTTATCCCCAGCCACCTTACATATAAGTTTCAGAAAGATACGATCAAAACTGAAGGGGCTACGGTGATGACAAGGTCAAAAATCGGCATTTTCAGCAATCAAAGGGATGTAACAGTATGATAAATGGGTCGACTTGGCCGGTTTTCGAACTATTCCAAGGTTTTATCCCCAGCCACCTTACATATTAGTTTCAGAAAGATCGGATCAAAACTGAAGGGGCTACCGTGATAACAAGGTCAAAAATCGGCATTTTCAGCAATTAAAGGGGCGTAACTCTATGATAAATGTGCCGACTTGCCAATTTTTCGAACTCATCCAAGATTTTATCCCCAGCCACCTTACATATAAGTTTCAGAAAGATCCGATCAAAACTGAAGGGGCTACCGTGATGACAAGGTCGAAAGTCGGTGTTTTTCAGCAATCAAAGGGACGTTACTCTATGATAAATGGGCCGACTTGGCCGGTATTCAAACTTATCCGAGTTTTTATCCTCAGCCACCTTACATATAAGTTTCAAAAAGATCCGATCAAAACTGAAGGGGCTACAGTGATGACAAGGTCAAAAATCGGCATTTTCAGCAATCAAAGGGACGTAACTCTATGATAAATGGGCCTACTTGGACGGTTTTCGAACTCATCCAAGGTTTTATCCCCAACCACCTTACATATAAGTTTCAGAAAGATCCGATCAAAACTGAAGGGGCTACCGTGATGACAAGGTCAAAAATCGGCTTTTTCAGCAATCAAAGGGTCGTAAGTCTATGAAAAATGGGCTGACTTGGCCGGTTTTCGAACGCATCCGAGGTTTTATCCCCAGCCACCTTACATATAAGTTTCAGACAGATACAATCAAAACTGAAGGGGCTACAGTGATGACAAGGTCAAAAATCGGCATTTTCAGCAATCAAAGGGATGTAACTGTATGATAAATGGGTCCACTTGGCCGGTTTCCGAACTCTTCCAAGGTTTTATCCCCAGCCACCTTACATATAAGTTTCAGAAAGATCGGATCACAACTGAAGGGGCTACCGTGATAACAAGGTCAAAAATCGGCATTTTCAGCAATTAAAGGGGCGTAACTCTATGATAAATGTGCCGACTTGCCAATTTTTCGAACTCATCCGAGGTTTTATCCCCAGCCACCTTACATATAAGTTTCAGAAAGATCCGATCAAAACTGAAGGGGCTACCGTGATGACAAGCTCGAAAGTCGGCGTTTTTCAGCAATCAAAGGGACGTGACTCTATGATAAATGGGCCGTCTTGGCCGGTTTTCGAACTCTTCCAAGGTTTTATCCCCAGCCACCTTACATATAAGTTTCAGAAAGATCCGATCAAAACTGAAGGGGCTACCGTGATGACAAGGTCAAAAATCGGCATTTTCAGCAATCAAAGGGACGTAAGTCTATGAAAAATGGGCTGACTTGGCCGGTTTTCGAACTCATCCGAGGTTTAATCCCCAGCCACCTTACATATAAGTTTCAGAAAGATACGATCAAAACTGAAGGGGCTACCGTGATGACAAGGTCAAAAATCGGCATTTTCAGCAATCAAAGGGATGTAACTCTATGATAAATGGGCCGACTTGGCCGGTTTTCGAACTCATCCGAGTTTTTATCCCCAGCCACCTTACATATAAGTTTCAGAAAGATACGATCAAAACTGAAGGGGCTACGGTGATGACAAGGTCAAAAATCGGCATTTTCAGCAATCAAAGGGATGTAACAGTATGATAAATGGGTAGACTTGGCCGGTTTTCGAACTATTCCAAGGTTTTATCCCCAGCCACCTTACATATAAGTTTCAGAAAGATCGGATCAAAACTGAAGGGGCTACCGTGATAACAAGGTCAAAAATCGGCATTTTCAGCAATTAAAGGGGCGTAACTCTATGATAAATGTGCCGACTTGCCAATTTTTCGAACTCATCCAAGATTTTATCCCCAGCCACCTTACATATAAGTTTCAGAAAGATCCGATCAAAACTGAAGGGGCTACCGTGATGACAAGGTCGAAAGTCGGTGTTTTTCAGCAATCAAAGGGACGTTACTCTATGATAAATGGGCCGACTTGGCCGGTATTCAAACTTATCCGAGTTTTTATCCTCAGCCACCTTACATATAAGTTTCAAAAAGATCCGATCAAAACTGAAGGGGCTACAGTGATGACAAGGTCAAAAATCGGCATTTTCAGCAATCAAAGGGACGTAACTCTATGATAAATGGGCCTACTTGGCCGGTTTTCGAACTCATCCAAGGTTTTATCCCCAACCACCTTACATATAAGTTTCAGAAAGATCCGATCAAAACTGAAGGGGCTACCGTGATGACAAGGTCAAAAATCGGCTTTTTCAGCAATCAAAGGGACGTAAGTCTATGAAAAATGGGCTGACTTGGCCGGTTTTCGAACGCATCCGAGGTTTTATCCCGAGCCACCTTACATATAAGTTTCAGACAGATCCGATCAAAACTGAAGGGGCTACCGTGATGACAAGGTCAAAAATCGGCATTTTCAGCAATCAAAGGGATGTAATTTTATGATAAATGGGCCGACTTGGCCGGTTTTCGAACTCATCCGAGTTTTTATCCCCAGCCACCTTACATATAAGTTTCAGGAAGATCTGATCAAAACTGAAGGCGCTACGGTGATGACAAGCATTTTCCCATAGTAAGTCTATGGGACATTGTGGTTGCCATAGGAACCAAAGTTTTAGAGCGATTTCGAAAAAAAGTTTATGTCATCAATGCCCCGCCAGAGGCATGCTACAGATGAGAAATGATTGAGATCAGCCTACAGGATACAGAGATATAGCTGCTCAAAAGTGTGGACGGACGACGGACGACGGAGGACCAACTATACTATAAGCTCCCCTGGAGCCTTCGGCCCAGGTGAGCTAAAAAGCTTATGTCATCAATGCCCCACCAGAGGCATGCTACAGATAAGAAATGATTGAGATCAGCCTGCAGACTGCAGCGATATAGCTGCTCAAAAGTGTGGATGGACGGACGGACAGACGGACGGACGACTGAGGACCCACTATACTATAAGCTCCCCTGGAGCCTTCGGCCCAGGTGAGCTAAAAATAAAAACATATGTATGTTGGATAGAAATGCGCCCCCCCCACCACGCCCACAACTTTTTTGAAATTTGGGCATAAGAATATCTTTAGCGTGGCAGCGGGAGCAATATGAGAATACTTTTTATAATGTTACATGTTATAATGTTAATGTTATCTTGTTTAATATTCCTCACACACGTGTTTATAATACATCTCAATCTCTTTATAAGATTGTCCATTATAAGACTATTTTGGATGTACACCTTGAACTGTTTATGCCCATTATAACATTGTTTTGATATACACTTATCGCTGTTTAAAGATAGATCTAAAATATATTGATTGTGCAGGAAAAATGACCATATATGTTAATTTTTGTGCAATAGCTATACCTTTTTGTTTACTTATGACATGGTTGTTTACCTACCATGTTCGCCTAGTAACATGATTTTGACTTTAGACCCCAACAACTGTGTTTGAAGGTTGCTTTGTACTTCAAGTGGAGCCCCATTAGGTATCAATTCATCTATCATTTAGGTAACAAGTTATCAGAGGCAGAACTGGGCGATCGGTAGCCTAAGAAAGCTTTATAAAATAGAAGTGAAGGTAATGATCAGGAATCGATACAATTAACCAACACTGACAATCAAAGACACCAAAAGGAAAGACCACAAATGCTAAATAAATAGAGAACCCAATGAAAACAACACTAACGCAAAGACTAAGGGCAGTTACTTTCCCACAAAATGGTCTATTGACTATACACACACAAAGACAAAGCATAACAAAACAAACTCAAACAGAAGAACCACGGTCATTTAAAAGAACCCCATCGGGGGCTTAAAAGATCATATGGATGAATGACTCGGCGATCCAGAGGTTAAACCAAACCAAAACTTACCAGCCACACAGGCTGTCATAAAGCAAGCCATACATCCTGAGATCAGAGCTCGCCAGGCAACTTTTGTAATATCGTCTTTCCTAGATGGGGCTGCAACTGAGTAGGCCCCTATTGCGATTCCGAGGGCTACGACGTTGGAGAAACCACACAGGGCATAGGTGGCGATCATCTCAGAATGGGGCTGAAAAATTGGTTACAAAGATTTATACTGAAGGACAATGAATAAGACTCATAAAAAGAATATCGTCTACATCTCATTAGGATAACACAATGGCACAGTAAAGATGTCTTCAAGACATGGAGTAGGTTGGGCAACTGAGAGTAAATCATAATGCCATTTTGAAAACACGCCTATATGAATGCACTGTAAACTTTAACGTCGAAAAAAGAGAAAATTTGACTATGAAAAATTGTAATGTTTTTCTTATTTCTGCTCTAGACTATAGATATATATATATATAGATTGTGGGTACTCGTTAGAACCACCTCGGTAAGAAAAATAAGGTTTACCCCTGTACACCCCAGTTTTACTATATAAAAGTGGGGTTCACTGGGGGTCAAAATCATATAGGCGTGTTTTCGTGATTCAGGTCAGGGGACATAATAGGAATATCTTTTTGATTTTCTTTAAAGTTAAATTATGACGTTTGCAATCGAACGACCGCCCCCGCCCATCGGGGCTTGGAGAAATAGATTGGGCTGCACGATGCTTCCACGCGGAGTTTATACCGATCGCACATGAGTACTGGTAATCCGCCTAGAACGTCTAAGCCTGCCCAGGAAAATTGTTGCGAGTCGGCCCGTCCATGCTTATAAACCCTATAGGTTCCATTGGGTGGCAGGGATTGATATGTCATTTCATCTCAGTTTCGGGTAAAAGTCCCACAAAATTGGAAGCAATGTCTCCAAAGTGACCTAAATAGTGTGGACGGGGACGTTAAAATTCAAATAAAACAAACAAAAACAATTGAAAGCCTAATCGCGGTGAGTCTATGACAACACACAACATACATTTTCCAGATCAAAATTAGAAAATTATCCTCTATATTGAAATCTGCAATTATGGGATTTTTTTCCTATGGTCTAGAAACAACTATGATAAATGTGTTCGGTGTAGGCTCTGTATTCTGCATGCTGGGTATTTTTGTCAGCAGACGATGTTTTGAAATAAGTCGAACTTCAATGGCTCGAACACCTTTGGGACCTTGAAAATCTGTTCGAGATAGGGGTAGTTCGAGCCACTGAGGGTTCTGCCAGGAGACATAAGGAGATACTTTTTGACACCTTTTCTGCATTCTATAATGAAAATGTATACCTTGTGTACTCATTAGAATCGCCTCATCGAGGTGATTCTAATGAAAATGTATACTGCGTGTACTCATTAGAATCGCCTCATCGAGGCGATTCTAATGAGTACACACAGGATACATTTGCAAAATAAATTACGAAAATATCCTAAATTATCTCCCACTATTTCTTATGTAGAGGATTTCTCTAGGGACTCAAGAATGGGTTCGACTCAGCCATGGAAAACGAGCCATCAGTATTCGAACCATCGAAGTTCTACTGTAATCTTCTTATTTTTTCCCAGAAAACAGGATTTGACATTCCATGCAAATGTTGAGTGCCAAATCCTGTTTTCTGTGAAAAAAGAAAAGTGTCATTAATTTTTTCGTCTGCTGAATTAGCCAAGAGAATGGTTACGGTTATAGTACATGCTTCAAAGGATTTTTCTTGCTTTCTAGTGTACAGATTTGAAAAACAGGACATTCTCGCAAAGAATCAATTTTCATCTCAATTTGTAAGGAAATGCTTCACCAATTTTGTACTGAATCGATCTTTCACCTTTAGAATTATATCTAGTAAAATACATTTTAAGGGGATTTTGGTTGAGATTATTTTCTTGCGTTGTACAAACTTATTTAGAAAATGGGCGAACCGTTTTGCAAATCAAGAAGGTCCTGATCAGATGCCAGAAGCAGGTTTTTCAGTTCTAAGATATGCATTTACGCCCTTCCTTATTTGGATGTTAAATTATAATTCAACCAGAAATGCGTCCATAGGACACGGATGCCCCCGCCTGAAAATATGTCTAGGTTCGTATTCATCCATAGAAAGCTATTGACCGTGTTTAAGTTTTGGACCCTTTTTTCACATTTGACCTCAAAGTATGACCTTGACCTTGGAGGTAAGGACCTTGGTTTTGTGTGAGGCAGAATGTCTCATGATGGCCAGCACTTCTGACAAGTAATTTCAAAATCCACCCAGATATAAGAAAGTTTCGGACCATTTTGTTTTACCTTTAACCTCTAAGTATGACCTTGACCTTGGGGGTACGGACCTGTGTTTTGCACGTGACACATCGTCTCATGATGGTTAACATTTCTACAAAGTAATTTCAAAATCGATCCAGAAATAAGAAAGTTATTGACTGCGTTTAAGTTTCGGACCATTTTTTTTTACCTTTGACCTCTAAGTATGATATTGACCTTGGAGGTAGGGACCTGGGTTTTGCACGTGACACGTCGTCTCATTATGGTTAACATTTCTGCCGAGTAATTTTACAATCCATCAAGAAATAAGGAAGTTATTGACCGCGTTTAAGTTTCGGACGAACGAACGGACGGACAGGGGCAACGCTATATGCCCTTTCCACCATCCTTCGAATGGCGGGGGCATAATAAAATAATACCTTGTTAAGGGATTTTCTTCTGTTGGTCAAGACAGGCTAAATAATATGGCTAAAATTAGCCTATCTTGATTTCTAGAAGACAGTTTCCCGTGGTTAAACCTGTTACTCACAGACAGAAGCCCACCAACAAGTGTTACATTTGTCTGTTTATTTATCCAGTTGCTGCTACCATCAACAATCCAGCTGTTTGCATCTAGGCTGCCCTGTACCATCTGAGATATGTATGTTTTTCTGTTAGCTATTACTCGACCAAGGTCTTCATATGCTATGAATTCATTGATGAACGTTTTGATGCCAACCATTCTGGCTACTATACGACAGTCATTAGGCTCTACACCCATCAGAAACACCACGGGCCAGAATAAATAGGAGCAGACAAGCTGAAAAATATACATGACAACTTTTCTAAAGGAGAATAAATACATTTCTATGGGAGGAAGCGCATTATTTTTGTCTCTCGAATCAATGGCGGGCCAATTCTTTCCCTTACGAGAGGACCCCTTTTCGAAAGGGCTTATTGATGTTTCCATTAGGGTCTGTTGCTTCATGTTTGTGTTTCTTTCCCTTTGGTGTCTCTGATGGGAGCTGTGGGTTAATTGTATCGATTCCTGATCATTGCCTCCACTTCTATTTTAGATTATTGAAAACGAGCAGAAAGTCACAAAAGTTGACCCAATTGTGAAACATGTCGGGGAAAAATGACAAGTGTATCATTTACCCTTAATCTGAGTGATCAGACATCGTGTGAGACCCCCGCCCATCGGGGCTTCGATAAATAGAATGGGCTGCATAATGCTTCCATGCAGAGCACGAGTACTGTTTTTTGTGTTTTGTTTTTGTTTGTTTGTATTGGTTTTAAGGCCCTTTCAAGATTATTTCACTCATATCGAGCCGATTGTTAATCAGAGGTGGGCGAAAACCGGAGTACCCGGAGAAAAAACACCTGACCTTCTGTTGCAGAACTTGGCGTTTCACATGTGACCCAAGCGAGGCTCGAACCCACAGTGGTGAGAGACCTAATGTTTAAGAGCCAGCGCTCTTATTCACTAGGCCACAGAGGCCCGTCTCATGAGTACTGGTAAACCGCTTAGAAGGTCTCAGAAATTTCATAAGCATTTTTAGCTCACCGTCACGTAGTGACGAGGTGAGCTTTTGGGATCACTTTTTGTCCGTGGTCCGTGCGTGCGTGCCTGCGTAAACAATTTCTTCAAACTGCATCTCCTCCTAAACCTCTGATCAGATTATGACCAAACTTCATAGGAGTGATCCTTAGGTGGTCCCCTTTCAAAGTTGTTCAACTGGTTCCGGTCGCCTGCAGATTCAGGTAACAGGAGCCAAAAATAGATGTTTTTCATGAAAACTTTACAATTCTTCTCCTCTGAAACCAAAAGGCCCATGTCTTCGATATTTGGTATGTAGCTTCATCTAGTGGACCTCTACCAAGATTGTTCAAGTTATAGCCCTGGGGCTCAAAATGCCCACGCTCTGGGGCCTTTTGGTTGTATATATACCTACATAGGGAAAACCTTTAAAAATCTTCGTCTGAAACCAGAAGGCTCAGGTGTTTGATATTTGGTATGAAGCGTCGTCTGGTGGACCTCTATCATGATTGTTCAAATTATAACCCTGAGCCAAAAATGCCCCCGCCCCCGGGCCCTTTGGTTTTACATACACTCATAGAGGGAAAACCTTTAAAAAATCTTCTTGCATGAAACCAGAAGGCTCAGGTGTTTTATATTTGGTATGAAGCTTCGTGTTATGGACCTCAATCAAGATTGTTCAAATTATAGTCCTGGGGCCAGAAATTCCCCCGCTCCGGGGCCCTTTGGTTTTACATATTTACATAGATTTATATAGAGAAAACATTAAAAAATCTTCTTGTCTGAAACCGCAATGCCCAGGTGTTTGATATTTGGTGTGTAGCTTCGTCTGGTGGACCTCTACCAATATTGTTCAAATCATAGCCTTTGCGCCAAAAATGCCCCCGCCCCGGGGCGCTTTGGTTTTTCATTGACTTATATAGTAAAACTCATAAAAAATCTTCTTCTATCGGGCCTCTATCAAGATAATTCAAATTATAGCCCTGGGGTCAAAAATGCCCCCGCCCTCGGGCCCTTTGGTTTTTCATAGACTTATATAAGGAAAACCTTTGAAAATCTTCTTGTCTGAAACCAGAAGGCTCAGGTCACTGATATTTGGTATGAAGCTTCGTCTTGTGGACTTCTATCAAGCTTGTTAAAATTATAGCCCTGAGGCCAAAATGCCCCCGCCCTGGAGCCCTTTTGATTTACATTGACTTAAGTGTGTTCCTTGCTTCCAAAGGATAAAGAACATATTTAACTTCACTACAGCTGGTGTGTGGGAATGTGTGGCGGCGGTAAAACGTCTCCCTGCCCTACATGATTTCCAGACACTTCGGCCCAACTATCACCTCGGCCCCTAGACAGGTCGGCCTAAAACCAAGTCGGCCCTAGTCACCTCGGTCCTAGACACCTCGGCCCCACTGTCACTTCGGCCCCTAGACATCTCGGCCCCAAAGACACCTCGGTCCCTCTTTTGATATCTGTTAGGGTATGGGCATTTATATCATGTTAAAATCGGCCCCGCCCATCGGGATTTCAAGAAACATGAGTACTTAACCACTTAGAGGTTCTAAGCTTGGCCAGGAAAAGTGGTGGGACTCGGGCCGTTCGTGCTTATAAACCATATTGGTTTTATTGGGCTGTAGGGCTTGATATGTCATGTCATCTCAATCACGGTCGGGTAAAATTCCCACAAAATTGGAAGCAACGTCTCCAAAATGACCGATACAGTGTTGATTTGAGCGTTAAACGCCAAATCTAACAAGCAAAACATCATGTTAACAAGCCAGTGTAATGAAAACCCCAGTTTATATGGGGAAAACTGGGGCTCATAGGGGCATGCATTATTTACATCACGAAGACACGCCTTTATAATTTTGACCCCTTGAACCCCACTTTTATATAGTAAAACTGGGGTTTACAGGGGTACACTTTATTTTATTTCTGCTCTAAAATATAGATTATGGGTACTCGTTAGAACCGCCTCAATGAGTTTTGTTTGTTTGATGTTTAAAGTCCCCGTCAACACTATATAGGTCATTTTGGAGACTTTGCTTGCAATTTTGGCGGACTGTTTGTCGGCATCACGAAAAGTGGGGTTTAGCGGGTTGTTCTAACTGTGAATATTTTATACTGATAGTCAATGAGCCTTTTCTACAAAATACGGGCCGTGAAAACGGCACTCAGTGTACAGCGAGATCCATCTGGTCTGGATCTACACTGTCATTCAGTTTGCGAATTTTAAATGAATACAATATATACATGTATCAAGTAATTTGAGGAACTGATAGTCAGAAGTCCGGAATTTGTGACCAGATTTCGAAAAATTTAATGCACCCAACATTCTCACGCTTTGTTTGTGCTGTTTTATTGAGATAGACGCCTAATCTATGTGACATGTGATTATTTAGCAAATCTGGTGGGGGAAAAGGGGTTGAAAATTCTATGACTTTACACCCACCCCCATGCGAATGGAATAGTTGGATTAAGTTTAGTTATGTGTAACTTGCGCTTACAACTGAATGTTGATTTATTGCATCAGCCAAAATATTTGTAAATACTCGAAGATACCAAAATTCATGATATGACGTAACTACATCCGGTATTACCATAAATTTTGGCCATTGAAAATTTACCCCCAAAAATTTTGTAAATTTTACACTATTTTTGCGCTAAAGGATTTTTAGTATTTTTGAAACAACTTTTTCGTCAGTATGCAGGGCGGTTATTTTTGCACATACATGTGAAACTTGATGACACTGTGTCAATCTGGGAATGAACAATGGACTCGGATACCTATGGACCCTTTTGCTGGTTTTTCCTGCTGTGTCACAGATCGTGATAAAAATGCTTATTAAGACATATATAAAATAGATTATTTTACTCGCTGGTCACAGATGTATCATAACAGGGGCCAACAAATATATTTTTTGAAAAATTACCGGTGACCATTCCCTTCTGGTTTTTATTTAGTGAGGTGAATATACATCACCAAGCATATTTGTCAGCGATAAACTATCAATTGATTCTCTAAACTAGTGACTTGAATCTTTCAACATTTAATAAATACATTGTATATTTCAATATTCATTATACATTTCCAGTTTGTGCTGAAGGCTCCCAAACTAACATCAACAGTATTAGATTTTAAACACGTAAATGTTACTGGCATCTACAAGGACTCTATTGAAATCTTACTGGGTGCCTAATTTTCTGGTAAGTCGCACGATTAAAAATAAATAGTAACCGAGCTTTTATGTAATGTAAATCCACCCCTTAAACATTTTTCCTTCTTCCCTTTTCCCAGAGTAGTGGTATAACCTGTAAAGGTACATCTTAAGATGTCACCTCCACTTACTTTCTACCTTTTCATTGGACAATCTGCCTTCGATAACCTTGTCCCTCTTTTCGCCATTAGCTCTTAATTATCCTGTGTCTCTTGCCACACATTGCAATAACTCACCCGTGCGACATAGTGCATTTTTCACATCTCCAAAATGGCTACTTTTCTGATGAAAATCCTTTATATGTTTGTTATAAATGTTCAAAACATAGGTTGAGGGTGCTCGTTATTACCGCATCAGGCGGTTCTAACGAGTACCCACAACCTATGTCTTGGACCAGAAATAAGAAAAATAATGTTTACCCCGTAAACCCCAGTTTTCTCCATATAAAGTTGGGTTTAGGGGTCTTCATTTCACGGACTTGTTCACGTGATGCACTGATTAACAAACGCCTCAATGAGTTTTGTTTGTTTGATGTTTAAAGTCCCCGTCAACACTATATAGGTCATTTTGGAGACCTTGCTTGCAATTTTGGCGGACTGTTTGTCGGCATCACGAAAAGTGGGGTTTAGCGGGTTGTTCTAACTGTGAATATTTTATACTGATAGTCAATGAGCCTTTTCTACAAAAAATACGGGCCGTGAAGACGGTACTCAGTGTACAGCGAGATCCATCTGATCTGGATCTACACTGTCATTCAGTTTGCGAATTTTAAATGAATACAATATACATGTATCAAGTAATTTGAGGAACTGATAGTCAGAACCGGAATTTGAGACCAGATTTCGAAAAATTTAATGCACCCAACATTCTCACTCTTTGTTTGTGCTGTTTTATTGAGATAGAAGCCTAATCTATGTGACATGTGATTATTTAGCAAATCTGGTGGGGGAAAAGGGGTTGAAAATTCTATGACTTTACACCCACCCCCATGCGAATGGAATAGTTGGATTAAGTTTAGTTATGTGTAGCTTGCGCTTACAACTGAATGTTGATTTATTGCATCAGCCAAAATATTTGTCAATACTCGAAGATACCAAAATTCATGATATGACGTAAATATATCCGGTGTTACCATAAATTTTGGTCATTGAAAATTTACCCCCAAAAATTTTGTAAATTTTACACTATTTTTGCGCTAAAGGATTTTTAGTATTTTTGAAACAACTTTTTCGTCAGTATGCAGGGCGGTTATTTTTGCACATACATGTGAAACTTGATGACACTGTGTCAATCTGGGAATGAACAATGGACTCGGATACCTATGGACCCTTTTGCTGTGTCACAGATCGTGATAAAAATGCATATTAAGACATACATAAAATAGATTATTTTACTCGCTGGTCACAGACCAACAAGGGTCATTTTGTGTTCTCTTCCAGAGAAAGGCGATAGAAGAGATAATAGAGCAGGTAAAAGTGAGGGACAGAAGAGAAAGAGGAAAATAAATATAAGTGCAGAAACAGAAGAAATAACTCTATCCCCCTCTACCATTACCTGCTGCACGAACGGCAGGTCTTGTCCAGCTGTAAGCCAATATCAGTTGGACGCCCTATTGACGCAAGGTAAACGTCACCTTTGCCTCACCCAACCACACTAATTGTCCCATACAGATTTGCCAAAAGGGCCTTCTATGTCAAGCCACCAGGAGTTAGGCAATGATAAGTAACCTATACAAAATACCTCGCATTTCCCATTCAAAACATCTTGGAATGGGTCAGTAAGAAGTTTACGGATGTTGGGGTTTGGGGTGGAAACTTTAATTGATTTAAGGTGGCCTTAATCCTCATCATTGGTTATCTTGGTTAAAACCCATTAGTTGTTCAGTCTGCATGATGGATTTCTTGCTCATCAATGCAACATCTCCGCGAACATAAAATCAAACGAATAAGGGGATGAGACATCGACGTGGACTCAACAGCATGGAATAGCTAGAATGCTGCAGCAAAGGAACCCAATAGTTAGGCTCCGGTTAGCCCTACCAGAGACAGAGCATCATGCACCTACCTTCAGGCGTTCTGGCGGAAATGCATTCGTACTTATGAAAGAAACTGAATGAAAGGTTAACGTATTTAAGGCTGACACCTTGTAGGTCAGATATTTTGAACAGGGACGATGTTTGGCATAATAAATGTAACGATTCCTATGTAAATCAAGCTTCTTCTTTTTCTACACTTTTGTCAAGAAGGGTGGGAACATCGGGTTCAACATAGACTCTAGACTGACCTTTTCTGCATCTTCATGTAACTTGGTAACCACAATTTGCGCATATTTGCCAAAAGATCAACCAAAACCAGAGTCTCAATCAGCAAATAAGCTTAAGTATATCAAATCCGCAGTTGAAAAATGTTTGAGTTTTACGTCCCACCATCAGCTGAGGTCATAGGAGACGGGACCTCGGTTTAAAGACTCATCCGAAAGTCTGGAGAAGCCCGGGATCGATCCTGCGATCCCTGTTTTACAAGGCGAGTAGCGTATCTACTACACAACGGAGGCTTCTAATACTTGCAAAGACTTCAGCACCCAATTTCATAAAATCGTTCTTCGATATAAGAAGATTGGGTACAACATAATATTATACGACATACTACATGCATGGTAGTTAACCCAGTCACGATTGATAACTTTGCTTCCCTCTTTAAATACACGCCGGTGGGCCAGGCCTCAGATTCTATTACGGTTCTATGAGATCTTGAGAAATTGGACTTCACCATTTAGATGAACAACCGTCTCGGTTGTTGCAAATGTTGATGGATAGACAAACGGATGGACGGACAAACGGAAGGAAAAGCGGACTCCTATATCGTGCCATTCTTACAGCAGGCGCGACAAAAATAGCCAAGTTACCATTATGAATGAGTTTTGAGTTGTTAAAGCTCCAACAATAAACGTTGCTCTGTGTCAGACAACGCATGGAGTCCGTCCCAACGAAATATGTACCCATATGCCAGTATCTATGATAAATTTTCTTAGAATTGTAACAGGTAGAATTATTGAGCACCTGCATGTACTTTAATATAAATTTACAATTTCAAAATTCGGGGTTGGAAAAGTAATTTCCGATTATTTTTAATTCTTGTTTTATTTATTTTTTAATATGAATACAACAGTTTGGTCTGAAGCAACAACAACAATTAAACAAATCACTTGATGCATTATCAACCTTGGCTAGATAAGACTGGCTCCACCAAGGACCTCCACATCTTATATTTCAGAAAATTCATTTTCTTGTGTATACGTATCTGCATTAATTTTTTTTACCGTTTTCAGTTGTAGTGTTTAATTCTACTGACATGAAAATACTCATTTGGACAGAAAAAATAAATGTATTTATATGTAAGGAACATGTGGGTGGGGAAAGAATAGGGTTGGCCCACTCCTTCCCCATCCAAGATATTTCAATTTCTTGTTAGGTTTGGTATTGAATTCTTATAATACAAAAACAAGAATTTTGTCCAAAAATATAAATAAATAAATAAATCACTGGAATTACTTTGCTCGTTTTCGCTTATTCTGTTAGCTTAGTATTCACCAGCATCCCTCCTTATGAGGCCTCGCCAAATTTGCTCAGTCCTGTGCAGTCTCTTTCCTCCACAAAAGGGAGGTAATTATATTCAGATAAGATTAATTCGGGGGTGAAAAGAAAAATTCATATGTATTCATTGCTTTAACTCATCCGAGTGCAAATACTCATATGCTATAATAGTGTCTAATTAGCATTTCAAATCCAACGTCTTTCCAATGCACTACAGCACTCTATCCTAGGGTTTTGGTTTTGAAGACATGTGGTTTTGTATTATTACAAACTGTTGAAAAAAAAAAAAACAAGTTTAAACCCCACGAAAATAAAACAAATTCTTACCTCAAATGTAAGTGGTGGGTAATCTGGCGGTGATAACCCAATCCTATCACCAAACCATCTTAGTGAAGAATTGACAAACTCTAAGAGTGAGATAAATGCTATTACACTTGCCAGTATGTACGCTACAAGTGATATGGCAGCCACAGCACCAATAGAGGCAGCATCTATTATACCAGAACCTGATCTGAAAATGAGGATTAATAAGATAGTTGGATTTTTCACTAGGGAATATATGGCCTTTCATATGAGTATATACAGCCTGTGCACTTTTTAAGCGGAAAATTGTAAAATGACTAGGCGTAATGACAAATAGAATTTAATTTTATGTAATGATGGTTGGAGCCTGGTGTTTTGTCTCTGGTCGGGCCCATCGGAGTCTAACTGTTGTTTTTTTTTTTTTTTTTTTTGCTTCAGCATTTCAGTGGTTTCTTGCTGTCGAGTCCTCACCGTTGTTTCATCTCTGGTTGTTTGATTTGGTGTTCACGGAGATGTTGCACTGATGAGTTAGGAGGCCGTCATGCGGACTGATCAAATTATTTGTCGTAATCGCGACGGAAGTAAGGGCGAGGATTGTGGTAACGTAAAATCGATTTAAGCTCCCCCCCCTCCCCCACATCCCTAGTGGAATTCGTTTCCGCTGACCGTTCCAAGGCGGTTCTTCTGTCGCTATTTATTTTTGCTATGGTTTGTCTTTGTGTGTTTGTGTCGCTTATATTATTTTATTTTGGATAGCCACTTGGCCATTTTGTGGGAAAGTAACTGTCCTTTTGGCTTTCCGCTATTGATGTTTCCATTAGGGTCTGTTGTTTCGTATTTTTACTTCTTTCCCTTTGGTGTCCCTGATGGGAGCTGTGGGTTAATTGTATCGATTCTTGATCATTGCCTTCACTTTTTTTTTCATGCGGCCTAAACAAATTACATGTATTTGTCTAAATTGCGACGGAAGTAAGGGCGAGATCTCCGGCCGCATAAGATCTATTTAAGCCCCCCCCCCCCCCCCCCCCAGTAATTTTTTTTTCACTGACCGTTCTCAGGCCGTTCTTCTGTCGCGGGTTATTTTTGTTGCGGTTTGTCTTTGAATGTGTGTATCGCTTATTTCTTATATGCTTTTCAATGAATGATAGAGATTTATCAGTGAAATATAAATCGATATTTTCACTGTTTGAAACAGTGAAAATACGATTTTTTATTTTTCACTGTTTGGGACTACTTTTTTCTTCAAATCTAACTCTAATTTCAATTTTATCTTTGTCAGATAACTGAACAATACTGAAATGTGTTCTAATTGACGCATAGCCCATTCATGTGTGACGGGGACGTTACTGACGTCATTTATGACGCTGACGTCACGTCTTTTGTCGCGCGACGTTAGACTTGCCAGCAACTTCTTTGGAAAACTACTCTCTCAATTATTTCATTAATCATTCATAATAATACCATCCCAGGCCATTTCTCAGATGCAAACTTTCAGTTTACACCCAATAGTATACCCACTAAACACGATGGACACCACTAAATTGACGCGAAACGAACAGGAACAAAGATAATTTTCTCCGAATGTGAGCGACACCATTAAAGACGCTAAATATTGCCTTTTGAAGCATGTAAGAAACAGAAAATTTGATTTTTTCAGTGCAAGATCAAATTTTATTTCACTCATGAACACAAAAACTGCTATTTTCACTCGTGGCTACGCCACTCGTGAAAATAACAGTTTTGGTGTTCATTCGATGAAATAAAATTCGATATTACACTGAAAAAATCAAATATCCTCTATATCTTTTTGCTTTGAATAGCCAATTGGCCATGTTATTGGAAAGAAACTGTTCTTTTGATACATGTATTTCTATTAGGGTCTGGTTATTTCATGTTCGTGTTTCTTTCCCTTTGGTGTCTCTGGTGGGAACTGTCGGTTATTTGTGTATCGATTCCTGATCATTGCCTTCTTTTCTAATTTACCGTATTCGCCCTAATTACCGCACCGTGCGCTTAGTTTTTTCAAAATCGTGTCAAAAAATCACAGTGAAAAGTCTACCTAATTAGCGCACACTCGATGCGAAAACAATAGCTTCCGAGATGATGTATACTGATATTTAATGGGACGGAAAAGGATACTAAAGCATTGGCTTCACTGTTGAAGAAATAATGGAAAGTTTTTATAGAGTTACTGTGAGAGCTTCCATTTGGGAGGTTACTGTAAAGTGTGCGCTTATGCATTTCCTTTGCAAAAATAGCTTTGGTGTGCGCTTATAGGAGCATGTGCGGTAATTAGGGCGAATACGGTAGATGAAAAATGCAGAAAAATTAATCAGTATTTGCAGCTAACATACAAGGTTCGAGAATATACTGGTTCCAACGCCATTCACTAATCAGACTTCATATTTTAAACTGAGATTATTCAAATTTCGTTTTCACATGGGGAGCGTCGGATCAATCATTTGGAAAGGAGTTCAGATCTGCTTGTTCCAGTAAGTAAGTTCATTCTGTTGAGTATTACATTTTTGTCTGACTTCATAACCCACAAAATATAAGAAATCTACAGTAAAGCAAACAGTCAGTGCATAACATCAGCGCTAATCTAATATTGTCACCATGAGAAGAAGAATAAGATTTAACAAATGATCATCAATGAGGTAAATACGAATTTCCAAAGCTAGCACAACAAACACCTTGGAAATAATATATAGCATACTTAGGAATCTTGCATTTCTCCTCTTCTTTTCGCTTGTCTGTTTCAGTTTCTGGGTACATTAATTTTGATATAGCCAGAGCTGCAGGAGCACTCATAACAGAAGCTGCCAAAAGATGACTTGCTGACGCCTGAACATAGACAAGAGACCGTGGTTACATGATCATATAAAATAAAGTTTTATTATGCGGTGAAATAGGTAAAGCTGACTCTTATTTTGTCAGGGACCGAAGTTTCGATTATCATAGAAGGAAGATATAAATCCACATTAACTTTCTAATTTATCATCTAACGTCGATGTTATAAAGTGGTTCACGTCATGACACAAAAATACCACATGTGTACACATTGTTACTAGTGCGTAAAGCCATGGGTCTGTCCGAAACAACTCGTGTTTTCTTCTGAAATACTTTTGAATTTGCTGCGAAATAATATCCGATTTTGAATCGTTAAATGAAAACAAAAAACCCTCGCCAAATGGATCGTTTCATATGAAAAGACAACTCGTGTAAAATTCTCAATCGATTAAACTGAATTTTTATCATTTAAAGCTCCTTATTAAAATATTTTGGAGTCCAGAGAAGAAAGCGTATTAGTTGAACATCCATAAGTTATAGACAAAAATACAGAAAAATAACCTTCAATATATATATTTTCTTTATAATCTAAAATTATACATATACATGTATCCAGTAACCTATCTTTGAACTGTTTTGTATCAAAATCCAATTTAACCCTAAAGAAAGGGAGAAAAAAGACAGAAGAGAAAGCAGGGGAGATGAAAGAGAGGGATATGCAAGAAAGAGGAAAATGCAAGAATGTGAAGGAACAGGTGAAATAACAACATTCACCATCTACCCTTTCTTGCTACACGGACTGCAGGCCTTGCCTGTCTGTAAGCCAATATCAGTTGGGCGCCCCGGTGACATAAGATACAGGACACCTTCGCCTCACCCAACCACACCCCTGGGAGACAAGAAGAGATGTGAATATAAAACAAGAGGCCATGATCGCCCTGGAACGGTCTCCTGATCCATAGTGTAACAAGTGGGCCCCGGGGAGGGCCATTTCTGGCCCCAGGGCTATAATTTGCACAATCTTGAGTGAGGTGTAAAAGGTGAAGCTTCATACCAAATATCAAAGAACGGAGCCTTCTGGTTTCAGACTAGAAGATTTTTAAATGTTTTCTTATATAAGTCTGTATAAAACCTGTGGGACCCGGGCCTGTGCCATTTTTGGCCCTAGGGCTATAATTTGGACAATCTTGGTAGAAATCCAAAGACAAAGCTTCATACCAGATATCAAAGACCTTGGCCTTCTGACTTCAGACAAGAAGATTTTCAAAGGTTTTTTTTTCCAATTAAGTCTATGTAAAACAAGTGGGCCCGTGTTGGGCCCATTTTTGGCCTCAGGGCAATAATTTAAACAATTTTGGTAGAGATCCACTAGATGAAGCTTCATACTAAATATCAAAGACCTAAGCCTTCTGGTTTCAGACAATAATATTTTAAAGGTTTTCCCTATATAAGTCTATGTAAAACCAGTGGGCACCAGGGTGGGCCCTTTTTTGGTCCTAGGGCTATAATTTGAACAATCTTGGTAGAAGTCTACTAGACAAAGCTTCATACCATATATCAAAGAACTAGGTCTCGTGATTACAGACAATAAGATTTTTAAAGGTTTTCCCTATATAAGTCTATGTAAAACAGATGAGCCCCGGGGAGGATCCATTTTGGCACTAGGGCTATAATTTGAACAATCTTATTAGAGGTCCACAAGATGAATCTTGCCTCTACTTCTATTTTCATACCAAATATCAAAGACCTGAGCCGTCTGGTTTCATGGCCCCGGTAAAGAGCCATTTTTGGCCCCAGGGCTATTATCTGAACAATCTTATTACAATCTTATGGACCGGAGCATTTTTGGTGCAAGGGCTATAATTTGAGCAATCTTGGTAGAGGTCCACTAGATGAAGCTCAATCAAATATCAAAGATCTGGCCCATGCTGTTTCAGAGGAGAAAATGTTTTTTCAAGATTGTTCCCCTGTTAGTCAATGTAAAACCAAAGGGCCCAGGGGCGAGGGCATTTTTGGCCCAGGGCTATGATTTGAACAATCTTGATATTGGTCCACAACACGAAGCCTCATACTAAATTTCAAACACCTGAGCCTTCTGGTTTCAGACAAGACGATTTTTAAAGGTTTTCCTATATAAGTCTATGTAGAACCAAGGGGCCCCGGGCGGGTGCATTTTTGGCGCCAGCGCTATAATTTGAACAATCTTGAGAGGTCCACAAGACGAGCCGGGTGAAAAATCTTCATAAAGGTCCCCAAGACGAAGCTCCATACCAAATATCAAACACCTGAGCCTTCTGGTTTCAGTCAAGAAGATTTTAAAAGATTTTCCCTATATAAGTCAATGTAAAACCAAAGGGCCCACGGGGCCGCGGCATCTTTGGCCCCAGGGCTATAATCTGAACAATCTTGAGAGAGGTCCACAAGACGAACCTTCTTTCCAAATACCAAAAATCGGAGCCTACTGGTTTCAGACAAGAATTTTTTTTGAAGATTTTCCAATGTAAGTCTATGTAAAACCAGTGGGCCCCGGGGCGGGGCATTTTTGACCCGAGGGCTGTGATTTCAACAATCTTGATAGAGTGCACAAGACGAAGCAGCATACCAAATATCAAAGACCTGAGCCGTTTCAGAGAAGAAGATTTTTAAATATTTTCCAAATATAAGTCTATGTAAAACCAAAGGGCCCCGGGGCAGGGGCATTTTAACCCCAGGGCTATAATTTGAACAATCTTAATAGAGGTCCATCAGATGAAGTGT
Source organism: Lucinisca nassula (assembly GCA_963580285.1). Lineage (NCBI taxonomy): Eukaryota > Metazoa > Mollusca > Bivalvia > Lucinida > Lucinidae > Lucinisca > Lucinisca nassula. The sequence continues at coordinate 51,231,640 of OY757018.1, read as the reverse complement.
CACACCAAATATCAAAGACCTGGGCCTTGCAGTTTAAGAGAAGAAGACTTTGAAAGATTTCCCCTATATAAGTCTATCTAAAACCAAAGGGCCCCGGGCGGGGGGGGGGGCATCTTTTGGCCCCAGGGCTATAATTTAAACAATCTTGATAGAGGTCCACTAGATGAAGCTTCACACCAAATATCAATGATCTGGGCCGGTTTCAGAGAAAAAGATTTTCAAAGATTTCCCCTATTAAGTCTGTGTAAAACCAAAGGGCCCCAGGGCGGGGGCATTTTGGCCACAGGGCTATAATTTGAACAATCTTGGTAGAGGTCCACTGGCTTCATACTAAATATCAAAGATTAGGGCCATGCGGTTTCAGAGAAGAAGATTTTTTAAGTTTTCAGTAAGATATATATATATATATATATATATATATATATATATATATATATATATATATATATATATATATATATATATATATATATATATATATATATATATATATATATATATATATATATATAAAGAAAAATCAATAAGTGCAATCGACCGGAACCATTTAATCAACTTTGAAAGGGGACCACCTAAGAATCATTACTTTGAAGTTTGGTCAAAATCTGATCAGCGGTTTAGGAGGAGTTGTCGTTTGAAGAAATTGTTTATGCACAGACGCACCCACGCACGGACGACGGACAACAGACAAAAGTGATCCCAAAAGCTCACCTCGGTACTACGTGACAGATGAGGTGACCTAATCAAGGAGTGGACAGAGTTTGGCTTTGCAACATCTCAGAAGGCAGTGGAACACAGGACAAAGTGGAAATAGATTGTCATGAGGTCATCAAAGGTGGTCCTACGACCGGCAAGTTTACGAAATAAGTGAAGTGAAGTGATATATATCCATCATCAGCACTTACCCCAAATACAACTGAAAGAAACAAATTAGCGCTTACCCCATATAGAATATATATTGCTAGTGTACTTCCTGCAACAGTGGCAAATCCATTGGTCATCACCGTATGGAGCTCCGACAGTGTCATCATTGGCATCAGTGGACGAATCATGGTTATTGCCTCGGCCTAAAACATATATCGGTGGACAGTGAGATACTCTTCACATGACCCGTCACTTGGCTATCTAAAGAGCAATAATTCTCCAAAAGTGACCGCAATAGTGAGATCGTAAAATCTCAGCAAGGACAAACACCGCTGACCGTTCCAAGGCGTTCTTCCATCGCGGTTTACTTTTGTTAGGTTTGTTATTGGGGTTTTGTGTCACTTATATTATATTATTTTGGATAGTCTACTGGCCGTTTTGTGGGAAAGTAACTGTCCTTTTGGCTTTCCGCTGTTGGTGTTTCCGTTGGGATGCGTTGCTTCATGTTTGTGTTTCTTTCCCTTTGGTGTCTCTGATGGGAGCTGGAGGTTAATTGTATCAAATTCCTGATCATTGCCTCCACTTCTATTTTTCTATATCGGGTAGCTACATAAATCTTAGCATCTTAGTATGGTACTGAACATTTTCAAAAGTAATAATAATAATGGATCGAACAACTTTCTTTGGTGAGATTGAAAACATGAAACACACAGTGGCTAACCATGTCAAAGGTCTGGTTTGCAAATTGAAATGCATTCAAATACGACAAGCTCTTGATATCGTGACTCTGATTTGGTTTGTTATAGTTCGTCTTTGCATGTATGTATTGCTTATATATTTTTATATTGGATAGCTGTTTGGCCATTTTGAGGGAAAGCAACTCTCCTTTTGGCTTTTTAGAAGTTTTCATTATCATGATTATGGTGAAGATAATTTATATTTGTGATTCTATCCTTTTCTGTCTTGTATGTGGGTGTTAGGTAATTGTATCAATTGCTCATCATTGCTTTCACTTCTAGTTTGCTCCGTTCTTACATAGCCTCCAGGTTAGTTATAAAACATCACGAAAACACGCCTATATTATTTTGACCCCCTCGAAACCCACTTTTATAGAGTAAAACTGGGGTTTGCAGGGGTAAACATTATTTTTCTTATTTCTGCTTTTGAGCAGAAATAAGAAAACATATCACAAGTTTTCAGCTGAAAAAAAATCCTTTTTTTCGGCGGTAAAATTTACTATGTATTTGTATAGGTGTGCTTTCGTAATGATTTTAAGAATTGGTCAAACTGGACAGATGTCAAAGCTCGGTTTAACGGGACAGTCAAATAAGGTCAGTGACGTATCACATTTAACCTGGGCATGTTTATACATAAGCGCTTAACCAGTACAGTACACCTTTCGCTTCGTCAGAAACCTATAACTGCCTTTCTGAAGGCAGCATAACGGAGAAGATAGTAGAATAGTTTTCATATTTAATTTCCGTGCACTGTATAAGCTGGGTCATTTGATTTCCAGCTGTCAAGTTGTTCACGTGTTTTTGGGCCAGTAGCTGACAAATAAATAATAGAGGTAAGTGTTATTACCTTTATTCGTGGGAATAAACAACTGATAATTGAGCTGAGGGCCCTTTGTGATGTGTGCTTCTGCTATTCTGTTCTATTTTGTTCTTTTCTCTCAGGGAATTCCATTCCAAGTTATTTTAAGACTTCAATGACTAGCGCAGTCATAACCTCGCGCCATCTGACATAGGATTTATTTCATTGGCTGCTGGTTTGAAACCCATAATTGGCCTAATCATTTGATTGGCTATGCTCATCTCATGCCAAGGGAGGGATAGAAGTCTGCATCTGAATTTGGAGGGTGTTGGGCGTTGGCGTCATTTTTTCAACAACTCAGTAGCTCATTTGCTGAAAAATTAATGAATGTCTGTGTGTCTGTTGCCCACCCATCATGCCTACACTTTCAGTCTTGTGTTTTGCTAACCATAGGTTTAGCGGTTTTTCTCGGGTGAGGAAGTTGTTTCGTTTTATTCATAATGTCAGTATGTGTCTGATTCGTACAGAATATGTTAAAACTAATCCATTGCCTGTTAATCATTTGAGTCTACACATTCTGTTATTGGACTGAACATACATATGTAAATAAAATCTGCCAGCAAGTTCTTATATATTAAATTCAAATATTTTAGCAAATTGGCTTTCCTTTAACATTGAAGATTAGTTGTGGAGTTATATTACCTAACTTGTCTTCTGATGTCTTCTATGAGATTAAAACGTAAAGGAAGAAAGAAAGACACTTATGATTAAAAATAGGGCATGGTGGGCTGTTCGCCATTCTGCTATCTGTTACATTCTGTTCTGTTCTATTCTCTCAGTGCATTCCATACTTTTAAGACTTCATTGATTGGCTCAAAGTCATATACCCACGCAATATGACGTGCTTATTAATTCCTTCTAATATATTTTATTGGTTGCTTGTTCGAAACCTTTAATAAACCGAGTCATTTCCTTGTCTGTGCTCGTCTCACGTGCCAAATGCATTTTCCCTCCTTTGCCATTCTTTAGGCAACTAGTTGATGCAATGGAGTGATGATATTTAAATCAATGATTTAATCCACCCACAACCGCCATATCCGCTTCAAGCTACAATTGCTGGGCATATTCATTTGGTTAGGGTTAGTACTAAGAACAAATAAGGTTATCACCATGTTATTGGCTTTTTATAATGATTGTAGTTTGAGGAAGTTGTGTCGTTTTTAACCTCCTCTTAAACCGAATTGGAGGGGGGATTATAGAAATGCCCTCGTCCATCTGTCTGTCTGTCTGTCCGTCTGTCTTTCTATAACACTTTCTTGTCCAGTCCATATCTCCTCAATCCTTCGATAGATTTTCATTAAACTTTTGTCAAATATTCCCCTTAATGAGCTGATGTGCAGAACCATGTCACAATTGAAGGTCATGCGTTTGTGCCATGAATCTTGTGTTCGTTCCAATCGCCTTACCCCTGAAAGGATTTTCATTAAACTTTAATCAAAGTAAGGTGATGTGCATAACCAATAACTCAACGTTGCCGACTTAAGGTGAAGGTCGCAATTGCAGGTCACGCGTTTGAGTCTTGAATTTCGTGTCCACTCTTTACTCTTTATATCTTTTACCCCTTGGTTAAATATTTTCCCAAGTGATGATATGCATAACCCATAATCACACTAGGACGTCTTAAGGCCAAGGACATAACTGAAGGTCCCGAATTTGAGTCTTGAATTTTGAGTCCGTTCCATATCTCCCTTAAAAGATTTTCATTAAACTTTGGTCAAATGTTGGCCTACGTGAGATGATGTGTGCAGAACCTATAATCAGCCATGCCGGCTCAAGGTGAAGGTCACGAGTTCAAGCCTTGAATTTCATGTCAGTTCTATATCTCTCTTACCCCTAGAAAGATTGTCTTTAAACTTTGGTCAGATTTTGGTCTAAGTGAGCTGATGTGCAAGCATATCGGGTCAAGGTCACAACTAAAGTTACGAGTTTATACCCTTGACTTTTGTGTCCATTCCATTGCGTTTTATCCCTGGAAGGATTTTCATTTAACTTTGGTCAAATGTTGGTCTAATGATGAGATGATGTGCAGAAACCATAAATAAACCATGCCGACTCATGGTCATGGTCACAATAGAAGGTCAAGAGTTTGAGCCCAGAATCTCTTGTCCCCTCGACGCCCCCTTTACCGTGGAAGGATTTTCATTGAACTTTGGTCCAATTTTGGCTTAGGTCAGATGATGTGCAGAACATATAGCTCAACCATGCGGACTCTTGTTGAAGGTCACAGTTGCTAGTCACGAGTTCGAGCCTTGAATTTCGTGTCCGCTCAATATCTCTTTTACCCCTTGACAGATTTTCATTAAACGTTAGTCAAATGTAGGCCTCAGTTTGATGATGGGTAGTACCCGTAACTCAACCATGCAGGGTCGAACTCAAAATTGATGGGCACGGGTTTGAGCCTTGAAGTAAGTGTCAGCACCATTACCCCCGGAAGGATTTTTTATTAAACTGCGGCGGGGGATATAGCTGTCTCTCAGACTGTTTTCATGTAATTATGATTGCACGATGTGTACTTCCCGTACACCAACCATAGTGCAGTTTATATTTTACTTTTGGTCCTTTGAGATCAGCGTGAATATTCTGAGAAATCAGAAATAAATTATTGGTTTAGACTCATATTCTAGACAGGTTTTTAATTATTTGGACCCCATTTTGATTTTTATCAGTCTTTGCATCGACTGCCTATTCGAAATTCGCAAAATTGCAGTATGTTTCCTCTGGCTTTCTTTGCCGGATCATTACATGGTCACTGATGAGGCTTTATTAGCAGAAACTACGTAGTATGACCCATCTTCTTTCTTATGAATGTTTTCATTGCTCTTAAAGGAACTCATTTTTTGATTTTTATTGGTATAGTATATCGAAACTAATTCAGTGCCTGTTAATCATTTGTCCACACATCATGTATATATGTAAATAGATTCCGACCTGCAAACACTTAATAGGGCTTATCCGGAAAATGTTACCTTTAAAACCTTTTCACCTGGCCCTTTGAAATTTCAAACGTTTTGTAAGATCTATAAAACTAAGAAATACTGAAAATTTGAAGTTGATATCGTTAGGAATTCCGGCGTAACAGTCACTCAAATATATATTGAAAATATTACAAAATGCATATCAAACTTGATCCTAATGGGTTCCTGTATTAAAAATGCACTCGCATATTTTTTAACCTAAGTGTATTGATATTTGGCCGACGCGTGGCTTGATAATATACGGACCTACACAATGTTGCTGTTACATTTACAATTTTATTGTTGTTTATGAAAATACTAACATTGTTCTCTCAAATAACCTATTTGGAAATATCCAAATTTAAACCGTTATATCTCCAAAACTGATGTAGATATTTTTTTTTAATTTTCAGGATTTTCTGAAGGTGATGATCACTTTTAAGTGATATCAGACTGAATGCCAAATTTGTAAAGGTTACTCATATTGCATTTTCCGGAGTAGGCCTATTAATAAATTCAACTATTTTAGCTAAATCTTGGCTCTCCTTTCACTCCCAAGATTATTTATGCCTCATTACTTAAATATTTGTTATTTTGGAGTTATGGGGAGACTTCCCTTGGGTCTCAAGAACGAGTCCGAATTAATCTCTGTGAAGTTAATCAGCGGAAATCGAGGCAATGTAGTAAAACTATTGACGTTGTCTTTGAAAACAAAGAGCATCTTATGAGAATCAAGAATAATGTTTTCTCAGCAAGATTGTCTTCATCCAACTTTGATTTCTGTATGGCTAGGCGCGGCAGTCATTTCCAGCGTGAGTTCGAATCCCGCCACAGCCCAGTTTGTACTTTCTTATTTCTATATACATAAGACGGTCTGAAAGTACATACCTGCGGTGAAGTTTCACTGTAACTTTTCAAACTATTCGATATAAGATGTATCTAACAAATCATGATAGTATATTGAGGATCATACATGCGTGTTCATGTATTATCAAACGAGTTTTTTTCTCATTTTGTCGAGTTTAATAAATTTATATTACATGGGCAGAGATGCAAGATTTTATTATCATGTGAGATTTGAAACGAATTTTATTCACGATTTTTAACATTAAGGACGTCGTGCGTGTTACGTAATGTAACTACTTTGCATATTAACTCCATTAATGGATTACCGAATTTAATACATGGCGTTATTACATTCTCAGGCACGACGTCATATGATAAATAGAGTTTATTTGGTTGTTTTGATCGATTACGGTGAAATAATTCACAAGTGTTCTAAGGCTTCCGAGTGAAAAAACGTGCGAGCGGTAGCGAACGTGTTTTTTTTTACACGAAAGCCTTAGAACACGAGTGAATTATTTCTCCCTAATCAATCAAAGAACAAAATAAACTATTTATTACATTTCCATTCATGCTTTACCTTTGAATTTTCAAATTCAACCATTCTGATTTGCAACCAAAATAGTTCCAGTCAGGGTATAAGTTTCAGGAGGCGTGGTTAAGTTTGAAAATCAGTCGCCATCTTGTTTTCATTTCAATGCAAAAATCATCCTGTCCTTGAAATACAGATGCACAAATGTCATAAAATTGGAACTGTATTTTAAAGAAAATAATACTTTATCACCGTGTTGCTGGTCTCTCCTCAAAAACGTCAAATGGACACGAAAATTGAAGTCTGATTTATATGATTTTATCAGATTTTCCGCCAAACGTCAGCTCTTGTAATTGTTGTTACCAGCGACGTCAGCAACGATTATCGGGTTTTCTTTCACTGAGAAAAATAGGTAATTCATTGTAAGCAATGTAATAAAAGAGTTTGTTACATTTTCTGTGGTGATTTACTGAGTTTTCTCAGTGAATTATCACAGAGTAAATTATTTCAATTCGAACGTTTTGACATCACGATTGCTAGGCGACGTTGCTGACGTCGTTTGTAACAACAATAACACACGTTGACATTTGGCGGAAATTCTGATAAAATCATAGACATCAGACTTTCGCGCCCATTTGACGTTTTTGAGGAAAGACCTGCAACACGAAGATGAAGTATGATTTTCTTGATAATACAGTTCTACTTTCATGACATTGTTGCATCTGTATTTCAAGCACAGGATGATTTTTGCACTGAAATGAAAACAAGATGGCGACTGATTTTGAAACTAAACTACGCCTCTTGAAATCCATACCCCGACTGGAACTATTAAGGTTGGAAATCAGAATGGTTGAGTTTGAAAATTCAAGAGTAAATTATTTCAATTCGAACGTTTTGATGTCACGATTGCTAGGCGACGTTGCTGACGTCGTTTGTAACAACAATAACACACGTTGACATTTGGCGGAAATTCTGATAAAATCATAGACATCAGACTTTCGCGCCCATTTGACATTTTTGAGGAAAGACCTGCAACACGAAGATGAATTATGATTTTCTTCATAATACAGTTCTTCTTTCATGACATTGTTGCATCTGTATTTCAAGCACAGGATGATTTTTGCACTGAAATGAAAACAAGATGGCGACTGATTTTGAAACTAAACTACGCCTCTTGAAATCCATACCCCGACTGGAACTATTAAGGTTGGAAATCAGAATGGTTGAGTTTGAAAATTCAAAGGTAAACATGAACGGAAATGTAATAAACAGTTTCTTTTGTTGTTTTCTACGGTGAAATAATTCACAAGTGTTCTAAGTAGAAGTAAAACAAAGATCAGGAATTGATACAATTAACTTACTCCACCCATAAAAGACACCAAAGGGAAAGAAATACAAACATTAAGCGACCAGACCATAATGGAAACCCAAACAAAGGAAGGCCATAAGGACAGTTACTTTCCCACAAAATGGCCATATGGTCATCCAAAACCAAAAGACACAAGTGATACACACAGTAAGTAACAAACAACAACATAAATAAATCGCCACAGAAGAGCCGCCTTGGAACGGTCAGTGGAAGATTTCCACTGGGGGGCTTAAATCGATTTTACGTGGCCACAATCCTCGCCCTTACTTCCGTCGCGATTTAGACAAATAATTTGTTCAGTCCGCATGAAGGCCTCCTACCTCATCAGTGCAACATCTCCGTGAACACAAAAATCAAAGAACCACAGAGGTGAGACAACGGTGAGGACTCGACAGCAAGAAACCACTGAAATGCTGGAGCAAAAGAAAACCAACAGTTAGACTCCGATGAGCCCGACCAGAGACAGAGCATCAGGCACCAACCAACATTACCTTGAATTAGATCTCTCTAATTCTCAATAAGCCTTTACGTTGGAGCCGTCATAGAATCTGAGGCCTGACCCACCGGCGTGCAATTAAAGAGGGAAGCAAAGTTGCCAACCGTGATTGGGTTAACTACCATGCATGCAGTCTGTCGTATAATATCCATGTTGTACCCAATCTTTTTATATCGAAGAATGATTTTACGAAATTGGGTTCCGAGTAAAACACGAGTGAGCGAGTATTGTAACTACTTTGCAAAGTGGATTACCGAATTTAATACATAGAGGATATTTACTTTTTTGAGGTGGATACCAAAAACAAAATTCATCGAGTGTGTTGAAAACATCATACTTTTCACGAGATTGAATACTTTTGGTATACTTTATAATTTATTAGGACATTTACGGTAAGTGATCGACCCGAGATGGCGACGTCAAAATTTTGACCTGGCTACATGACGTCAAAACTGTCAGTTTCAAAGTATAAACAAATCGCCATTTTGAATTTAGCATACGCTTTCCAAGGTATTTTACAGAATGCGTTGTGCTTATTTGAAGTCCATTTTATTTTTGAAGGCTCTAAGTGACATGCACCCAGCAACTGTACAATCAGTTCCGTGTGGAGCAGTCGGTCGCGGTCGGTTTTTCACGTTGAAAAAAAATAACACGCTGATTTGAGCACAGAATTCCCTAGAAACTATTTCCTAGCACAAACTTTTGCTCAGCCATTCAGTGAACTGGTACGCCTTGTAGACCATTTGTAACAAAGACAGATAAGCCCAAATCGCCGAGGGAGCATTTAAATTGTGCCCGAGATGTGTGTCGGCAAAAGGGTCTAAATCACAGAGCTGCTATTGTCAGATATGGCGCCTGTTCATTCAACTTTAATGCCACACTTCTAAATATATTCTAACGGTATAAGGAATTATAATTCTTAGTAAATAAAAGGACCATAACGTAAACAATAAAAGAAGTTCCGGCACACTACAGTGAAATGATATTAATGGTATCAGTCACAAGTGAAATGATACAATATCATTTCACTTGTGATTGATATCATTTTTTATTTGTTTAAGATATGCATTGATTTCACTGAATGGCGTTATTACATTCTCAGGCGCGACGTCATCTGATAAAAGAGTTTATTTCAATGATCTCTACATTCAATCTGCGCAGATAAGAAGACAGATCCAAGTATTGCACAGATATTAAAAGTAACTATCAACAGGTAATCGCACCCTTCGGTGTTAAGTCATGAAGGAAACCATTGGCTCAAACGAGTAATGGACTCAAAAACGATAACGATATAGAATCAGCCAGCCGTTTAGGAAAAGTCAAAATTCTTGTTGATATGTTTCAACTTACCCAACCAAGGAAAATATTGGCAGCCGCATGAAGTGATTCCATGGCTCCTGTACCAAGACTGAACTCCATTATAAACCCAACTTTCTCTACAGCGACTTGGATAACACCCAAATAGTATAATATACCGATAGACGAACTGAAAAATATCAGCACTGACATCACCTGCAAAATAATAAACCCATTGTATATTAGTGGACCCTTCCATTGCTATATGTTGGACAAGTCCATTTGTCATGTAAGGGGTGTCAGGCCTATTTTTTCGTTTTTATTATATTTTGGACGTAAAATTATGTTAGCAAACAGTGTAGGCCCTGATCAGACGCCGCGACTGTTTACCAAGGCACCCCTTTAGTCAATTTTTTAACCCCTAAATGGGTTAAAACATTTACAGCAATTCGGGGTCGATTGTCCCCGAATGTAAGGGGGACCGGGGCTAGCACGTCCGTGGGGCAAGTTGGTCCGAGCGCAATTTCTCTGAACTGAGAAGGGTCATGGCAAAATGATTTGCCTCAATGGAATGCTTGATAGTGACACACTTTCTGAAGAAAATTAGATGGCGATCCAAAAAGGCGTAAAAACTTTAGAGAACAAAAACTGATTTTGTATCACAAAAGTGACTTTATCACACTTGGAACCATTTGTTTTTGTTTTTGTTTTTTTGTGTTTATGCAAATGTTATACTTTTCATGAGAGCTCATTATCTAAGGTATTCAAATGAATGTATATCGTGTTTCGAAAGTCAATGATGTTCCTGTCATTGGTGAAGATCTATCAGGTGCTAGGGTCGGGGTAAGTTGGTCCATTCGCGACGGGGTAAGTTGGTCCGTCGAAAAAGCATTTGTTTTTATCAGAACCTGGCATTTTTCTGAATGAAAAACAGCAGCAAATTATTGAACAAGTTATATAGCACCAAAATCGTTCTGGGAAATAGATATATTAGCCCCAGCTGTTGAAGACAAATCGTCGTCTTAGGACCAACTAGCCCCGGTCTACTCTACGGTAATACATTTAAATGGGGATTTCCTATAAATTCGGCGGTTTTTGAGAAAAATAACTAACAAAAGGCACAGTTGGCTGATCATCTGTGGAATTTGTGTTAAGATTATCGCCCGGCAGTCTACTACATTGTTACTGAAGCCAAGTAATTTCTCAGATCTTTTGTCAAAAGTGGCATTTATCGACCCATCATTACTTCCTGATTTTCTCGTTGAATCCCAGTCGGTCAAACATACCCCGCGCTCGGACCAACTTACCCCGATAGTGGGGTAAGTCGGTCCGTTTACCTCGTCTTGGAAAACAGCAATATTTGTAAGAATCTATCATTTTCCGGACGTGAAACTATGAAATAAGGTGGAGAATTGATTATACTAGTTGCATAATGTGACAGTATTTCAAAATAATGAATATTTATGTCAGCATCTTCAAAAATGCAATTTTCGGACCAACTAGCTCCGGTCTCCCCTATGCTGTTTGTTTAGTTCAAGCATTAACTTCCAGTATACTTTAAGCAAACAGTGTAGACCTGATGAGAGTGCTTGTCAAGTCCAACACATGAGTCCAGTCCAGACCCTGTTTACAATACACTGCCCTAACAACGATATGAATAGTGAGGCAAAAATAATCGTTATCTTGATTTCCTATACGGAACCTGGGAAGGGACATGAATTTTTGTTAATTTATTAAGTTGTGCGAACAAGATATTATCTTGTGTGCACAAGATAATATGTTGTGCACACAAGATATTATCTTGCGCACAAGATATTATCTTGTGTGGACAACATAATTTATATTGTGCGGACAACATATTATCTTGTGCACACAAGATAATATCTTGCTCGCACAACTTTTATATCTTGTGCGCACAAGATGTTATCTTGTTTGCACAACATATTATCTTGTTTGCACAACATAAATCTTACGAACAAGATATTGTCTTGTGTGGCAAGATATTATCTTGATCGGAGAAGATATTATCTTGATCAGACAAGATATTATCTTGTGGGCACAAAATATCTTGTGCACACAAGATAATATCTTTTGCGCACCAGACATTAATTTGTGCAAACAAGATAATATCTTGTCAACACAAGATAATATCTTGCGCACACAAGATAATATGTTGTACAAACAAGATATTATGTTGTCCGCACAAGATAATATCTTGTGCCCACAAGATAATATGTTGTCCAAACAAGATAATATCTTGTCTGCACAAGAGATTATCTTGTGCGCACAAGATAATATGTTGTCCGAACAAGATAATATCTTGTCCGCACAAGATATTATCTTGTGCACACAACATATCAAAAAATAAAATAATAATAATAATAATAATAATAATATAATAATAATAATCGACCTTATTTATAGAGGGTAACACATTTAGTACTAGTACTAATCTTCCATGTGGCCCTCTTTTCCTGGGTAGAAACCAGTACTGAGCAATGTGGATAAAGTCTCTTGCTCAAGGAAACAACACATGGCGCATGCGAGGCTCGAACTCGGTACCTCTTGATCTCGAATCCGATGTTTTACCACTGCACCACTGCGCTCCATGCGGATGTCCCTTCCCGGTAATCAGTGATTTGCTTCTTTGATTTGAGGTTTAACGTCCCCGTCGATACTGTATATGTCATTTTGGAGACGTTGCTTCCAATTTTGTGGGACTTTTACTCGACAATAAGATGAAATGACATCTCAAGCCCTGTCACCCAACGAAACCAATAGGGTTTATAAGCATGAACGGTCTGACTCGCACCGCTTTGCCTGGGCAGGCTTAGATCTAAGCGGTTTACCAGTACTCATGTGCGGTCTGTTTAAGCTCTGAGTGGAAGCATCATGCAGCCCATATATTTCTTCAAGCCCCGTTGGGCGGGGGCCACCAATCAGTGATAGTCACAGGGACTTAGCAACGTAAATTTACTGCGAATTTACTCGAATGACAAACAATCGACCGAAAAAACGCAATGCCAAAAACAAGCCAATACCACAGATAAAGTGGATAACAAAATCAAGATCCGTATTCATTTCAAATACTCTTTGGGGTTAAGCGTCTGATGAGGCTGAACCTAACTTCAGATTCTGTGACAACCCAGTCCTGAATCTTTGTACTAGGGAAGGAACAATCGACGATCAGTCTATAGAAACTAGACGTATTGTACTATCCAATCAGCAAAAGCAAATGAATTCGGAGTTTGTTTCATCTGTGTTATTGGCTTGTTTTGACATTATGTTTTTTGGTCGATTGTTGGTTTCTAACTGGAGTCTTCAACCGCGATTGATGGATGCCTCAATTCAGAGACAGCAAATCACTTTTGAGCTAAAAATTAATGGAAACATTACACCAAAACTGGTGGCAGCTGAGCTGCCACCAGTTTTGGTGTAAGTTATCTTCATTGAATGCTCGGTAACTTTCCACCGAATAGCCGGCTATTGATCCAGATAAATGGTGTAATTACGCACCTGAAAATCGACAGAAAGTTTACACCTTAGTGTAACTGATCTACATTACAGGTGTAAATGTGCCGTCATATTTTGAAGGAAACGTTTCCGGGTGTAATCTTTCCTTCATTCAGTCGGTGTAACATTACACCAATAATTAAGACTGGCTACACCACAGCTTACATTTGTATAGTGAAATTATTTATTTATTTCTGTTTTTTTTTTATTGGTATAGAACTTATCATGCTCTAATACCCCTTTCTTAGGGTATTATAGGGTATCAGTTACCATTTTTCAATGGCAATGTTAAGAGCTTTCGTAGAAAGCTGGTATAAAATTCTGCTTTCTCTATTAGCTTTTGCAGAAATTCTTTATTAAACAGAAATTGTGTTTATACTGAAATGGAGTTTACCTCATTTTAATCTTATTTAGCAGGATTTTCATTACGCATGAAACAACCCTATAATCAATATTAATAATTATAAAATGTGTGTGATATTTATGTCGTTTTGAGCTATATGACACGAACTAGGAACAAAATAACATAATGTACATATAACGCATCTTATACTGCTAGTTACACTATTCGACAAGAAACGTTAACTTACGTTACGATGAAACAAAACACAAGTATTGGTGCAACAAAGCACCAATAAGCTGGAGAGATAACGCTTTCAGAGTGTAATTACTTTTTTACACTGAACATAACAAAATATTATCCATCATTTGAAGAAATGTTACACTGATACTTAGTTACACTGAAAAAAGTGTAATGTTTACAGTTACACCGCCTTCAAAAAATGTTACCCTGTAGTGGGACTAAAATTACCCTATTTAGTAGGAAACCTTACACCATAAATTGTGTAATTATTTCAAACACCAATTGATACGAAACGTAACACTTGTTTTACAGAATCGATACACCAAACACCACATTTGCAGCGCTACACCAAATTTTGAGTAAACTATACAAGTTATCAGTGTATTGTTACTCAAAGTTACATTTTACACCCAAAATGGTGTATGGTTTGAATTCATACGAGTTTTAGTGTGAACTTTACTCTGTCTCTAGGTATAATAAACACTAATTTTTTACAGTGTAGAACTGTTCCATCGCAAATCAACTATTGTGAGGTTTTCATTAATGAAGTTTCATAAACTCTACCAAGCAAGCACATGTCGCTAGACCAACGTCAAATCAATATCGGTGCAACGTCACCGACGTAAATGTGATTTTGCATAAACGTCATGACGTTGCACCGACGTCTTGTGTCTGCTGGGTAGAGTTGAGGCCCTACTGTAGCTTTACTGCTGATTGTTTCAACGCGGTCTTTCTTTTACAGTTTCTAATATGAGCCACGGCATGAGAAAACATTTAATTTGCGATCAATGATGGTGCAGAGTCTGATCAGAACCTTTGCTTTTGCTGAATGCATAGTACAATACGTCTAGTTTCTATATGGGCACCGTCAAGCGATTTTGGTGCTTATCGCCTATGCGAGCAGCGAAGGTTCAGGCGAGCCTGGGCATCCGCGCAGTCTCGCCAGAACCTTCGCTGCTCGCTCATACAAGCAGTGAATCAAGAGGAACCTTCAGACAGAAAGCCATATCCCTGGCCTCTCTGAATGGCTGGGCATGCGCAGTTAAAATTTGTCATGACGGAATGCTCGAAGACACAAATTCGCTTGGCGGGGCTCATCTGAAAAAAATTCAAGACTGTTGGTAGTTTCAGTGGCTGAGCAGACTGGATTGTATCTTACATGATCGCACACCGGAAATAGGCCCTCTTGTGACGGTGCTCAGGTGTTAATTGAATTTTGTTGTTGCCACGTTTTTATACCCAACCACACGATTATGGTGGGGTACTATGATAGACCTTCCGGTGTCTGTCCGTCCGGGCGTTCGTCCGTCTGGGCGTCCGTCGGTCCGTCTGAACCATTTCCGATCGATAACTTGAGTAATTTTCCCCGTATTTTTTTTCAAATTTTGCATACATGTTTATACCGAGAATGACTGGTACGGGATTATTAATGGGCAAGTTACGGCCCTTTTTAGTTCAAAGTAAGAGTTTTTTTTTTTTTTTTGGGGGGGGGGGCGTTTCCGATCAATAACTTGGACATTTTTCCACAGATTTTCTTCAAATTTAGAACAGACATTGGTATTGGGTATGAGTGGTTTGGGATTGTTAATGGGCAAAATACGTTAACATTTAACGGAGAAATGGCCGTTAACAATTCCCGTTGAATGTTTTGGGCACTTATTCCTATACTAAATGGAATATATGGATGAAACTTCACTGATATATAGACCACCATAAGAAGCAGGTTTTGGTTGTTACGAGGCGTTTACATTTGACAGAGTTATGGCCGTTAACAGTTTCCATTAAATGGTTTTTGGCCTCATATATATTCCTTTATTTTATGGAATAATTGGATGAACTTTTGTATAACCGTTGGTATTGGGAATGTGTGGTTTGGGAATCGCTAATGGGCTAAATACGTTAACATTGCACAACCCGCAGAAAAAGCGACCGACCGAAGTCGGTTGATTTTCTAAGAGTGCCCTAAAATCACCGTGTCATTCTGTCAGTTTGTCTGTCCGTCCGTAACCCGTTTGTGAAAATTGGTGATAGTGACTTAACCGATTGGAATATTTAAATAATTTTTGGCATACTGATAGATATCAATGAGATCTAACCAATGAACTTGCCAAATATTACATTCCATTTAGTATAGCCTCGCCGAGGCGAAAAATGTGAAAATTTTCGAACTGCTTCTCCTCGGAAACCGTTGGGCCGATTGAAGTCAAATTTCATATGGAGCCTCTATGGGATGGGTAAAACCAAAATTTGCTCATGGGGTCCAGGTCACATGACCAAAATGGCCGCCAAGCCTTATATGGTAAAAAACCTTCAAAATTTGTCTTCTCCAGAACCACTGGGCAGATTTCCACGAAACTTGATAAATAGCATCTGGGACGTAGGCCCATCATAAAGTGCTAAAATGGTGACCCTGGGTTGACCCTGACATTCTTTGTGCCTAGGTCAAACTTTGACACATATGCTTTTGTATTGGAAAAGTAAGAATGCATTTTATCCTGCAAACGATTCAGAATACAGTACTAAAGTATAAGATATATTTTTGCTCCTTACGATAAGGCGCATTTATTGGGGGAACCGTTTTAGGTCCAGGTCACATGACCAAAATGGCCACCATACCCATATATGGTAACACTCATAAAGCTTAAAGCATCCGCCTGGTCGTGCACTTCAGCTGAAGCACTGGTTTGACATAGTTACGGTCGTTAACAATTTCCATTAAATGTTTTTTGGACACTTATTCCTTTTCTGAAAGGAATATATGCATAAACTTTGCTGACATATAGACCACTATAGGAAGCATGTATTATATTGTTAATTGGCAAAATACGTTAACATATTTGACAGTTATAGCCATTAACAATTTCAATTTAATACTTTTCATAACCCGTCTCACGAGTAATTTTTCACGAATTTTTTTTTTTTTTTTCAAATTTTGCACACATGTTTATTTCGGGAACGAAGGTATGTGATTGTTAATGGGTAAAAATCCGTTAACTTTTGACAGAGTTACGGCCCTTTTTAGTTCAGAATAAGGGTTTTTTTTTTTTTTTTTTGGGGGGGGGGGGGGTGGCGTTTTTGCGATCAATAACTTAAACATCTTTTCACGGATTTTCTTAAAATTTTAAAACACTTAAGGACACATATTATTGCCAAAGACAGTCACTCTGCTTTTCTGGTTATTGTATTATCTGCCCTTTTGATATATGTAGTTCCTTTACTATATGGAATGCCTTAATGCATTTTTAAAGGATAACTACAACACTAAAGTACTACTATTATGTCCAAGGTTATTACCATATTGGCCTGCAGTGGTGGGGTATCGTACAGTGTTAGTGTGCTTTATTTGTTCTGTGTTTTGGGGAGTTTTCTATTATTCGATGACTTGAGATGGCTGTGATCATAGTTTTCCTTAGGTAACTCTTTATTGTATTCAGCAGGTTGTCCATTATAATTATGGATTGATTAGCTTCTTCATGACTCTGGAGACAACTAAGGAAATGTTATTCTTGCACACCAGACAAGGAAATCCGTGATTTTACCCTGGGATAGAAATTTATGTTCTGACCCTGGTATTCCGAACCAAAATCGAATATAATCGCGTGTTTGATAAATGCACTGGTTGATTACGACCTCGTATGCGCCGCCGTTAAGGTTGACGTCACAGCAACGTCACTAAACTTTCCTGCAGTGTCAACACAATATGGCGGACGATCGTAATCGAAGTGACTGTAGCATTAAAAATCCGCTTTAAGAAATGGAAGGTATGCAAGAAAAAGAATCCAATATGGGTGTGAGGGGTGGATAGAAAAATCCGTCCCTCGGGATCACTGTCCGGCATCAGTCGGCAAGCCTCATGATGCCGGACAGTGTCCCACGGGACGGATTTTTCCATCCACCCCTCACACCCATATTGGATTCTTATAATATTCTTGCATGATATATTGTTGCATATGACCATGCTCAATAAAACAGAGATTAAATGAAATTGTCGAAAAAGTTAAGTTTCATTTTTTTTCTGAAGACGTACTAATAGAAACTGTAGAAAATGATGATGACAGTTACTTATTTTATATGAATACTTGTTTAAGCTACTCAAGGTTCTTTGGAAAGTGCTGTGAATATCTATTTCTGGTCATACGAGATCACTTAGTTCATTACTGAATATAGAAGAAACAAAAACATGGCAATTCAGGAAAGGCCGCGATAAAAGAAAACAGCCATTTCAAGCCATCGAAATTAGAAAAAAAAATAGAGTTAGTGACATGAACACATACATACATTATAAATTATGTCGTTCATCTAAACACAACTGGCAATGCGCAAAATATGACACAGATATCCCCGTCCAGGGGCCTTCCTGACCCTGAAACAAGCATTTTGAAAAAAAAAAAAAACACACACACACATACAAAAAAAAAAACTGAAGTTAAAAGGGCCATAACTCCCATGATAACTGGTGACTTCTACCCAAAATAGAGTTTAATCTTTATTTTATGATTATATACCTCTGTATAAAGTATGAATCCAAACAAGATCTACTAATCTTTTCAAATGATATCAAACTGAAACCAATTTTTCAAATAAAGTCTAAAAAGGAGCATAACTCCTACAATAATCAGTAGATTTAACCTTAAGCAGGATTTGACGTATATTTTATGATTATATACCTGTGCATAAAATATGAAACCAATGTACCAACCTATGTATTTTATGATTATATACATGTTTATCAAATATGAATCCAATCTATTTATTAACAAATGATCTTTTATTTTACAGAACAAACACTTACCTGAAATGCAAAAAAGTGTTCCATAAAATCCATGCCAAAAACAAACTTGGCCCCGGCATTTGTATGTCCCAGATACTCTGTAACCCTGTCTCCAAGCCAGTCAAATGCATCATAGCCCCACTGAGTTCGGAGTACAATCAAACCAAATATTAGTTGTAATATCATTCCCCATAAGACAGGCCGCCAAGTCACCTAACAAAATAAGAACACCGCTATATAATATTGAAGAAAGATAGGCCTACAGAATTTCGTGCAATGATTCTTTCAAGATATGTCACTAAATTACATACAATTATTCTTCCTGGTCAGATTCAGAGTGTCATCTGAAATAAAACTTGCATTTTTAACCATACATGGTTTTAACGCTTATCACTCTGGGTGAAAAATTCAGCAGACGGTATTTTAATATTATTTTACCCAGAAAACAGATTTTTGAATTTTTACGCAAATTGCCTCCATTGGCGACAATTTGCATAAAAAAGCCATATCAGTTTTCAGGGAACAAAATTGTTTTGTTTGATTTGTGGTTTACTTTATGGAATGCCTTAATGTCCCAGGCAACACTGTTAAGGTCATTTTGGAGACGTTGCTTCCACTTTTGTTGGACTTTTACCCGACATTGAGATGAAATGACATCTCAAGCCCTGTCGCCCAATGAAACCAATAGGGTTTATTAGCATGGACGGTCCGCCTCGCACCGCGGTTCCTGGACAGGCTTAGATCCTCTAAGCGGTTTACTAGTACTAGTGCGCGGGCCGGATTCAGCTCTGCGTGGAAGCATCATGCAGCCCATATATTTCTTCAAGCCCCTCTGGGCGGGGGCCGCAGGGAACAAAATAAGAAAAATATCACCAGTGTTTTTTTTTTTTTTTTTTGTCATTTATTTTATTTGGGGTTTAGCGTCCCCGTCAACACTGTCAACAACATTTTGGAGACGTTGCTTCCAGTTTTGTGGGACTTTTACCCGACATTGAGATGAAATGACTTCTCAAGCCCTGTCACCCAATGAAGCCAATAGGGTCCGACTGGCACCGCTTTGCATGGGCAGGCTTAGATCCGCTAAGCGGTCTGTTTCACCTCTGCGTGGAAGCATCATGCAGCCCATCTATTTCTTCAAGCACCATCATCAGTTTGTCGTCTGCTGATTTAGCCCAGAGCGTGCTGAAGATTAATTAATAGACACAATCTTTAATGTTGCCTTTACTCTTGCTTGAATAATAATAATAATAATAATAATAACTTTATTTCAAGAAGATAACATATTTGGCACGAGTGCCACATGTGGTCCTCATTGTAACGTTTACATGTGCGCATGTATGCATTGTAGATAAAAGGATACAAACTGAATATAAAACATTTTCACAAATATATACATTAAACGTTAAAAGGACATTGACTATCAGGGTGTGGGCGAGGCGCGCGTGGCGGAAACCAATGTCCAAACAGCACGCCCCTACTCCCATACCAGTTTGATAGTCCCTAAAATCGCAGATACGCTCTCTTTGTTTAGCAAAAATTAGAATATTGATATTTTAACTTAAACGTAACGTTAGCATTTTACTCCACAGGTCGCAGGCTTGTCCATTCGAGCCACCTTAAGCAAAAAGCTCCGACGCGTGGGAGAAAGGCCACACGTACCAAGGCATCAAAAAGGTAGAATGTCGAAAGAGGGGACGTGAAAGAATGAGGCGGGACCCGATTAAGACCAAATACAAATACATTATATTTAACACTTTGTATGGCGTTCGCCTTAACTCATGATCCAAAAAGTTCTTTTT
The DNA here is from genome assembly GCA_963580285.1 of Lucinisca nassula. Taxonomy (NCBI): domain Eukaryota; kingdom Metazoa; phylum Mollusca; class Bivalvia; order Lucinida; family Lucinidae; genus Lucinisca; species Lucinisca nassula. The sequence goes on along the minus strand of OY757018.1, from coordinate 51,211,024 downwards.
AGATCGTAAGTAGAGTAGAATTTTATTTGCACATGAATAGACAGGGCATACAAGTTGGTTTATAGTTTGAGCATAAAAAAAGAAAAGTAGTGCATACAGTATTCTGAAAAAAGTAATTCCTACAATCAAGACACCATTACATTGTGTAGATAGAGTCGAATTTCAAAGACTCGAACGCCTTTGGTAAATCTGTTCGAGACAGGGGCAGCCCTAGAGGGCAATCATAGGGTCAATAATGATGATGATTTCGCAATATGATAAGATATTCGTCCGACAAAGTGTATTTTTTTCATATTTCCAAAACGGCTATGTTTCGTATGATCTGCGATATTTCCAAATACAGGTTGTTGGCGCTCGTTAGAACCGCCTCATTGAGGTTGAGGCGGACTCTAACGAGAACCCACAATCTATGTCTTGGCGCAGAAATAAGAAAATTGATGTATACCCCTGTAAACCCCAGTTTTCTCTATATAAAGTATATAGAGTTTAGAGGGGTGTTCATTACATGGTGATATTGTTTCGATCTTTAAAATAAAGGAATGTTGTGTGTACTCATTAGAATCGTCTCAATGAGGCCATTCGGCCGAGTACACACGACATACCATTTTCAAGATAAATTAGGAAAATCACTCTCTACATTAGTGTAACATATGGATACACCGGCCCGCCCAATCGGGCCTTGAAGAAATGGATGGGCTGCATGATGCTTCCACGCAGAGCTGAAACCGACCGCACACGAGTACTGGTACGCATAGAAGATCTAACCCTGCCCAGGCAAAGCGGTGCGACTCGGACCTCCATGCTTATAAAGCCTATCGGTTTCATCAGGCGACAGGTCTTGAGATGTCATTTCATCTCAGTGTCGGGTAAAAGTCCCACAAAATTGGAAGCAACGTCTCCAATACAGTGTTGCACGGGGTCGTTAAACCTCAAATCAAACAAAACAAACATATAGATATCTGGAGGTTCGAAAACAATTTTCTAGGAAATCAAATGCGAGGTAAAATTTGCCATGGTTAACGAGTCACCTGTCTTAATGTCATTGAAGTTTCGCTTTAAGAAGTGAATTTTATATTTCTGCTGTTCATGAAAGTATGAACGCGGTGGGTCGTATGCAAAGTAAATTATTCCCGAATGGGTTCATGTAAACTTTGCTAGCGTCCCGCTTTCGTTCATACTTTCATGAAAAGCATAAATAAATAACTTTATTTTTATATTTACATTCTTTGCTCCTCATCACTGGGCGAAAATGCTTATATGGTAAACTTTTAGAGTTGAAAAACATTTACACGCTGTTTTTCTACAAAGAGCGGAATAGCTAGTTTAGTTTAAACGTATTTTATTGCATCAGAACATGACAAAACATGCATGCAATGGGGTTGGGTCACACGTTCTCACAACATTATTAACGACCCTTTCCCTACATAGTAACATCATCAAAATTACAGGTACGCGACAATGACATAAATTATCAACATTTATACTTTAGCAGTATGTGGTAAAGTGTGAGTGTTTCAGTTTTACGTCCCACCAACAGCTAAGGTCATGCGGAGACGGGACCTCGGTTTAAAGACTCATCCGAAAGTCTGGAGAAGCCCGGGATCGAACCTGCGACCCCTGGTTTACAAGGCGAGTAGCGTAACCACTCGACCACGGAGGCTTCTAGAGTATGTGGTAAAATAATTAAATAAATAAATAAATAAAGTGTGTGTCTATACAGAATGGTTGTGGTTTGGTAATTCAGCAGTATAATAAAGATCATCACGCATACATGATTCGATGCATAATCTCAAAAGTTATTGGAAAATCTACCAGTATTCTTGATGTATGTATATACAGCATTGAAAATAACCATGTTCTCCTCGAATGGTAGCTGTGTAATACCATAAAGTAAAATATATAAAATAAGAGGATGAAAGTTTAGAGTTTCGGTAAACAAATTTACTCGCTGATTTACATATTTCGGACAACGAAAAAAGTAGTGCTCAGCATCCTCATTTTCTAACTTACATTGACAAACAGGATTGATTAATAAATGGTTAGTGTATAAGTCACTGAACAAGTAACTAGATTTGTTACTTAATCTAGCATGCATTACAGATAAAAATATATCACCTTGAATATAATATTTTGGTACTCCCTCTGTAATTGAATAATGACTTTTTATTGCATATTTAAAAGAATTAAGAGAAGAGCTACTGCGTAAATTCTCATCCAAGCCGTTCCATAATGACAGAGAAGATGGTATACAAGAATTTAGAAATAGCTCTGTTCTGCAGAAAGGAATAGAGATGTTACTATGGTTTCTGAGTGGATAATTAGTGGTTCTCTTATAGCAGGAGGAATGAGATCAGCAATATACGAGGGGACTTGCCCATTAAATGATCTGTTCATGAAATATAGTTTCTGTTTTTTACGTCTCTCCGATAAAGGAAGTCCACCCACATTCTTTGTATAATAACTCAAGTGAAATAGACATTGTCAGTCCAGTTACAATTCTGGCCGCTTCATTTTGTAATTTTTCCAAAGCATTAGAATCTTTCTCTGTGCAACCATCCCATACTAAAGAGGAGTATTCAACTATCGGTAGTACATATGAGTTATAAATTTGATTTAAGGTTATTCTATTTAGCGTGAATTCTCATAATACCAACAACTTTTGCCGCACTATTTAAAATATTATCAATATGTGTATGCCACTTACAATTGCTGCTAAGCGTCAAACCTAGATGTTTGTGATTATCTACAAATTTATTTTCAGTGTCGTTGAATATTAACTTTGGAAAATTTTCAAACCCCTTTTAAGTAAAAAGCATTGCTTCTGTTTTCAGCGGATTGAACTGTACAAGCCACTGTTTTGTCCATGCAACTAAAATGTGAAGATCATGGTTATTAATACCTTCAATATCAGCAGTACTAGATTCTGAATGAAACGAAGAACTATCATCTGCAAATAACCTTGTCAAACTTAGCAGCGACTCAGATATGTCATTCACGTATATTAAACATAATAGTGGGCCCAACACGGACCCTTGAGGAACTCCAGCATTGATATTTTTAAAATCAGACATACACGACTTGATACTCTTTGTTTCGCATCAGATAGATAATCTGATAGCCAATTAAGTAAATCGCCACCGAAGCCATACTGGCGTAATGTAAAAATATGTCCCTTGTGCCAAACCCTGTCAAATGCGTTGGAAACATCACAAAATACCATGCAATAATATTGTTTATTGTCTATGGCCTAACATATATGATGAAAGATATCAATCAACTGAAATGTTGTTGAATGGCTAGGTAAGAAACCCGATTGGTATTTATATATTAAGTTATTTTCAATTAGAAAGTTATGCATATTTTTGAATGCAATTTTCCTACACCACTTAGTAAATTAACAGGACGAAAATTAGATGGCTCTTGAGTTATCACCATTTTCTTTTTGGCAGCGGAATAAGATTCGAATGTTTCCATATATCTGAAAATTTACCTTCTCTAAATGATCTATTAAATAAGATGCTCAGCGGTATTGAAACTTCCTTAGCTACTGGTTTAAACGTTTTATTACAAATTCCATCCGATCCCTTAGCTTTATTTTGGATTCAAGATCTCAATCAACGTTTAGATTCCATCAGGTGTACATGAAATATTTAATAATTTATTTACACTTTTTATCTCAAAGGGTGATAAAGAACAGTTATCATCGTTTAATGTCGAAACGGAAGTAAAGTATTCATTCAAACATTCAGCTTTTTCCTTATCCGTATAGTAATAATCATTTTGGCCATTTGGGGAAAATACTTTAAGGGGAGGTATATAGCTTGTGGTGCTTTTATTCTTAACAAAATGCCTTATTGTGATCCAAAACTGTGGGGTCGATTTAAGCCCCCCAGTGGAAATCTTTCACTGACCGTTCCAAGGCGGCTCTTCTGTGGCGATTTATTTATATTGTTGTTTGTTACTTACTGTGTGTATCACTTGTGTCTTTTGGTTTTGGATGGCCATATGGCCATTTTGTGGGAAAGTAACTGTCCTTATGGCCTTCCTTTGTTTAGGTTTCCATTATGGTCTGGTCGTTTAATGTTTGTATTTCTTTCCCTTTGGTGTCTTTTATGGGTGGAGTAAGTTAATTGTATCAATTCCTGATCTTTGTTTTACTTCTACTTTTTATCATTACTGTAGAACAACGGAACAGCGCTGACGTCACCAACACCCATTGAGAACCATGGTTTAGGCTGACGTCATTTGACGTCGCTAAAATCACGGAAGTATGAACTACATAGTTTTCTATAGGTTTACATTAGACGTTACACTGGAAATTTAAATATATAAAATTGTACTGTAGTCAATTAGCAAAACAGAAAAGGACGGAGTCCTAAACATTAATAACTCCTGAAACTTCAAACATACCTGCATTGGATCCTTCGAGAAAAATAAAGTAACTGCTACAATGACTAGAAGTCCAAGGGCCGATATAAAACTCTCTGGACGACGCAAGGCTGTATCAATTATAATAAATAAAATCACAGCGTACCCGACTGATACTGTCAAAATACTGAAATAAGACGAAAATTAAGACGAAAAATAGGATTAAAATACTAAAGTGGCACTAATATTATGTTCCGTACAAGTGAGTGAACTTGGCTTGGAGTTCGGAGTTTGGGGTATGACATTCACTAATAAGTTTGGTTTTCAAAACACATCACGAAAACACACTATATAACTGGGATTTACAGGGGTAAACCTTATTTTCTTATTTCTGCAGTAAAATTTTGATTGTGGGTACTCGTTAGAACCGCCTCATCGAGGCGGTTCTAACGGGTACCCACAATCTATATTTTGAGCAGAAATAAGAAAAATATCACAATTTTTCATCTAAAAATTTTCGTTTTTTTTTTCGTGGTAATGTTTGCAATGTATTTGTATAGACGTGTTTTCGTAATAAGAAGTGTTTTCACAAACAAGCATTGTATTCACTTCCAAGCGTAGCTTTCAATACCAAGCTGCTATTCAACCCCAAGCTAGTTTCGGCCAATTAGGCCTCACCATTGACCCTCAAATATTTCTTTAATTGCGCGGTGAAATCAATGATCCCAAAGGACTAGAAAATATAACTCACACTATGATGAAGGTTAGGAAAACTTTTTTACGGCCGCCACACAGTCCGTTAACACCAGCTGTGGTGAAGTCAAATGTTCTGAAAAAAAAATCAACAGCCTGGTATTGAACACCAGTCCTCATTTTGGATTCCAGTGTCGGTGCTGAATACCAGGCTTGGGATTAGCTACTAACTTTGAATCTGAATACCAGTAGACATTCTATTTATTCTGTTTAAGCGTGTATTAACCCTTGGCCTGCTGAGCCCAGATATGTCTTATCTTTCAAACAATGAAGATTCATATCAGATGGCTTCTGAAGAAGCCATGTGATCATGATCTTCAATGTTAGTGATCCAGTTCATGAATTTGTAGCAATAATTTGAATCAAGTAATCTGACTGGTTGATAATCGGTAGTGGGTGTGGCATATAGATATTCAGCAGGTCAAGGGTTAAGTTACGAAAAGGTTCTGGATCAAGTTCACACATTTAACCTAAGCTGACCGCCAAAGGGTATACCCACCCTGGGATTGAATACCAGATTAGTATCGACAAGTAAGACTTGGGATTGAATTCAAAGCTTAGGAAGCAATACCAACATTGCTTGTGAAGCCCATTCTTGTTTGTGAAATGAATGTCATTCTCCAAACTCCAAACTCCGAGCTAAGTTGCACACTTGTTCCCGTACTGTAGTCTAGAATGCGGGTGGTCGTTGAAGGCGGCTCGTATAAGAGCATGCCTGAAGTGGACGCACAGCAAGACATATCAGAAGACGTACAACTACATGCAGTATATACTATAAGATGACCCCATGTCTGGAAAGAATCCTCGCGTTTCGCTCTTCAACCATATAAAACTGAAGTTTCAAGGAAATATCAAAGAGCAGATCCTATGTGTGACTGAAATTTGATATCTGCTTCAAATAAAATACATGTATTGTTTAAATCAAGTATCTCACTTCTGTCTCAACAAATTAAATAAGTACTTTTTTAGTGTAGCACGAAATGAAATGTGTGTTTTTTTAAAGAAATTTATTACACATGCCCCTTAGCTATTAAAGTACATGTAATTTAGGTCGTAGTACCAAAGCGTTAATCCAAAATCATTAATCCATAGACAAATGCCAAATATCAATGTTCAGACCAACAGACATGGAAAAGTACAGTAAAATTCCGCTATTCAGACCACTGAAAAACTGAGACTAATTCTGATTTAAAAAGCTTCTTTAGAAAGTTTCAGTTATTCTTTCTTTGTGTTTTCTGCATTCAGTATCCTCTGGTCAGAGGCCACCTTTGGGACTGTTCAAAAATGGTCTTTTTAACAGTCCTAAAGGTGGTCTTTATATAGGAATTTTACTGTAGTTTTGGTTTGACTTACAAAGAAATGAACCTCCTGTATCTGTGTATCTGGGCAGCAATAGGACGGAATCCTTGACCTATCTTCCGACCACAGAGTTTCTTTAAAAAGTGGTATACCGTACCCACAATGACGAGAACTGTTAGAACAAGAAGTCGAATAGAGGGCTCATCTCCAAACCGATGGCTGAAAATATTTCAGTTTTAAAAAGGACAACTTCTAAAACATCAGGAAAACACGTCTATATAATGTTGACCCCCCTTGAACCCCATTTTTATACAGCAAAACTGGGGGTTTCAGGGATATAACTTATTTTTCTTATTTCTGCTCTAAAATATAGATTGTTGGTACTCGTTAGAACCGCCTCTCGTTAGAACCGCCTCATCGAGGCGGTTCTAACGAGTACCAACAAATTATATTTTGAGCAGGAATAAGAAAAATATCACAATTTTTCATCTTAAAATTTTCGTTTTATTTTCGGCGATAAAGGTGGTAATGTATTTGTATAATGCTAACAAAGCGATCAGAATTTACTGACATCTGTGCACTTGTCCAGCCTTGGCTACTGTATGAGGAGTTGCGGAGGCACGAGCTGTGTCATGAAGAGTGACCGCAAACAAGGACAAGGGCAAAACTATACTAGTTCCCCTGCCGCCACTTTGTGGCGAGGGCATTATATAAAACAAACAAACAAAAAAACTACACCTATATATTTATTTTATTTGTAGTGTGGAAGCTCGTTTTCCGTTTTTGTTTTGTGTTGTATTCAAAATTGTCATTTTGCAATTTTTGTTTCACGGCGATAATGCATTTTGTTTAGATTAAAAACTGTAGATTTTTGCCCAAACATTAATAACAATCAGTCTGCCAATGGAAAGTGATGATAGATGATGACGTAAATTTTGACATTATCCAGTCAGACGTCGCGTTACATTTGCAAATGCATCAGAACTAGCTATAACGATAATATGAGTCGCGATACGCGAAAACGTATTTCAGCCTAAGTACACACGCTTAAACGACAGGATGTCAATCACAACCATTGTCGTCTGCTGGTACTTTGGCAGTCATTGATTCAAACAGTATAGACCAGATGATTGTTGTCTGGTCTGTATAAGTCCAAACATTTTCTTCTGAAAAATTATAAGCCGTCATGCATCTCTCTCTCTCTCTCTCTCTCTCTCTCTCTCTCTCTCTCTCTCTCTCTCTCTCTCTCTCTCTCTCTCTCTCTCTCTCTCTCTCTCTATCTACCGAAATACCTACCTAAATGCAAGGCAGATGTAAACAAACCACAGTATACACAGAATAGCAATGACAGTCCTCCAGAATTTAGTCCTGTGTCTTTTATAAGTGTACTGCGCTGTGAGTCGCAAGTAGATTATAGCTTGAACAGGCGAGATACGGCCGAAAAATGTAAAAACTGGAGAACAGCGGATTAAAGGATCATCATTGTCTTGTCCCATGTCTACGACTTCATCCTGAAAGTACGATGAAAACTTTCGAGTAGCAATCAGGGCCAAGTTGTTCAAAGCATCGTTAGCATAGCGGGCTCGTTAGCGGCCATATTGTTAACTGTTCCTGCAAGTTCAACATCTAAAATTTTGGTATTTTTTCTGAAAAAAAAAAACATTTTTCAGCAAAAATATTAGCATATTTGCCATATTAAATGATCAAAGTTTTAACTATACATTAACTAACGAGCAACTTTTTTATGCTCAACTTACTTAAATATGAAATTGTTGCTGCTCATAAAGAGCTGTTAGCATTTTAAAAGTTTATGAACAAGTTAAACAACATTCTTTGCTGACCCAAGGAGGAATTTTGACTCATTTGTTTGTATTCCTTCGCAGTGATGAGTTATTAATTTCATGGTTAAATGAGTTGATCATGAAAAAGGTTTTTTAAAACTGGGTTCAAACTTTTGCTGTTTAAATTCAAAAGCCGCATAGGTGCTACATTACGTTATTGGACTGCTATCTTTTGGTAGTCGTCGTGAAATCTTCATTGGGCGACAGGGCTTGATATGTCATTTCATCTCAATTTCGGGTAAAAGTACCACAAAACTGGAAGCAACGTCTCCAAAAGGACCTTTATATATGGTGTTGATGGGAACGTTAAACATCAAATTAAACAAACCAATCAAATCGTCGTGAAATCACTATAAATAAAAATAAAATTAAATACATTCTAGGGCTATCACGACGGCTTCATGACATTATACGCCAATAACCATGTGTTTTAAACGTGTGGCTGTGTTTTATGACATAGAAAATATTGCACGAGTCTCTGGCGAGTTTCATAAATTTCATATTAAATGACCACGGATGTGAGATTATGTTTATCGTATAACGATCTTAAATCGTAATCAACGGCGTCATGACGTTACGCGCCAGTATAAATGAAATTAAGACTTTTTCAGCCTGCGTTTGAAAACTCAGCTGATTGGATTAATACAAACTTTAGCCTGTAGTAGCAATAACGAATCAAAGCACTGAGAGTAGGCCTACTGACGAGTCAATTGTCTCTGAGTGTAGGTCGGAGAAATAGTCTTGTACTGTGATTTAAACTTTCATTAAACCATAAAATTCGGGGTTTTAAGCAAATAGTGCAGATTTTGGTCAGGCGCCGCGTTCTTTGGTGTCTTGTCGAGGTCTATATTATTTTCCAAGCCCAACCTATGATTCCAAAATAACACTCTTACGCAACACTCTGACCTCACTGCGGCTATTTTGTATACAAAATCTCATTCCGACAAGTCAGTGCAATTCAAGTGGACTTATCCACTGAAGAGCCTTTCTGCTTAGTAACATTGGGTCGATTTACAAACATTCGACCGAAAAATAGCCGAGCTATTTGTTCCACTATGAGGTCAGAGTGTTGCGTATATATTAGAGTCATGTGTTTGGTTTGACAAACAGTGTAGACCCAGATCAGACACCACAGAAGGCGGAGTTTGATTCGTGTCTACACTGTTTTCATTAGGTACAAGAACTTAAGGATATACCGAAACAGTCCAAGTCTCTTCCCAGCCTGCACTCAGCGACAATGGACCAATCCGTGCTGCCAGTGCTTTGATTTATTTACCCTCAAACCCTCTCAGTCTTGTGTTTCTGGAGTGCACTCTGTCACAACTGAAGTTGGGCACATCCATTCTACTAAATAGGGCGTCTAGCTGTCTTAAAGACCACTGTTGAACAGTCCCAAAGGTGGTCTTCATATAGGCATTTTACTATTTATCCCGATAAGATTGCTCAGAGCTTTCACATCAGGATCTACACCGTTTGCAAGTATCTGTTTGTTTGTTTGTTTGTTTGTATTGGAGTTTAACAGTCCACTCAACACTATTTTAGGTCATTTTTGAGCCGGTCAGTTTACCTATCCACACTTTTCCTGGGTAGGCTTGTACGTAAGAGGTTAACCAGTACAGTGCACATTCTTTCGCCAGAAACTGACAACTGCCCTTCTTGAAACAGCGGAAGGGAGAGAATGACCGTTGCAAGTATTTGTACCGGGCTTAAGGGGTTGTAAGAAGCAGGCTTAATTAATATTACAAAGAGACCTACATTGGACTCGAAAGGGATAATTTGAAACCGTAGATTGTACATTCTATGTAGGAATAGGCCTACTGTAATCTCTTTCAACAATTTTAACACTAGATTTCAATTTTGAGACAATTCCACAATTAAATATCAGGAATGCACAAAGTGAAATTAAAACAATCATCAAAACCGCACACCCTTTCGATTATAGAAAAGAAAATATACATTAAATTGACAGCACTGATTTTAACTGAGACTTAAACCTTTAAGCAAATAGTGTAGACCCTGAGCAGCCGGTTTTTGTCATATGCAATGTAACGTCGATAAAAACAGCGCGACTATTAATAATTTCTACTAATAACATAACCTTGGTATCCCCAAATCAATGATAGTCACGTGGACATCAGAACTTATTCAGTTTCTGTCCTTTATAACTTTGGATTGATTTAAAAACAAACCCCCAAAAACTAATTCTAACACAGCGCGCCTATATAGGCAATGCAAAATAACGCTGTTTTATTCTGCAACAAATCACAGCTCGGAAGAGCGTGACGTGTGACGTCATTAAAACTGCAAATTTATGACGTCACTAGTCGATTTACTGGACGTTAGACGGTGTAACGTCATTTTCTCGCATCGAAAACGTTAGAAAAGGATATAAATGCATGTGTTTCAGTCGATAATTTTAGCGGCATTTCTTCTAACAATGGTGAAAAGTAGTAAGGGCGCCTCTTTAGCCCCACGAACTGCGCATGCGCAGCATTTGTATAACTTCCGGTGAAACGTAAGCGAAACGATTAGATGACGAAACTACCCTAAATATCGGACGAATGTTCGAATGACGTAACTCGAGGTAATTACGCCGTAAGTATCCTAAATTTTGAGGCGAAAGATGTTCCCGCGGATTGGCGCAGTTCGCCGTCCCCGATCTGGTCGGGGTGATCGGGGTCTACCCCGTTCGCTCGAGCGCTCCTATCCCAATATTTAGGGAGATACTACCCTGTATAGTATCGATGAAATTAAGTCTCTCACCCGCAAACCAATTATCGCCTCGAAAACCGGGAAACAATGGAAGGTGTTGGAAGAGCTCGACTCGATGCGAGAAACTAGTAATGGACCGCGTCCCGGGAAAAAAAAAGTTTGGTTCGTTCGATTTGAGGTTTCACGTCCCCGTCAACGCCGTATAGATCATTTTGGGAGGCGTTGCTTCCAGTAGCGCGAGACCTTTTCCGGACATATCTACGACATTTGTATCTCGGAGAATCTTTCTCGGCTACGGAATTTATACGGATATCGCGGGGGCGTAGCCAGTATGCATTATGAGAGTGGAGCGTAAAATGAGAAGCAAATGATGATAGGATTTTTGATCAGCTGTAATTACCCTAAAAATTGGGGCACCTGAAGGGAGGTCACCGTAAATATCCTAAAGTTTGATCTCAAGCGATGTAGCAAACGTGTTCTGGTGGAATAGTGGAATGACAAACAGTGCAGACCCTGGTCAGGGTGATCGGGATCTACACCGTTTTTTTCTGTCCCAATATTTAGGGTAATACTACCCGGTGCAGTCCTGCGATATTGACAAATCGATTGTCTCCGACACTCAGTGCGAAACGCTTATCGCCTTTAAACTAGAAAACAATGAAACTCGCTGGAAGATAGCGTTTAGAAGGCTGATGTTGTCGTTTAAATTTCTAAACACGCTCGCTTCCGAATGGACCGCGTCCCGGGAAAAAAAAAGTTTGGTTCGTTCGATTTGAGGTTTCACGTCCCCGTCAACGCCGTATAGATCATTTTGGGGACGTTGCTTCCAGTCGCGCGACATTATTTTCCTTATTACTGCTCCAAGACATAGGTTATGGGTACTCGTGAGAACCGCCTCGGCGAGGCTATTCTAACATATATCTACAACATTTGTATCTCGGAGAATTTTTTTCTTGGCTATGTAATTTATACAAGCATTTCCTATCAAGCTGATCAGATCAATGCTTAGTTTTGAGGATTTCTACCATTTAAATTATCGTTATAAAGAGTGTGCCGCTATAACGAATGTCGGTATAAAGTGGGTTGACTGAGGGCATAGCGGAAATATACGCGCTCGATCGGGGTTAGCTCCGTTTGGTCAGGGGCAGTCGGTCAGCCGTTAACGCAAATTGTTGCGCGTGTTAAACGAAACGACGTCGTTTTAACGTTGTACGCGCGGCGTGTGCCAGTGCACGGCAGCAGCAGTCTTCCATCCCAACATTTAGGATATTACTACTGACAGGTGCAGTCGCAGAGAAAGTCATCTTAATTAGTTCCCGCGTTACATCATAATAACAACGCCTTGACCATTATAATGGCGGCGTTTATCAATAATCAAAAACTAGTTGCCAAGCAACATTCCGAATGTGTCGAAAATCGGCCAATGGGAGACGATAGCCTCGTTTTGATTTCAGCTTCCTCGTAAGAACGCGCACGTCCGTCCTAACGTTTTAATATCGTTTTAGCAGTTGAGTGATAAAGATGGAAAGTGTTGTTAATTTCGAACTCGCGCTGGATTTTGTAAGAGAACAAATAGAAATGGACGAAGCATCAAATGCTTTAAGTTTTGATGACGAAATGGACACACTGGCGCAGTCCTGTGTTGAAGATGGCGAATGGTCGGGGCAGGTAAGAATTTTAATTATCTTTTCCATGTTTCATATACGTTCCATCACGAAAACACGCCCAAAATGATTTCGGTCCCTAGAACCCCCCTCTTTTATTTACTAAAACTGGGGTTTTGCAGGGGTATACATTATTTTTCTTATTTCGGATCTTAAACATAGATCGTGGATACTCGATAGAACCGCCTCATCGAAACGGTCCTACCAAGCCCCCACGATCTATGTTTTAGCAAAAAATAAAGAAATCTCCATATTTTTTTCATCTTAAAATTTACTTTTCTTTTTTTTTTCGGCGTTATAATTCGCGGTGTAATTGTATAGGCGTGTTTTCGTAATGTATTGTGTTAAAATTCCCGGGTTAAAACTATATGGCTTTCAACTGTATTTAATATGCATTTAAAAACGCGTCTCTTAGACTTGGTCGGGGAAAGGTAAGAATTGTAATTAACTTTTCTCTGTTTCGCGAAAACACGCCTGAAAATTTCGACCCCTTGAAACCCCGCTTTTATTTAGGAAAACTGGGATTTGTAGGGGTATACATTATTGTTCTTATTTCGGATCTTAAACATAGATTGTGGGTACTCGAAAGAACCGCATCATCGAGACGGTCTCGCCAAGCCCCCACAATATTTTTATTTTTATCACTATTATAATTATCATTATTATTTTTATCGTTATTATTATTATTATTACAGATGGAAGAAAGGGATGAGACAGTGCTCGTGATTGAAGATGGAGATTTAAGTCAGGATATACGGGTAAATTTCTGTTCTTTTGATAAATTACTTTTCATTTACAACACACGTTCTGATTGAAAAAAAAAAATATATATATTAGATGGTGTCCTGTCCTTTCTGTATTTAACATCTAATCCATTACAAAAAACATGCCTATACAAATACATTTTTTCTGCTTATATGGATTTTTTAAGATGAAAAATTGTGCTATTTTTCTTATTTCTGCTCAAAACATAGATTGTGGGGACTCGATAGAACTGCTTTCGACATGGCGGTTCTATCGATTTCTGTTTATTTAATAAATCGCTTTACTGTTGTTGTTTTTTTTTCAAACATTCGTCCTGATAAAAAATATTAGATGGTATATTGTATCAGGTCTTTTCTTTACTTTTCGTTTAAAAAAAAAAATCTAATCACTACATGCACAAACTGTTTCTTTATAGCGGGCTTTAATCAAGATGAGCAATTGTCGTCGTTTTTGTTATTGTTGTAAAAATGTTATATTTTTTCAGATGGAAGAATGGGACACTACGGAGTTGGTTATTGAAGACGGTGAATTGAGCCAAATGGCACAGGTAAATATATTCAATTCTATAAATTAACCACTGTCATACATATTTCTGCTAAAAGAAGTCTGAGCAAAATTGTATTAAACCAACGATTTTATCTTAATTAACGATAATCATGTGCACTAATGTTAAGACATAGTTTTCAAAAATGTCTTTCTTGCATCCATTGTAAAACTGATAATATCATCCATTTTCAGCCATGCGTTATATCAGTTCATTACAATCATTATTATCATTTCAGTTTGAGGAACAGAAAGAAATAAGCGGGGAGCGAGAAGATTCGCATGGAAACTCCGTAGTGCAGGTAAATACTCATTATTTTATTATCATCGTAATCATCATTTTATCAATATTCTTTTCATTATATGTATTAACAGTAGTAGTAATAGTAGTAGTTGTAATAGTAGTAGTAGACGTTGTTGTTGTTTTATTATCATCATTATTATTATTATTATTTATAACCATTATTATTCTTAATATTTTGTTATTGTTATTATTATTTTTATTTACAGTAGTCGAAATAGTAGTATTTGTAGTAGTAGTAGTAGTAGTAGTAGTAGTAGTAGTAGTAGCAGTTAACGTTGTTGTTCTTTTATTATCATCATTGTTATTATTATTATTATTATTTATAACCAGTATTATTCTTAATATTTTGTTATTGTTATTATTTTTATTAACAGTAGTCGAAATATTAGAATGAGCAGTAGTAGTAGTAGTAGTAGTTGGAGTAGGAGTAGTAGTAGTAGTAGAAGTAGTTGCAGGAGTGGTAATTGTAGCTGTAGAAGTAGGAGTAGAAGTAGGAGACGTTGTTGTTGTTGTTGTTGTTTTGTCATTGTTATTATTATCATTATTATTATCGCTTTAATTATTGTTATTATAACTATTATTATTACTATTACGATTATTATTTTTATAATTACAGGTAGGAAGAGGGGATGAGCCTCAGCCGGGACCATCTCACAAACCCGACACCCCACCACCAGCCAATGGACTGAAGTACGAAATTAGAGAGAAATCGAGAAGGACGTACGCCAAAAATGCAGCGGTAGATCGCGGATACCAGGTTAAGATTGACGAACAGCATCACGGAGAAAGACTGGAGGACATCAGAGATGGTTTGCATGAGATGTTCGACCGAGTGTTGAATGAAGCCCGGGGCGCGTTAGCGGGAAACGATTTAGGTCGCGTGATCATTCAACACGAAGGATTGCACGATCCTATCGTAGTTCCCCTACAGCCCTGGGACGACATCAACGCGAACATGGTCATGGAAACCATCGAAAATGTCCTCAACAGTAATAAAAACTTATCCGTTGATGACAGTTTCGACATCTTAATCGGTTCCGTCGATCTACCCAAGGGAGGTGCCCGAAAAAGGATCACGAATCTAAAAGGCGAGACAAATGCATGTAAAATCAAAACCTCTATTGTATCGATTGTAAATAATGATCAGTTGTGTCTGGCAAGAGCCATTTCGGTCAGCTGGGCTAAATTAAACCAATGTACGCCCGAAGAGTGGGCAGAAATTTCTAAAACCCGAGGGAAGAAAAGCAATCGCGAACTCATTTTGCATTATAGGAAAGTGCCCGAAAACTTCTACAAAAAAGTTCGTGCCAAAGACAGGCACGAGCAAACGGATTTGGCAGTAGCCATTAGCCAGCTGGCCGAAGTACCTCTTGACAGACCTGCTAGCTTGAACGATTTAGCGGCATTTGAATCGGTACTCGGAGTGAGGGTGATGGTGGTCAGCGCAAGGCTCGGTAATAAGTTTATTACCAGTCCCAGCACCGATGACCGGCCTTGCGTATACGTTTACCAAGTAGACGATGACCACTTTCATTCAATCACCTCGATTACCGGTTTCTTTTGTTCTAGGTACTTTTGTCAGACCTGTTTGAAGCATTTTGACCATAGGGAAAAGCACCATTGTGATATATTTTGTAGAGTATGTAAGACAGACGATTGCCCCAAAACCGATAAACCGGTCACTTGTCCTGACTGTAACATGCACTGTCGGTCTGACGCGTGTTACGAGCAGCATAAACAAGTACCGGTTTATCAAAAAGGTAAATCTAAGGGGCAACCGCGCGGGCCTTCCCAGTGCGATAAATACTGGAAGTGTCCCTCGTGTTATAAAGTTATTCGAAAAGACAAGAGGAAGACAGAGGAACACCAATGCGGTGAACATCTGTGTTCCTCTTGTCACAAGTATGTGATGGACGATCATCTATGTTATTTAAGATCTACATCGGCAAAGGAAGAATTCATTCCAAAATATATTTTCGCCGATTTCGAATGTAGCCAGGATGAGAGAGCGGAGTGTGAGAATTATCAGCCCTTGAAAAAGAATGATTGTAAAGACTGTCAATCGGAACAGTTATGTAAATCTTGCTCCAAATGTCGCCATTGTAACGCCTCGTGGTGCGGAAAAGCCACACATCGGCCAAACTTTGTCGTGGCTCATTCCGTATGCCCCAATTGTATTAATGATCCTTTGACCCCGAAATCTGTTTGCGAAAAATGCGGTACCCGTTGCCCGGAATGTGATGACAACGAAGACGATGGTCCTTGTCCCGGTAAATGCGGTTTTCGGGAGGTCACTTTTCGAGGAGCGGATACCGCAGAAAAGTTTGGCGAATGGTTGTTTTCCGACCATCATAAATACTTCAAAGTCATTGCCCACAACATGAAAGGCTATGATGGTTACTTTTTGTTAGAGTACCTCATAGACCAATCCATGCGGCCCGATAAAATCATTTATAGCGGTTCGAAAATAATGTACATGACGGTGGAGCGAGATTTACATATCAAGGTGATTGACAGTCTCAACTTCTTGCCCATGAAATTGTCGTCATTACCCGATGCGTTTGGACTGACAGAGTTGAAGAAGGGATGGTTCCCACATTATTTTAATACTTTAGAGAATCAAAATTATGTGGGACCATACCCGGATGCGAAATATTACGGACACAATTTCATGGGTGAGAAAGAGAGAAAGGAATTGTTAGAGTGGTTGAATGATAGAAAGGATGACGTATTTGATTTTAGAAAAGAAATGTTAGAGTATTGTCGTAGCGATGTTGATATATTGAGAAAGGCGTGTTTGAAATTTAGAGAGTTGTTGATGAATGCTACGGGTGTCATGAATGATAGAGATAAATTAGAAAAGAAATGGGACGGGGCCGTGGACCCATTTGACTCAGTTACAATTGCATCGGTATGCATGAACGTTTTCAGAACAAAGTTTATTGAAGAGGAGTGGAAGGTGAAAATAGAAGGGCAAAATGAATGGATTCCCGCCAAAATGTCTGACGGGAAACTATTCATTTTCCGAAGCGACAAATGGGTCCACGAATCCGAACTGAAAGGGGAGAGAGTGGGTGCGAAAGAGTTCGTAAGCACGCCTATCGCGAAAATCCCTCCCGGTGGTTACAACGATCAATATAGTAAAACGTCCATACAGTGGTTGGAGTGGATGTCGCGTGTCGACAATGTCCGCATTCAACACGCTTTGAATACTGGCGAAAAAACCTTACCAGGCACCCGATACAAGTTGGACGGATATTGCGCTGAAACAAACACCGCCTACGAATATCAAGGGTGTCTGTTTCATGGCTGTGTTGAATGCTTCTCGGAAAACAGGGAAGACACGTACCATCCACTCACCAACCAATCTGTTAAAGAATTGTTTGCATTGACCATGAAAAAGAAGGCATATATAGAACGGTTAGGAATGAGATACGTTTGCATTTGGGAACACGAATTTCAAAATATGAAAAAACAAAACGCTGACCTCCAAAATTTCATTAATCAACTAGATTTAATGGACAGACTGGATCCTAGAGATAGTTTCTTCGGGGGTCGCACCAATGCGAGTCAACTCTACTACAAAACGTCCGAAAACGAACGCGTTAAATATGTCGATTTCACCAGTCTGTACCCTTGGGTAAATAAGTACAGTCGCTATCCCGTAGGTCACCCCGCTATCATCACGAAAGACTTTGGGGACATAAAGGACTATTTCGGCATTGCCAAGGTCAAGATACTCCCTCCTAGAGGGTTGTACCACCCTGTACTACCTTATAGGTCCAATGGCAAGCTGAAATTTCCTTTATGTAGGACCTGCGCGGATACCGAAAACCAAAATCATTGCGCTTGTT
This sequence comes from Lucinisca nassula, assembly GCA_963580285.1. NCBI lineage: Eukaryota > Metazoa > Mollusca > Bivalvia > Lucinida > Lucinidae > Lucinisca > Lucinisca nassula. The sequence goes on along the minus strand of OY757018.1, from coordinate 51,192,921 downwards.
CGGATCAGGAAAGAGAGTTGACTGGCACGTGGTGTACTCCGGAGATTGAAACGGCTATTAGACTAGGGTACACTCTGTCCAAAATTTACGAAGTTTACCACTGGGAGAAAACGACCCAATACGACCCAGAAACCAGAGAAGGGGGACTGTTCGCTCAGTATATTAACACATTCCTCAAGTTTAAACAAGAAGCCAGCGGTCCCCCTGACTGGATCCAAAACGAAAACGACATGGACCGTTACATTTCGCAGTATTTCGAAAAAGAGGGCGTTTCTTTGAATCGGGAAAACATCGTAAAGAACCCCGGACTGAGGCAACTGGCCAAATTATGCCTCAACAGTTTTTGGGGCAAGTTTGGACAGAGGCTAAATATGCGCCAGTCAGAATTTTTCCACGAAACGGAAGCAAATTTATTCTTCCAGCTATTCACCGATCCAATGAAACAACCTCTTAATTTTCACATCTTGACCAATGATACCGTACAAATCGAATGGTTATATAAGAAAGATTGTCAGCCAGAAGACAACAAGACAAACATCTATTTGGCTACATTTACGACGTGCTGGGCCAGACTCAAACTTTACAGTGTACTAGAACAGTTAGACAGACGGGTCCTGTATTACGATACGGACAGCGTTATTTACGTGAGCCGTCCCGGTCAGTATGACCCTCCCCTGGGAGACTACCTGGGCGAACTCACGGATGAATTGCAAACTGGGGAGCACATTGTAGAGTTTGTGTCTGGGGGGCCAAAAAATTACGCCTACAAAACTAACACTAAAAAAGAAATTTGTAAAATCAGAGGATTCACTTTGAATTACACTAATTCTCAATTAATAAATTTTGACAGTGTCAAACGAATAGTAACCAGTCCTCAAAGTTGTCCGAATATCACGGTGTCTAATCCAAACAAAATTTGCAGGGAAAAACGAAAAAGAATATTGATAAATCGTAAAGAAGAAAAAACTTATCAAATGGTTTATACCAAACGAAGACGTTTGGAAAACTATGACACTGTACCTTTTGGCTTTTAAAAGAAAGGGTCGTTTTGATTTTTGCGTTAGGTGTGCTGGAAATGTGTGAGAGCTGTTTAGATTTTTGTAATTAATGTTTATATTTGTGTCACAGTCGTTGTTATTTTTGCACGTTTACACCTATTTTACCGTAGAACACGTTTTCATTTTTGTACATCATTATTTACAATCGATACAATAGAAGTTTTTTTTTTTTTTTACTGTCGTTTCAATATCTTGTATTAAGCTTCTCATTTTTCGTCGATATATTTCGGTATTGTTGCATTCAGAATGTTTTATTTTTGTACATCATTATTAACAATCGATACAATAGAAGTTTTATTTTACTGTCGTTTCAATATCTTGTATTAAGCTTCTCATTTTTCGTCGATAACACTTCGGTATTGTTACATTCAGAATGTTATATTTACAATGCGTTATGTTACTGTGTTAGGACACTTTTCGAACGTGGCCTCCGTGGCCTAATGGATAAGAGCGCTGACTCTTGATCATTAGGTCTCTCATTGCCGTGGGTTCGAGCCTCGCTCGGGACACATGTGAGACGCCAAGTTCTGCAACGGAAGGTCAGGTGGTTTTTCTCCGGGTACTCCGGTTTTCGCCCACCTATGATTAACGATTGGCTCGATATGAGTGAAATAATCTTGAAAGGGCCGTAAAACCCAAACCAAAAAAAAAAAAAAAGGACACTTTTCGATTTTTGAACAAACTGTTTTATGTTTTGTCAAGGTCGACTCAATTTCTTGCACAAACCCGTTTCGTTTTTCGTTGATGTGGTTGTTTGTATTGTATAGAGTACAGTCCGACCCGTATTAAGCAAGCACTTAAGAGATTATCGAAATGCTGTTGCTTTAGACAGGCAATTTCTTGATACGGGTGGAATTTATTGCATTTACCCCATCAGGCCGTTTCAACATTTGTTAACGTCGTTTCAATATCTTGTATTAAGCTTCTCATTTTTCGTCGATATCATCTCGGTATTGTTGCATTCAGAATGCGATATTTACAATGTGCTGTTACTGTCACTGGTGATGACGTTCGATCGTCAATGGTTTTATTGACACTTTTCTTAAAAGTATATTTCAGTTATATAAGTTATACGACTATTAGTGTTTATATTATTTGGAATGATTTTGATATTTGGTAACAGCCACTCTGGAAACGTACCAGAGGCGTTTTGATTTTTGTAATTTACCGTTCACATTTTTGTAACTACCGTTCGTATTTTTGTTGTTTAACACGCGTTTTACCATAGGACACGTTTCGATTTTTGAACAGACTGTTTCATGTTTTGTCACGGTCGTAACAATTTCTTGCATCAACCCGTTTCGTTTTTCGTTGAAGTGATTTTTTTTCCATTGTATGCAGTACAGTCCAACCCGTACTAAGCAAACATTTAAAGGATTACCGAAATGTGTTTGCTTAAGACAGGCGATTGCTTAATACAGGTGAAATTTATTGCGTTTACCCCGTTTGGAAAACAAACGCCTGCTTGCTTAAGACAGATTGCTTGCTTAATAGACGTGGTCACTAAAACAGGATTGATGAGGCCAAATTGGCCGAAACTAGCTAGTCTGGCCCAGAAGTTATGTGCACTCCATGTTTTTTCAGTTCTGTGGTGTAGGCCTTGCTTATAGAACATATTTACCGTATATGGTATGGATATCTCGTTGTTACTCAGTTACATCTTTGTTACATGAAAACATGAGTAAGTTATATAACAATTGTTAACATATGACTTTTTTATTTACTATGTATTTATGAAAAATGTATAAATCGAAGCGTTCCAATGCTTCATTTCTATCCTTGTAATATACGTCACTAGTTAACTGCTAACAAATAAATGTTAGTAAGAACAGACATTCTTCATTTTCATTTCACTCCCCTCGTAAGAATATGGAAACAAACGAGCCCCATCAACCCGAAAGGGAAGCATTTATTTATGAACCCAGATCAGATGAAGAAAATCGATCAAATTCGGAGAGGTGGCATTTGCTAGGGGCCCGTATACCGAAAGCGGAAATAGTCTACTTTTGTCAGATGATCATTGTATACGTCATCATCATCACCTCTATAGTTAATTTGTCTTTACAAAACGGATCTACCGAGCTTTGGATAAGTCTCCTGAGTAGTTGCATAGGTTACGCCTTACCCAGTCCAAAACTTAAAAAATGAGCTGTACCCTGCCTTTCGAACCTTGCTCTAGCATGTGTATTAGTGGTCAAACGGGTAGCGGTAAAACGAGGTGGGTGTACAAGTTCCTGAATAATTTGCAATACATGTATACGAGAGAACCACCTACCCACGTATTATACTGCTACGGCATACACCAAGATCTCTTCGACGACATGGAACGGACGATACCCAATTTTTATAGTAAACGGGGTCTACCCTCTACCGAAGAAATTGACGAGTTTACCAAAGACAAGCGTCATAAGCTTATCGTCATCGATGATCTAATGCACCAAGTTATGAGCAACAAAGACATGGAATTATTGTTCACGCAAGGGACCCATCACAAATGCGTCAGCGTGATATTGATAACTCAAAACTTATATCCGGGAGGTAAACATGCCAGAACGATAGCTTTAAACACGTGGTATATGGTGCTTCTGAAAAATCTACGAGATGCGTCTCAAGTCGCAATTCTAGGACGCCAGCTGCATCCCGGGAAATCGAAAGGATTCTTACGAGCGTACGAAGATGCTCTCAGCACCGAAAAACACGGCTATTTTGTGGTAGATATGAGTCCTCATGCTGACAACAGATATCGTCTTAGAACTCGCATATTCCCGGATGAAGACCCCGTGGTTTATCGACTGACGTAAGAACAAGAAACAGACCTACAAGAGGAACCATGGTTCAGCTACTCGTACAAGAACGTCACTTTTTGCTTTTATTTGCCCAAACTACACCGGGTCAACGCAAGGTACTACTGCGAACGATTACCAGACAGCAACTGAGAGCGATAAGTCAGATAGCGCATAACGTCGTGAAATGCAAGATAAAGTTGACCTCGGCACAGAAAAAAGCGCTTAAACGCGAGAGACGCCTTTTACACCTGTTGGGAGATAGAACCGTTGGTTATCATCACAAGAAAAAGGCCGTTTCGGATAAACAACGATTTATTTACACCCTTCTGAATATAGTCGTACCTTACTTAGGAGCAGTACTCAAATAGAGATGGAAAAGCTAGTACTTGTCCCCTACGATAAATACAAAAGGATGTTGAATGTTAAAGGAGAGCCTTCCGTAGAAAGGCAAACGCCATCTTCTCACTCGCAAAAGGTGGAAACTAAACCACCCCCCGCTATGGTGAAGAGAAAGAAGACCGAGCCAAAGAGCCAAACCGTGTTCGCGCCTCCACCCCCGGGGAAACGGGAGAAAAAGGCAGAAAAAGCAAAGACTGATACATTCGTGGACTGGATATCATTTTAAAACAAAGACAATATTTTTGTTATAAAAGTTTTATTGAAATAAAGCGATGTAAAACTACATTATAGTTACGTTGTATTTACAAATGTTCTCACAAATCTATCATTCATCTCTAAATCTCTCACGCTAAACGCGTTTACGATATCTTTCAATGACATTCCGACATATCGGCACACGACATAATATATACAGTACTGGCCACACGTATCAGAACCAAAGTCTTGTAAGCGATTTCTGTTCCTTAAATACGGTTTCCGTAATACGTGTCCAAAATTATAGTACTCCGCTGTGTTACCGAGAGAATCAAAGAATTCGTCGTGTCCACTTTCATTAAAGTAAAATGCAACCCAATGCTTGCCCGGTCCACCGCTTTTGTCCGTATTGGCGATCACGAATCTCTCCTTTTTAACATTATCGACTGAACAAATTCTGACGGGGTACCCTCTTAGAATACTTTGTAGTTGAAGGTTATTCATTTTAAGTACACGGATCTGGCTTGGTTTATGTGGAGAATTTCCGGAAATGTAGCGTACATGATAAGGGTGACGCTTTCCAGCAAGGGTGTCGCGAACTTGAGTTCCAGCCGACAATGACCTTTTCTTTTAGTGTTGAACGTATAGTAAGGATCTACGTCTAGTACATAGAGACAGTATCCGTGTTTGTAATCCCCTCTACTCACGTTAATATCTTTTCTGAAGAGCGTCAAAGTTCTGTAACAGTCCACAAACTGATCGGCGCTGTAATTGGGTTGCAAAGGCTGAGCGGGGTATGACTGTCCATCGACGTACAACCCGACTGAACTGCAGTCAAACGGTTGAAAGTTTAGCGGGTTTTTCTTGTAATCGCCGGTGTACGCCGCGCTAGACACCAGTCCTACCACGAGTTTGCTCGGAACGAGGCCTTGAAAAATGTCGTCAGCACTGAATCCGTACTGTCCTGGAGCTATGGAGGCAGTCTTTATCTCTGACCTTAGATACGGGTAGAGGGCGGGTTGATCTTGAAAGAGTTTTTCGTGAGCTACTAAAACTCCTCCATTTAAACGCTGTACGCATAGTTTAAATCTAACATCCAAGATCTGAACTTTTTCGTCGGGATCTGGACTGTCGGACATCAGTCTGAAAGCGTCCTGACCCGGCCACAATTTTATCCCAATACTGACGCCATTCACCAACAGTCTTGGCTGTTGAAACAGATCGAGGAATAATGGGCCTTCCAGATCCACAATTTTCCCGTCTTTCGTTGCGAGGTATCTTTCGAAAAGTCCCACGTTACCGCCAAGCCTGGCATTTGCCGCGTCTGGGTTATATCTCGTATCTTTATAAAATAGCTGACTGGACAGTATATTTTCCTGCGTGGCTTGATTGGTTTTAAGAATTGTATCTATGTAACTTTTGTAAGCGTAATTAGTTCCGATATGAGACAGCGATGTCTGCTGAAACGTGACGTCTACCTGTCTAAATATCGTGTGCAATGGAAGGTTTATAAGTCCGAGAGATCGGTCCTCTTTTACCGGAACACCTTGAGCATCTGTCAAGCGCAGTTTCACGTTTAACACGCTGTGTTTGAGATCGACGTAAGCGGATGACTGAGGAGGAATGTTAAAATCTATCGCTGAGGTGGAAGTGACTTGATTTGAAGGTCGATATTCGATCCATTCTCTAGACTGAAAAGCTGTATCTGATGGAGGCAATGAAAATAACGATAAACTTTCTTGATGACAATTGTCCATTTCGTTCGTTAAACTTGATCTTCCGGGTTGTAAGCGTACCGTTTAAATTCTTTGGGTAATGCTTTTCTGGCAACCGTTCCCTTCTTACGCTTCTTACCACCTTCTTTCTTACGTTCTATGTCGGATTTGGCCATCTCTACCGCTTGAGCAACGGGACTGACCAATTTTACCACGGGAATTTGACTTTCTTTCAATTTTCTGTTTCTTTCACCTACGCCCACCACGTAACGACCGAGGTGATCGGGCTGAACGTACCCGTCGCTCAAGTCTTTAAAATGTTGGTACCATTTGTCATAGTCTGGTATATAGGGGACCCATTTTTGCGATTTAATATCGTACACTTCGACTGAGCCCATTTTGTTTAAAATGTAACACGCAATGCAGATCGTTCGAATCGAAAGTGACGGGTTGTAAATCCTCGTCTAGTAGATATAATCTGAGGGCGGTCAAGTTTGACACGTTTACGGGAAGATAGATGGCGTCTTCAAACCTGTCAGATTTGAGTTTTTTATATCTGTTGTCGATCTCGATATTTCTCAACACCGGTATAGTTCTGTTTCTTACGTAGGATTCCTCCACGATATCGCAACAGAGATATATTCTTCTCGATCTAGGCGTAAAGTTTAACGTCAAAGATATCTGTTTGAGAGCGCACACCCAGTGACCGTCAAGAGTATAGGTTTTATGAAATTGGATCCAAAAGTCGGAAGGGTTGTTGTTCTTACGTAAATCCAAAGAGTCTTTGCTACTGAGATAAGCGTAAAAATCTGTCATGTTTCTGCGGTGGTTCGGAACTCGTCCACGATGGTTTGTATCAGGTAAACGCTTCTCAGCATAGACGGAATGAACGACGAATGTCTGTTTACCAATGCTTTCTTTCTCTGGAAACTAACTCTATTCGACCCTAACGTTCTTAGCGCGAGCCTTCTCCTTTCGAAGAGTCTTGCATCCCTTCTTAGAGGATTGATCGTTCCGTTGGTCAGTCTTTTGGCTACCTCTCTAATGGATGACATTTGCAATCGAGTAATATTCCGTAACAGGGTTCTACGATCCACAGGTAAGGCATCTCTCAAGGTCGCTAAATAGCGAATGGAACGGAAAACTTTGGAATGTTCCATGATTTTAGTCGGCGTTTCTTGTCACCGCTTCTTACGAGTATAGAGCTCAAGCTCGATCAGTGTTGGTAAAACCACGTCATCCATTTGATTCATAAATTTGATACCCGTGATTACCACTTTACCGGTATGAAAGCAGCAAAAATTTACGCCATCTATTTTGAAATTTAGAGCCGGAAACAACTCTGGCTCGTACACTACACTTCTTTCCTCAGCCAACGCCTTTAAGTCCAATTCAGCGCTAAGAGAGTGACTGGCAGACGCTGTCAACATCCTAACCGTTCCTAGGCTGGCGGGATAACCTAGTGTTTGAAGCTGTCTGGCATATCTGCGCAAACGTTTCCGTCCCTCTTCTACGTCTGAGGCTCTTCCATTGCAGTTGATAGCACCGCTGGAAAACACGAGACAGTTGCCACCGATAGTTCTATGCTGCCATATAAGACCTGGAAAAGATCTCGGGTCATATCGAGCGTTCCATATACGTTGACATAATTCTATCAGGTCGATCGGACAATTTAATTGGGCGCTATATACCACGTTGGTAATTTTCATCTTGGCGTCTTGTCAAACAATGAATACGAATTGGTGTGTATGTCTATTTTGTCCGACATAAATTCACGTGATTTCTGACTACGAGTAGTCTTTCACGTCTTCTTCCGGAATCCAGCTGTCATATTTCTTGGGCCAGTGCAACCAGCGAACGAGAACTTCTTTTCGCTTGTTTCGGACGCGTCTTTTTAATATCTCTTGGATGTAATATTCGGTAGAATCGTCCACGCGAATCTTCTGAAGTTCCTGTTCATAAAAGGTACCTTCCACTTTTTCGTCATCCCAGGATTCGAGCCTATAAACCGGGATACCCTCTCTTCTAAAACGCGAGCTGACTTTAAATATTTCGCCAGTCCATTTTTGCGAATATTCTCTATCGAATAAAGTTCTCACGTGCGATATGCGTACCGTTTGACCGAGTTTAAATTTGTACTGCTTTTTGGTTTTCCGTTTGCTTCTTTTTTTCGATTTGTCCCCGGCCTGTCTCAATAAATACTGCTGCAGCCTACTTTCGCCTTCGTTTTCCTTTGAAATGGAAGCCGGGGGTTGACCGAGACTTCTATGTACGGTTTGATTATAGCTGTGAACTACATCTTGAAGAATGTCGACATACCGCTGCGTTCTATTTTTCATCATATACCTAAACAACTTATGTTTTAAAGTCTTGATTAACCGTTCGCTGTAATTTGCTTTGGTCTCCGTATTCAGGGCGTAAAAATGATGGATGTTTTTGTTTTTTAAATATGTATTGACCTCTTTACTACGGAATTCCATACCTCGGTCAGTCCTAATCGTGTTAGGTTTTCTCGGTCCTTTAAGAATGACTCGTAGGGCTGTGACAATATCGACCCCTTTTTTACTTTTTACGGGCCGGCAATGAGCAAAACGAGAGAAAATGTCTATGGAGACCAGTACGTATCGATAGTCGTCATTCTGTTTGGAAATGTCAACCATATCCATCAGATCCATATCCCACTGACTGTCAATGCCAGCCACAATTACCCTAGACCGGGTATATTTACGTTTGGCGCCTCTAGTCAGGGAATACGACTCCTGGTCTTGCAGCCATTTGCGTATGCGGTGCCTGCCAATTTTAAATTGGCCTCGAGTTTTGACGATCTGGTACAGTTTCTCCGGCCCTAGGTAACTGCCTGGGGATTTGGGATTAAAATACAAGGAAGATAAATATTGCTTCCAGTCAGTCATCTTTATTTTAACGAAGACTATGGCAAACGAATATTCTTACAAAACTATAAAACGATACTAAACCTATAGGATACAAAACGATGAAAACAAGTGTGTATACTGTGTCACGTGGAAACAATGGATATATAAAGTTTGAAACAAATATTCAAAAAGTATGCATGTAATTTACAATATAACGCTATATAAGTGCGATACATCGTCATCGTGTCTCTCAAACGCTTCTATAAAGCGCTCCGCAGCCTCCCTGGCTTCCCGTCGTAATTGAAAACACCTCAGCCATAACAACAGTTCATCCAACAACGCCAAAGTCATCATTGCCATACCAAACATATTTATATTTGTCATTTGGGGTCTATCACTCTATATTCTGTCACGTATTCGCAATCATGCTCCATAATTATGACGCGTTGTATACGTCTGTTTCGTGTTTATGACAATTTACTTTCGTTCGTGTCACTGTCTTCACCAGTTTTGGTAATCGTTCGGATTGCACTCTGAGCACTGTAAAGCTCCCAACTGATTCAAATGGTCACTTTGCAGAAAGCAAGGGACCACTGGGTTGAGTTCGGGCAATGTATTTCCTATTTCTGATAACAAGTCTTTCAAACGATTGAATTCCGATGGCCTCAAGCATATTCCCGTTTTCGTTGGTACAACTTCGTCCCGTGGTTTCCAGTATTGTCTTATATCTACGCAGACACTATTTTCGCCGATCTTACAGAATACGTTCCCTCCGAGATGACATCTATAGACCTGTTTCTTTTCTAATGCCTTATCCACGTATTCCAACTGATCGAGCCAATTCTTCCACCGCATCAAGTTTAGACTGATTCCTTTCTTAGTCGGTTTATCGTCTTTCCACTCCCTGATATCGACCCGTAACTCGCCCTTCCATTCGTGCACTTCCACGTAACGATCATTCCCGAGACTGAACCGACATCTGTAGTTTGCCATGTTTCCTTATTGAATGACACAGTACCGCGCGAACGAGGTATATATACTTATGCGGTACAATCCGATTGGTTCTTTCACGACTGTCGCTGATTGGATACAACGTGTCTAAACACGTTCGATGAATGTCACTATCGGATAAGCGGTTATGACAAGCGTTTTTCTCCTGGTTTGAGTACACACGACTTTAATGGTGTTGCTCGTTCGTCTGCTGTATCCCAAAATTCCTATGTCAAAAGTAAAGGTTTTTATCAGTTCGAGCCTTTTACCGCACACGTTCTTTTTGTCAGGCTTATCCAAACACTTCTTGATACTATCAAACATGACACGTCTATTTGAAAAGACAGAAGCTCCCATACTCTCGGAGTAAAGATGTTTTTCTATCGCGTGGTTTGACACTTTACAACACGAATTCATTTTGAAACTGAGGTCTTGACCAGCACGCAGAAAGGTTTAACTCATTGCTCCAACCAATCAGATGAGATAATTTAGACATGACCAAACTCGCTCTGTATTGATCAATACTTTTTTTTTTGCTCTGGCTACGCCCCCCTGATATCCGTATAAATTCTGTAGCCGAGAAAGATTCTCCGAGATACAAATGTCGTAGATATGTCCGGTAAAGGTCTCGCGCGACTGGAAGCAACGTCCCCAAAATGATCTATACGACGTTGACGGGGACGTGAAACCTCAAATCGAACGAACCAAACTTTTTTTTTCCCGGGACGCGGTCCATTACTAGTTTCTCGCATCGAGTCGAGCTCTTCCAACACCTTCCATTGTTTCCCGGTTTTCGAGGCGATAATTGGTTTGCGGGTGAGAGACTTAATTTCATCGATACTATACAGGGTAGTATCTCCCTAAATATTGGGATAGGAGCGCTCGAGCGAACGGGGTAGACCCCGATCACCCCGACCAGATCGGGGACGGCGAACTGCGCCAATCCGCGGGAACATCTTTCGCCTCAAAATTTAGGATACTTACGGCGTAATTACCTCGAGTTACGTCATTCGAACATTCGTCCGATATTTAGGGTAGTTTCGTCATCTAATCGTTTCGCTTACGTTTCACCGGAAGTTATACAAATGCTGCGCATGCGCAGTTCGTGGGGCTAAAGAGGCGCCCTTACTACTGTGAAAAGTTGTGAGAATTTGAAGGAAACAAGAGCATTATTGCCGAGTTTCAGCGTGTTAGAATCGAAATAGATCAGCTCTAGCCAGTGATTTGTTAGGTAATAAATCACAGTTTGTCGGTCAGTGGTAAGAAGACAAATCACGCGCGCTACGCGCTCGTGATTTGTCTACTTTACAACTGACCTCCAAACTGTGATTTATTACTCAACAAATCACAGCTAGAGCTGATCTATTTCTTAAATAAAGTATTGAACTTGGACAAAATAAAATTTTGAAATAAAATTTTGTTTATCTGTGCTTTTGAAGTTATGCTTCGTTTCGGTTTCAAGCAGTTTTTGGCGTTACCTTTGTCACAGCGTCAACTTGTGACTCGGGTTCCTGGTCCATTTTAGCTGTTTCTTTCATCTCGAACTCCCAACCTCCTTGATCAGGCTCAACCACGTGGTCATCCTTCTCTCCATCAGTCTTCATCTTCTCAGACATTCTTCAGTCCTTTCAATCCAGAGTTTCTCATGAACTTTCTGCAATGTGTAAAAATAATACTCAAAACATTGAAGATGCCAAACACTGCACGTTGTTTAAATGTATAAATGATTCTTTTTAAGGGAGACAACTTTTCAAACTGCTGCCTTTGTCAATAGCGGTCTACTCTTAAAGAGGAAATTAGGTCCTGAGGTTTACTTTACAAAAGGGAGCAACTCTTTCCTTTTTAAGAATATACCTTTACTTTTTCACCTTACAGTAACACACCCGTGCCACAGAGCCCATTTTGTCACATCTGCAAAATGACTACTTTTCTGATGAAAACCCGCGTTATTTTTCTTATTCATACTGCAAACAGAGGTTGTGGATGCTCGTTAGAACCGCCTTATGCAAGTTTTTGGGCAGAAATAAGAAAAATAATGTAAATCCCCGATAACCCCAGTTTTGACTATATGAAGTGGGGCTCAGTGGGTGTTCATTTCATGGATTTGTTTAAGACTGGACGCGGGAAATTGCACACATACTCATAGCAACAGATAAGGTGAGCATTTTGTGACAAATGAAGGATTTGTTTGTTTGTTTGTTTGTTTCATTTGAGGTTTAACGTCCCCGCAACACTGAAAAGGTCATTTTGGAGACGTTGCCTTCAATTTTGTGGGACTTTTACCCGACATTGAGATGAAATGACATCTCAAGCCCTGCCACTCAATGAAACCAATAGGGTTTACCTTTTTTAGACCCTAACTTAGCTGCTTTATCTGCTAATTCATTCCCTTCAATATTGCAATGTGATGGGCACCATTCTAATATAATGTTGAGATTTTTATTTATTATTTTATCAATAAGGTCTTCAATTTCTAAGAGGATATGAGGATGTGAATAAGACCATATCTTGTGCGCAGAATATAATATGAAATAAAGGCACTGCCTTTTGAGCAAACACACTCATTTACACCCCTTAGGTAGTTAGTAGCTATTGGTCTCTGATGCTAGAGACCCCCGGTACGATTCCCGGCAGCGAAAATAAAGTTTGGTATCCGAATATAGGAGCGTGGTAGCTCAGTGGTTAGTGTACTAGAGCCCCCCCCCCCCCCCCCCCCCCCCGGTACGATTCCAGGCAGCGGTAATAAAATCGAGGTGTCCAAACATGCTCCACTGGCATCATTTGCAGGGATGAATGCCACAAAGTGCACCGTCCTTCGGATCGGGACGTTAGCTGGAGCCCCCCCCCCCCCCCCCCGTGCAGGGAGAACCATCCCCTCCGCACTCCGCAAGCAAATGATCCCTACCGTAATTGCATGATTACTGTGTAGGCTTTCATCCTGAAAACATGGCGTGCATGTAATGTACACATGCACGTAATCCTCGTTGGGGGTGTTGCAGTATATATAGAAAAAAAAAGAATACTGGGATAGAACATCAAAAATACCCCCTTCCATTCCAGGCAGCGACAATAAAGTTTGGTATCCGAACATGTTCCAGTGGCATCATTTGTATGGATGAATGCCACAAAGTGCACCGTCCTTTGGATCGGGACATAAACTGGAGCCCCTCCCCCCCACCCCCCCCCCACCCCCGCCCCCCCCCCCTGCCGGGGAAGAATGATCTCCATCCTTACCGTAATGTCATATTTACCGCGTAGGCTTTTGTCCTGGGTAGGGGTAGGGTAGGGTATGGGGTAGGGTAGGGTATGGGGTAGGGTAGGCAGGTCATGGGAATCCCATTTTGATGCAACTGTTACAAGGCAAACAGCAGCCTGGAGTTTCTTTAGAAGATAACCAGCTGGTCTGAAGATGTTAAAGCATGATGGTAGAGACCATGATAGGCTTAACCTGGATTATGCCACATCACCACGGGACCCGCATATAACGGGTTACTATGACGTCACGATAAACAACATGGACGGCTTTTTGAAAACAGAAAGAAAATAAAAGAAAAAAAGGAAGATTAGGGTGAGTTTATGAGGTGCTAACAGCGGAAAAAGTGTGAAAAAGAAAGTTATAATGAGGACATTGTGATTTATATTAATTTCATTGACTGACATTTGCGGATTCGTTCGTTTATCCCAAGATTCGTTTTGACAGTTGCTGTGCGAAGATTAAAAAGGACTGAAAGTAAATATAAGGTACCTATTTATATTATTAATATATTTGACAAGTAATTTGAGTTATTCACACAAATTATAAGCTGTAAAATGCCATCTGGACGGCAGAAATATTGTTTCTATGCTGTAATAAACGGGAGAGAAGTAGGGGTATACACCAGCTGGACACAGGCAGGAGATCCTGTTTTGGGATTTGCACAGGCCAAGTACAAAGGTTTCTGTACATATAGTGAGGCTGCATCGGCTATGGTTGCGGCCGGTCATTCTGATTATAGTGTTTTTGATGGAAACACTACTTACAGCAAATTTGAGTATGAACAAGACAAGGGGTACCAGTCGGAAAAAGAAATGACCCTAATTAAAGATTGTGAGATTACTGAAAAGCATGAAACTACACATCAACTGCAAATTCCTACGGTCTACATTGACGGCAGCTGCATTAGAAATGGCTCATCATCTGCGCAGGCAGGATTTGGGGTAGTCTGGGGTATCGAGCATCCGTGGAATTACAGTCAGTCATTGCCTGATGATTCTGCAGTCACAAATAATAAAGCAGAATTGGCAGCAGCAGTAAAGGCATTGCAAACAGCTCGAGACAATAATCTTGAACAGCTAGTTATCTGCTCTGATAGTAAATATGTAGTGCAGGGCATTACAGAGTGGATACATAAGTGGAGGGAGAATCAGTGGACAACTGCAGGAGGTGATGATGTTAAAAATAAAGAAATTTGGACTGAGTTATACAATCTTACACAGAGTGTGCAAACCCGGATCACATGGAAGCATGTCCCAGCCCATTCTGGGATCGCGGGTAATGAGGAAGCGGATAAGTTGGCGTTGAAAGCGGCGAAGCAAGTTACAGAATTTGTCAATCAGGTCAGTGTTCAAACAAAAGAAAAGTCTAATAATGCAACTAGATCAGCTGAAAGTTCTACAGTAAAACAGTCACAGCCAAGGCTAATAGTTATTCAGAAGCATGAAGTTCCTGTCTCAACTACAACAAAGACTGTAACAATAAATACAACACCAAAGAGGTTTGTTGCTAAAGACAGAAGTGAAACCCCAGTGCCTGGGTGTATGAGCGGTGCATCGGTGAATGTCAAGCGAAAAACTAGCCTTTCAGAAGCGAGTGAACAAGTGAAATCCAAAACAAATACAATTACCAACAAGAACTTAGATGCTGAACACACAATGAAGATAATGAACAATATTGAAACAGAATTGCAATCTATGGTGGCTGAAATACACGAAATAAGACAAGAACAACAGGAACTTAAGAAGGACATCACTGGGCAAATTGGTGAAATACAAGACAAGCAGCTAAATGTTGAAAAATCAGTTTCCTTCCTCTCCAGAGACTTATCTGTTGTAATTGAGAATACGAAGGTCGAGAATATGAAACAAATTTCATCCAGGACCCAAGAAACAAATGATGTACAAGTTGCAATAAAGTCTGAGATTTCGATTCTTCAGAAGAAGATAGACACCCGATTTGACTCAGTAAAATCCTCAATACAGACATATGATGTCGCATTAGCAACTGTGAGAACATGTGTGAAGAAGATCTCAGATGACTGCAGTGTGGAATTCAAGACAATAGATGAAAAGAATAACCAGTTGCAAGAATCAGTATCTGAAATAAGAAACGACATTAAGAGAACAAAGAATTGCTTAACCGAGGTCGAGAAGTCTTTAACTACCTTGTCAGAGACACAGATTTTCACAGAACCAGTTAAATCAACAAAAGACCGAAAAGCAGAAGAAGTAAACACAACATTAACAGAAAACAGATACTCAGACCTTTCTTGTGAAAATGATGACACAGAAGTAATTATTACTACTACAGAGCAGGATAAGAGTATGGAATCAACTGGCATGCACGTACATGATAGGTCATCTAGTACTGCATCAGGGGAAAGTTCAGGGAGTATTTTCCAGACTTCTGAATCTGATAGCACGTTAAAAACATCCACCAACAATGGGACGACGGAACAAAATAAACCACTTACAAGAAAGGACATGCTATATTTGATTGGCGATTCAATTTCCGGACATGTGAATCCAGCCATTCTTGGAAAGTCAACAAATACTTATGTAAAGAAACTAAAAGCTCCCAAATTAGAAGACTTGCATGCACTGTCAAATCAAGTTAAGGATGCTAAAGTAGTAATCATACACACCGGGATAAATAATCTAAGGGAAGGGAAACCAACAGATGATAGAGTCAGAACCCTTATTGAAGCTGTCAATTCCTTTAGAGAGGTCGCACCAGAGAGCAAAGTGGTTGTATCGAATGTTATTCCAGTTGGAGAACGTGAAATAGATATAGACCGTGTAATTTTCAATGCCGAAGTGGAGAAGAGACTAACGGAAATAAATAAAGATGATAAATGTGGCATTAGTTTCCTAGATCATGGGAACCTTTCTGAACGTGGTGTTCTGATACACGAATACTATCGACAGGACCATCTACATCTGTCTGGGCAAGGGATTGCAGTCTTTGCAGAGAATCTCGAGAAAGAAATTAGGCACATTCTCAAGAAAGACAATATACAAGACAATATAAGGATGTCAGCCTCCACGCATCCTACATACCAGCATGGATTCAGAAACGATAACAGGCGTGAGCAATATAGTAACAGGGTTAGGCAACAGGGACAAAGCGGAATGCATAACGCTAGCAATTGGCATTCTGCTTATCGGCGCGATATCACAACAGAAAATCAACGAGACAAGTACATTGGCGGGGATAGACGCCCATATCGACCGATTAGACCCCAAACTGGGCGTTTTTACAAATCATCAAATACAGACTACAGAGAAGATAACAGACAACGATATCGGAATACTGATGCTCGCTTGGGGAGATACAACAACAACGACAATCGGATGTCATATTATAGGACTGACTACAGTAGAGACAGAAATGATACCTCTTATAAAGCACAAAGTGATTCAGATAGTAGACATTATTCTAGTGAGAGATTTGATGAGAGGGAACTAAGTTACTTGAGGAATAGACACTCTGATAGGGATTATTACAATGGTGATTTATATTATCATAGACACAGAAGTGACATATACTAAAAAACATTTGAACAGGATTAATGGACATTAATTATTGCTAAAAGTAAATTTCATTTACATACTACTACAGAAATAGACAGATTACAAACAGTTTAAATTTTAAAAGACATGACGTTTCAGTACAAGTTATTTCTAAAGTTAGTTAACTTGACTGAATGAATAAATTGTGCATACATTGTGAATATTCATTTGCATACTCTCATATTTCACTCTAATCTGACTTTAATAAGTTAATGAATGCTTATAAATCTTTAAATGGCAAGTAAAAGCAGTAATTTTTTAACTATCTCAAGTTGGAACATAAATGGTTTAGAGTTTAAGGCTCATGGTGTGAAAAGCAACAAGTTACATGATCCAGAAGTTATGAATATTCTTTAAAAATCAGATTTTATAGGATTGATGGAAACGCATGCAGAGGCTGCAACTGACATATCACTAAATGGGTATTATGTGTTTCGTAAAGATCGGCCTAAACACCAAAAAGCATGGAAATCATCAGGGGGAATAGCGGTTTTAGTAAAAGAATTTTTGAGAAATTATTGTAAGTTTGATCCACTAAGTGATAGTGATGTTATCTGGGTTCGTGTACAGAAACAAGTTACAACACTTAATTCTGATTTATTTGTGTATCTACCACCAGTCAATTCAACTTATGGTAAAACACATGGAAACTACATTTTGCAAAAAATTGAGAAACATATAGAATATTTTTCATGTAGAGGCAAAGTTGTTTTAGGTGGGGATTTTAATGCAAGAGTTGGTGAGTTAAATGTTTTATAATTAAAGAAGACGATACATACTTTTCGATGCCTCATGATGATACGTTTGAGTTTATTCTGCCCCGTGTTTCACATGACTCAAAAACTACTAATCAATACGGCAAATGGCTTATTGATTTATGTATGGATAATCAATTATATATATTAAATGGCGTACCTTGGGGGATTTGGGGGGCAAGTTTACTTGTCATACACCGAGAGGTTGTAGTGTTGTTGATTACCATATTACCTTATTACTAGTAATTCTTTGTCAAATGAAATTCTACACATGAATGTAAGTAACTTAACCATGTACTCAGACCATTGTTTTATATCCATGAAGTTGAAGATTAATTGTGAAAATTTTGCTGATGAGGGGCATCTTAAGAATAAAAATGATGTGAGTTTCACATATTTACCAGATAATTTTTTATGGCAAGAAGTAGATAAAATTAAATATCAAGAAGTCTTTCAAATAGCTGATATCAAAGCGAGGATAGCGGATATTAATAAACAGCTTGAAGCCGACAGCGTAAATGTACATTCATTGGTGAACAGTTTAACAGAAGTTATGGTTTTAGCTGGAAATAAATCATTAGTGAAAAAATCTTTTAGACCGACCAAAAAGAAAATTAAGAAAGCAAACAAAAAATGGTATGATAAAGACTGTGTAACCTTATTGAGAGAACTAAATTCAATGAAAAATGCTTTGAACAGGAATGTTTCCAATGATAATTTACGCATTTGTTTGTTTGATTTGAGGTTTAACGTCCCCGTCAACACTGTAAAGGTCATTTTGGAGACGTTGCTTCCAATTTTGTGGGACTTTTACCCGACATTGAGATGAAATGACATCTCAAGCCCTGTCGCCCAATGATATAATTTACGCATAACTATAGAAAATATAAGGAATATAAGAAGCTAATTAAATATAAAAGGCGGAAATACAGAGAAAATCTGATACTATAGGGAACAAAGTACTAGAACCCCCTTCTCAGAAGGATCCTATTTTTATCAGAGAATTCAATTTATTAGCCTCTTTACAGTGATAGAATTTGTTAAATAAACAACAGGTGATGGCTGAAGCAGTTATCTATAATATCACTTACTTGATGTTTATACATGCAAAAGAGGTGCATTTTGAATGGAAAGGATAATTCATGAAGCGTTGTTATAGTGGTTTGTTTCAGCTGTTTAAATAAATGATATGGTACCACCTATAGGCAAATATAATACCCACAGCACTGAGTTAATGCTGGAGCTTGAATCTAGCAGTGAATCTCCTGTCAGTGGTCATCAAAAATGACTTGTGTAAATAATCAGATTTCATGACCATGCTGCCTGAATTTTCATAACTTCTACCTTGTTCCTATAAGTACTGACATACATGTTGAACGAAACAATGGAACACAATCCACAAGCAGCTTGGAAAATTATTAATGAGCTGAAAAACGACTCTCTACCTCCTGATAAATCAGAGAAGATAAATCGTACGCAATGGTATTCTCATTTCAAAGATTTGCTAAATAGTAAAAATAGCCAGATTGATAACGCTAGACAAGAACAAATTCTGAATGAATTAAATCAGTTTGAAGAGTCAAATAAGTTAGGAAATTTGGATTATGCTTTTACTGAAAAAGAAATATTAAATGCAAGTAAAAAATTAAAAAAAACAACAAAGCAAGTGCATATGATATGATTAAGAACGAAATGGTCAAATCAGCTCTTCCTTTTACCAGTATTACATTAGTTAAATTATTTAATGCACTTCTTAAAACCGGTCAGTTTCCGAGTTCTTGGACAGAGGGTATTATTGTCCCAATACATAAACAAGGCAGCCAGGGTGACCCAAATAATTATCGCGGTATTACTTTAAATAGCTGCTTAGGTAAATTGTTTTGCCATATATTAAATGAGCGCATTACAAATCATTTGGAAGGAAGATCCTTCATTGCTAAAGAACAAGCTGGATTTCGGAAAAAATCATCGAACTTCTGATCAAGTTTTTGTTCTTAAAACAATAATTGATAAGTACATGCACAAAAGTGGTAAAGAAAATAAATTATACGCATGTTTTATTGATCTGCAAAAAGCTTTTGATAAAGTTTGGCATGATGCTTTGTTATTAAAATTACTAAAATCAGGCATAAATGGTAATATATATCGGCTGGTCAAATCAATGTATCAACACTCAATCACTAGAGTGAAAAGTAAAAACACATTGACTGAGCCTATAAGTATACACCAAGGGGTACATCAAGGTAATGTTCTAAGCCCCCTTTTATTTAACATTTTTATAAATGATATTAGTTCTGAAATTTTAAGTGATAATTCACCCATTTTACATGATACGAGGGTTAGTCATTTGTTATATGCCGATGATTTAGTACTACTTTCGATGACGGAAGAAGGGCTCCAAAGAAACATAAATAAGGTTAAAGATTTTTGTAATAAATGGGGACTGGCCATCAATACAGATAAATCTAAGATAATGACGTTCTCAAAAACTGGCAGACTAGCTATAAAAAACAAATTCCAGTTCAGTATAGACAATGATGAGCTAGAACATGTAAAACAATACAAATATCTAGGAGTAATATTTTCTTCCAATGGAAAGTTTTCTGCTGCTGAAAAAACACTTAGCATGAAAGCAAACAGAGCTTTATTCCCTATTAAGCAAGGACTGTTTGACAAATCTATTAAACCGTCTTCAGTGCTGCATATATTTGATGCATTAGTCAAACCTATAGCATTGTACAATGCTGAGATATGGGGAGCTTACAAGTCTTGTTATAACAGTAAAACTTTAGAAGACATGTTCGATATTTCTTTAAAAAGTAATTGTGACTTTGATAAAGTTAACATAAGGTTTTGTAAATATGTTTTAGGTGTTAATTCCAAAGCTTGTAATTTTGCTGTCATAAGTGAGCTTGGACAATTTCCTATGATAATTTCTATTCTGACAAGTTGCATTAACTTTTGGTTGCATACCATTCAGTGACATAAAGATTTTTTTAATATCGAAAGCATACCAAGAGCAGATGAATGACTCCGGTGATAAATGTATGTGGTTCAAATTTATAAAGAATATATTGTTTGATTTAGGTTTTTCTCATGTTTGGACCAATCAGTCTACATTTAATCAGTCGGCACTCCTTTATTCAATTAAAACTAAGCTGAAAGAAAGATTTATTTCATTTTGGAAAAAAACGATTGTCATCTGAAGAAGAAATGAAAAAATTAAGAACATATAAGCTTATAAAAAAGAACTTTGAAATAGAACCATATTTAGAAATTTTGCAAGAAAAAAGACTCAGAAAATCTCTATCCTCGTTTAGAATTAGCACTCACAGGTTAAGGATTGAGCGTGGTAGATATTGTGGAGAAATACCTGAAGAAAGACTATGCCATTTTTGTAATATAATAGAAGATGAAATTCATTTCTTATGTGGCTGTAAAAGATACACAGAGTTAAGACGGAAAATGTTTGATACCGTTTAAGATAGTAACTTAAGATATCCTAGCCTTGAGCATAATGTTATTTTTACTAGCTTAATGACAAGTAATGACCAAAGTGTGGTTAAAGCTGTGGCAAAATTTATATATGAATGTGAAATTACATAAATAGAGGATATTCAAATTTCTGAAGACTGGTAAGTGAAGGTATAAATTTTATATTTTCACTAGAAAATGTAAAATATGCTTTATATGTCATTGATATTATGCTCTATTTCATTGATTTTCATGAAAAAAATGCAATTAATATTTCTATCATGGGTCTCGAATCTCCAAACCAATTATTTACTCAACTTTTATCATCATTTATAATGCAATAATGTGTGTATGTGGATGGATGAAAGTGTGAGAATGTTAATGTATTTATATGCGATGTAATTTTGTATATTGCATGTCATTTGCCTTTAACCCACTTGCTGGGTATAACAGTGCAATTCAATAAATTCTATTCTATTCTATTCTATTCTATTCTATAGTATCCAGCAGCTCCGGTAAATGCTTCGGTAAATGCTCCGGTAATTCGTTGGTCCAAGCACGGTGCTGGGTTTTACCGGCTAACCTTTTCGGCTCAGTGCGGTACGTTTCAGTTAATTTAATCGCGTGACGCAGTTTCGAAACTTTCCCGCGATCAAACGGTTTGATGGAACGGTCTTCGAAAAGAGCCTTTTAAAATTATTTCGACGCATTTTGTGTTTCGGTTGTAATGGGACTTGACTCCTTTTGGTTTTTGGAAGCATTTTTTGGATGTGAATACAATTCTCATGAACTCTGTAAAGATGGCGGATTATCGCGAGAATTTGAACGAGATTCCAGGCGAGATTTGGGTACCTAAGTATATTGTTCCAGCATCTCTACAGTGTGTTTGCTATTATGTTGTCCGCACAGGATTCATGTTGTGCAATCAAGATAAAATCTTGTGCGCACAAGATATTAAGTTGTGCGAACAAGATATTATCTTGTGCGCGGCCCCGCCCATCGGGCATTGAAGTAATAGATGGGTTGTATGATGGATGCTTCCACCCAGAACTGAAACTGACCGCACATGAGTACTGGTAAACCACCTAGAATAAAAATCAAAAATGAGTTCCTTTAAGAGCAATGAAAATTTTCATAAGAAAGAAGATGGATCATACTACGTAGTTTCGGCTAATAAAGCCTCATCAGTGACCCTGTAATGATCCGGCAACGAAAGCCAGAGGAAGCATACTGCAATTTTGCGAATTTCGAATAGGCAGTCGATTCAAAGACTGATATAAATCAAAACGAGGTCCAAATAATTAAAAACTTGTCTAGAATTTGAGTCTTAACTAATAATTTATTTCTGATTTCTCAGAATATTCACGCTGATCTCAAAGGACCAAAAGTAAAATATAAACTGCACTATGGTTGATGTACGGGGAGACGTTTTACGGCCGCCACACGGCACAACACCAGCTGCAGTGAAGGCAAATAAAAATCAAAAATGAGTTCCTTTAAGAGCAATGAAAATATTGATAAGAAAGAAGATGGGTCATAAGACTGTAAGACTGCCCAGGCAAAGCGGTGCGAGTAGGACCGTCCAAGCTTATAAACCCTATTGGTTTCATTGGGCGACAGGGCTTGAGATGTCATTTCATCTCAGTGTCGGGTAAAAGTCCCACAAATTTGGAAGCAACGTCTCCAAAATGACCTGAATAATGTTGACGGGACGTTAAACCTCAAATCAAACAAACGTTATCTTGTGCGCATAAGATAATAACTTGATCGCACAAGATATTATGTTGTTCGCACAACATATTAAAATAAATTGCATGTCCCTTCCAGGGTTCCGTAATGGGCCGACACAGTGCTTTTGAGTTTGTCGTGCTGAGTTTGTCGTGCTGACTGCTGAACGTACTAAAAAATATATCACCTTTTACCAGTTTATAAGTTTTCTGACATGCAAAGTGAAAGTGGGCCGGTTCAAGCAAAATGGTGTCTAACCATGTCCACTAAGCCATTATAAGCCTTTCCTGTCTGTGTATATGAAGAAACTTTGGATCACGGGGAATATATATGGTGCCGAGGTGACCACTTATCAGAATGCGCAGATGCGTAGGATGATCTGAGTCATCGCTGTTCGCATCTGCACGAAGACAATACGATTTTTGCGGCCAAAATATAAAATATTTACACAATAGACCCTTCATCATCATCATCATCATCGTCATCATCATCATCATCATCATCATCATCATCATCATCAACAACAACAACAACAACATCATCATCATCTAACAAATGCATACATTCTGAAACGAAGTCTTGATCTTGTTTGTTTGTTTGCATCGGTTTGATTGTTTGGGGATAGCCTACGACACGTCAACCCTTTTGGGCCATAAGGGATAAAGAGAAAGAAGAGCATGAGATTAGATGAAAGTGATGGACAGAGGAGAAAGAGGAAAGTGAATGGAAGTGTAGAAACAGAAATAACATTCCACCCTCTACCCTTACCTGCTGCAAGGTCAACAGTAAGCCAATATCAGATGGACGCCTCATTTGCCTCACCCAACCGCCCCCAATTGTTTGAATTGGTGTTTAACAACACTAAATTGGTGTTTAGTCAACACTATTTTAAGTCATTTTTGAGCCGGTCAGTTTACCTATCTACGCTTTTCCTGGGCAGGCTTATACTAATGCGGTTATCGAGTACAATGCACATTACTGACAATTACCTTTCTTGTATCCGCGGAAGGGGTAGAATGACCGAAATCTTGCAATTGACATGTAATAATTTGGCTCGTATACTTTATGATAGGCTAAATAGTCTTAAAATAATCTAAATTGCTCAAAGATTGTCAAAGAGTAGCAGAGCCTTAATCCAAACCCGCACAGAATGTGGGGTCAACGTCGGGCGAACAGTGACCACGTCGTATCGCTGTCGGCCCGACGGTGCCTGTTGTTCTGTGCTGGATGGGATGGCATATTAAAAACAAAGATGCTAAACTATTTTTCGCTTACCTTAATCAAGTTTCCAAACCATATAGCCTAGATACTTATCAGTTATCCAGCTTCTGCTTCCCATTACTTGTAGGTATTTATGTTACAATAACAATGAACCTTTGACATTTGTACGAGGGGTTAACTAGAAACCTATGCAAACAGCGTAGATCCTTATGAGAACATGATTACTGAATAAAGCCCCCGCCAAAACCCCTACATATAGCAGATATTTAAGGGCATGTCCAAATCAAAATATGCAAGATTCCACCACAGAAACTCAGGGTGAAAGGGATTAAGGACACGTCAACCCTGGAGTTTTCTTTTGTGGCATCTCCCGGAGAAAGGAAGGGGTCTTGCGCCCTTGCCAAACAGTATGCTCCCGATGCCGAAAGAACAGCGACGCCTTCGCCACTCCAACCACATATGTGCCTATGATGTCGAATTTTAATTTTTCATAGCAAATCTTTTTTGCAAAGTTGTGATCAATTCTGTAGTCAGAGATTCCATGTATACTGGGAAGCACTTTTATTCGTACTAGCCCACGATGAATTCATTTTGGGGTCCATTGTTTTAAACAGTGGGACGTCAATAGCTCGAACGCCCTTCGAACCGCTGACGGTTACTTACAGCACAAAGTTAGGAGGCATCGTGGGAATAATGAAGAATATCTTTCCAATGTTCTATTAAATATGGGTGTGTTATGTGTCTTCATTAGAATCGCCTCATCGTGGCCGGTTCTAATGATTACAAACAACATACATTTCCATGATAAAATAAAGAAAAATCTTAATAATTGTTATATCGGAAGAAGGTGGGACTAAAAAACGGGTTCGAATCAGCCATGGTATATGAGCCATCGATGTTAGAGACATTGAATTTCTACTGTATTGGGATAGTTTAACCCTTTCTGTACCAAATGGAATCTTCCTCCTTATATATAGCAGGAGTCCAATTCAAAATTTAGGGGTGCCAGGTTGTGTTTTCTTCAAAATGTATGTGGAAAATGACTTAACTTTTCGCAAACAGTGCATACCCTTATCAAACGCCGCATTCTGATCTGGGCCTCTACTGTTTACCCGGGTACCCGTTTTGGGGTTTCCGGTACAAAAAGGGTTAATAAATTTGAATAGCAGTAATTCTACCACCGCTGTAACATATTAGCCTGGAGGTGCTTTTACCCCCTGCTGCGAGTCTGCTTCAAATAATATACTCCTCCAGCCGATTTGTTCATATTTTGTGTATTTATCCTAAACATACAAGAGCACACTGGAAGCGAAAACAAATGCTGACTTTCGCGGCCCACTCGAACTTGTTTAGTCCATTGTATACTTGTGGATTCTTCCATTGCTATACGTTAGACAAGTCCATTTGCCATATAAGGGGTGTCAGGCCTATTTTGAGTTTTTATTCTTTTTTGAAGGGAAATTCTTTCTGCAAATAGTGCAGGCCCTGATCAGACGCCGCTGAACACGCCTGATCTGGGCCTGCACTATTTGCCAAGGTACCCCTTTAGCGGTTTCCCGCATGCAATGGGTTAGTCCTTACCCATCCTAACCCATTTAGTACCAGAAACCCTAAAACGGGTACCCTGGCAAACAGTGCAGGCCCAGATCAGACGCCGCAGAACGCGGCATCTGATCAGGGCCTACACTGTTTGGAAAAAATTCAGTAAACGTCAGTAAAATATACATCACGAAAACACGCCTATACAAATACATTATAAAATTTACCGCCGAAAAAAAAAAATAATGGAAACTCGTGTTTAATTTTTCTTATTTCTGCTCAAAATACACGTTAGAACCTCATCAACGAGTACCCACAATCTATATTTTGGAGCAGAAATACGAAAAATAATGTTTGCCTTTGTAAACTCCAGCAGTCACGTTTACTATAAAAGTTGGGTTCAAGGGGGTCAAAATTATATAGCGTGTTTTCGTGATGGCTAATTCATTCTGACTTGACACTCTAAATAACCCTCAGTGTCTCGAATTATACCTGCCTCGATCCAATTTCCCATTACGAAAACACGCCTATACAAATACATTGTAAACTTTATCGCCGAAAAAATGAAAATTTTGAGATGAAAAATTGTTATATTTTTCTTATTTCTGCTTAAAATATAGAGTGTGGGTACTCGTTAGAACCGCCTCATCGAGGCGGTTCTAAGGAATATCCACACTCCAGAGCAGAAACAAGAAAAATAAGGCCTAACCCTTGTAAACCCCAATTTTACTTTATAAAAGTGGTGTTAAAGGGGGGCAAAATTATATAGGCGTGTTTTCATAATGGTGGTCCAAAACTGTTCGAGCCATTCAGAATTCTAACAGCACTTCACCATTGGAATATGTATGCATCACACAAACAGGCCTGTATAATTTTGCACCCCTTAAACCGTTTTTTATATAGTAAAACTGGGGTTTACTGGGTATACATTATTTTTTTCTTATTTCTGCTCAAAAACATAGATTGTGGATACTCGTTAGAACCGCCTCATTCTAACGAGCACCCACAACCTATGTCTTAAAGTTTTCTTTTTCTTTTTCGGTGGTTAAATATATAATGTATTTGTATAGGTGTGTTTTCGTAATGAAAAAAAGCAACAACAACAACAACAAAAAACAAACAAAAAAAAAACCAAGAAACAAACAAACAAAAATCGAAGTTCAAAAAGCACGATCTCACATGTGAGACGCCAAGTTCTGCAACGAAAGGTCAGGTTGATTTTCTCCGGGTACACCAGTTTTCGCCCACTTCTGATTAACGATCGGCTCGAAAAAAAGTGAAAATATCTATGCTTGAAAGGGTCGTAACAGGTAAAACCAAAAACAAAAAAGTTTGATGGAAGAAATGCCCACGCGACTGTTACAGATCAAATCCATGTACAACTCGTAGAAGATATGTCTGATTCCCACCTTCAAACACAAATACAGTCGAACTTCGATGGCTCGAACCCCTTTTGGACCATGAAAATTTGTTCGAGACAGGGGTAGTTCGAGCCACTGAGATTACTTCCAGGAGGCATAACGAGATACTTTTGGACATATTTTCGGTGTTCTGTAATGAATATGTATGCTGTGTGTACTCGTTAGAATCGCCTCATCGAGGCGATTCTAATGAGTACACACAGTATACATTTGCAAGATAAAAGACTAAAATCTCCTTAATTATCTCCCTCTATTTCTTATGTCGAGGATTTCGCTACGGGCTCAAGAATGGGTTCGACTCATCCATGGTAAACGAGCCATCGTTGTTCGAGCCATCGAAGTTCAACTGTAAATATCTTGTACATGAGAGTTGCTGGAACACGGATTACTGATTTACCATGGCTAATTCGAACTGGTAATTGAGTCCTCAAGAAATCTCATAGTTCGAGATCATTTCGAAAACATGCCTATACAAATACATTCGTCATTGTAAATTTTACCGCCGAAGAAACTAAATTTTTAGATTTAATTTTTTTTCTTATTTCTGCTCAAAATATAGATTGTGGGTACTCATCGAGGCGGTTATAACGAGTAGCCATAATCTTTATTTTAGAACAGAATTAAGAAAAATAATGTTTATCCCTGTAAACTTCAGTTTTTCTGTATATAAGTAGGGTTCGAGGGGGTCAAAATTATATAGGCATATTTTCGAGATGTATTCATATTTACGGATAATTTAGGAAGAGTTTTTCGACATTATCTTGCAAAGGAATGTTGAGTACACTCATTAGATTCACCTCATTGAGAAAATAAAAGTTCTTAATCATTAGGATGCCAAGAAAAACTGTGGCCGGCCTCAGTAGCTCAGTCGGCTGACAAAAAATCGACCGACAGACAATCGACCGAAAAAATAGCCGTTTTATTTGTTCCACTTTAAGGTCAGAGTGTTGCAGAGTGTTGAAAAAGAGGCATCTTTCAAATCTGGACAGATTACAGACGACATACATTTCAATGAAATCTTCGAAATGATCAGATCAGGAGGATGCAGGTTCGATACCTGCTGGGGTCGGCAACATTCCTTCGCGGACATTGATCATGAAATCTTTTTTACGGTAATTCTCTCCCTTCCGCTGATTCAAGTAGGGCAGTTGTCAGTTTCTGGTGAAAGAATGTGCACTGTACTGATTAACCGCTTACGTATATAGTTTAGATAGGTAAACTGACCGGCTCAAAATGACCTAAATAGTGCTGACTGGGCCGTTAAACTCCAATACAAACAAACCAAGGAAAAATATCTGAAAGTGTTGTCTTTTTATATCGTCTGCTGCATCTTTTTGCATACTTTTGAAACATAGTTATATTTTCGCATACCGACAAACGCTGTGAACCAAAGCATTATAGGAGCTCAAAAAGTTTTTCAGAAGAGGTTTTCTAGAGGAGCAGTCTGATCTGGGTCCACACTGTTGCCAATAATGACTTCAAAAGTAATCAACAGGCAACAAAGCAGACGTCAGTTGTTGTGATTGGCATTTAAGGGTTAAGTCATCCCCATTTTGCCTCCAGACTTGGTGCATTGATTAACCGTCAGTAATTCGAACTATCACTACCTCGATTAAAATTTACGGTCCCATGCATTACGCAAACGCACTTACTCTAATATATTGACAATTTTACCACTAAAAATGAAAATTTTCAGATAATAGTTCTGATAGAGTGGAATTTCGCTATTAAGACCACCTTAAATTTTTAGTAAGCTTATTTAGAAGGGTGCAGTTATTCATTCTTCGTGTTTTCTGCACAAACTGTCCTCTGGTCAGGGACCACCTTTGGGACTGTTCAAAAGTGGTCTTAAAGACCACTTTTGAACAGTCCCAAAGGTGGTCTTAATAAAGGAATTTTACTGTACTTTTCTTATTTCTGCTTTAAACGTAGATTGAGGGTACTCGTTAGAATCGCCTCGACGAGGCGGTTCTAACGAGTACCCACAATCTACGTTCTTGATCAGAGATAAGGAAAATAATATAAAACCCAAGTTTAACTATATAAAAGTGGGGTTTAACCCATTTGGTACCGGAAACCCCAAAACGGGTACCCTGGAAAACAGTGCAGGCCCAGATCAGACGCCGCAGAACGCCGCGTCGGATCAGGGCCTACACTGTTTGCAAAAAGTTCAGCCATTTTCCACATTAATTTTGAAGAAAACACAACCTGACACCCCTAAATTTTGAAATGGACTCCTGCTATATATAAGGAGGAAGATTCCATTTGGTACAAAAAGGGTTAAAGGTGTCAAAATTATAAAGGGTGTGTTTTCGTGATGGAAAACATTCTGCACAGTCTAATTATACAGCGCGTTTGTTTGTTTGTTTTGAGGTTTAACATCCCCGTCAACACTGTAAAGGTCATTTTGGAGATGTTGCTTCCAATTTTGTGGGACTTTTACCCAACATTGAGATGAAATGACATCCCAAGCCCTGCCGCCCAATGAAACCAATAGGGTTTATAAACATGGACTGACCGACTCGCACCGCTTTGCCTGGGCAGGCTTAGATCCTCTAAGCGGTTTACCAGTTTTCGTGTGCGGGTCGGTTTCAGCTCTGCGTGGAAGCATCATGCAGCCCATCTATTTCTTCAAGCCCCGATGGGCGGGGGCCGGAAACTGCAGTCTATCCGTCCGTCAGTGACAACGTCGAACTTCTGGGGCTTGAACGACTTTGGGACCATAAAAATTGCCGGTTCGAGAAAGGGGAAGTTCGAGCAACGGAGGTTAAAACATTAAGACATATTGTGGAAATTAAAGAAAACATTTTTCCGGTTTTCTACGGATTAGATTTATGTTATATGTGCTCGTGATTAATCTCACGATTCAAAACCACCCATCGCATGATTCATCGCACGGTTCGGGATTCAAAACCACCCATCGCATGATTCATCGCCCGGTTCGGGATTCAAACATCCCATCGCATGATTCATCGCACGGTTCGGGATTCAAAACCACCCATCGCATGATTCATCGCACGGTTCGGGATTCAAAACATCCCATCGCATGATTCATCGCACGGTTCGGGATTCAAAACCACCCATCGCATGATTCATCGCACGGTTCGGGATTCAAAACCACCCATCGCATGATTCATCGCACGGTTCGGGATTCAAAACCACCCATCGCATGATCCATCGCACGGTGCGGGATTCAAAACCACCCATCGCATGATTCATCGCACGGTTCGGGATTCAAAACCACCCATCGCATGATTCATCGCACGGTTCGGGATTCAAAATCACCCATCGCATGATTCATCGCGACGTGCGGGATTCGAAACCACCCATCGCATGATTCATCGCACGGTTCGGGATTCAAAACCATCCATCGCATGATTCATCGCACGGTTAGGATTCAAAACCACCCATCGCATGATTCATCGTACGGTTAGGGATTCAAAGCCTCCCATCGCATGATAAATCGCACGGTTCGGGATTTAAAACCACCCATCGCATGATTCATCGCACGGTTTGGGATTCAAAACCACCCATCGCATGATTCATCGCACGGTTCGGGATTCAAAACCACCCATCGCATGATTCATCGCACGCTTCGGGATTAAAAACCACCCATCGCATGATTCATCGCACGCTTCGGGATTCAAAACCACCCATCGCATGACTCATCGCACGGTTCGCGATTCAAAACCACCCATCGCATGATTCATCGCACGGTTCGGGATTCAAAACCACCCATCGCATGATTCATCGCACGGTTCGGGATTCCTAATCACCCATCGCATGATTCATCGCACGGTTCGGGATTCAAAACCACCCATCGAATGATTCATCGCACGGTTCGGGATTCAAAACCACCCATCGCATGATTCATCGCTCGGTTCGGGATTCAAAACCACCCATCGCATGATTCATCGCACGCTTCGGGATTCAAAACCACCCATCGCATGATTCATCGTACGGTTAGAGATTCAAAACCACCCATCGCATGATTCATCGCACGGTTCGGGATTCAAAACCACCCATCGCATGATTCATCGTACGGTTCGGGATTCAGCTCACGATTCAAAACCACTCAGCGCACGATTCAGCTCACAATTCAAATAACCCAATTTACGATACATCGTACGGTTCAATATTCGAACGTACTATTCAGCGCACGGTTCAGGATTCAGCTCACGATTCAAGACAACCCTGCGTACGATTCACTAGTTGACTGTTCAGGGTTCAGTTAACGATTCAAAACCGCCCGGGGTATGATTCAGCGTATGTTTCAGGATTCAGCTCATGATTCAAAACCACTCAGCGTACGTTTCAGAGTGCGGTTCAGCATTCAGCTAACGATTCAAAACCGCCCAGCGTACGAGCGAGCGGTTCGGGATTCAGCTCACGATTCAAAACAACCGAACATACGATTCAGGGTTCAGCTCACGATTCAAAACCGCCCAGCGTACTATTCAGCGTACGGTTTAGGATTCAGTTCACGGTCCAAAACCATTCAGCGTGCGATACAGCGTTGGACTCGGGATTCAGTTCACGATTCAAAACCGCCCAGCGTACTATTCAGCGTACGGTTTAGGATTCAGTTCACGGTCCAAAACCACTCAGCGTGCGATACAGCGTGGGACTCGGGATTCAGTTCACGATTCAAAACCGCCCAGCATACTATTCAGCGTACGGTTTAGGATTCGGTTCACGATTCAAAACCACCAAGCGTACTATTCAAGGCCCGCTTTCCTATATATTGAAGCCCTTTGAGAACGGGATCTACTCTTAAAGGTGAGAATTTGCTCCTTAGTAAACCCCTATTGATGCATGAGACAAAAATAGTTTTCAAAGTGTTAGCTCCCCTGATAGTGTATACAGCTGCACCTAATTCGCATTGAAATTTCCTGTGTATTAATAAAATGTCTGATATGATGGATTCATCCAATATTGGTTCCTGTATTTGATATAGGCGGACGTCTGTCTACATACAGTCGAACTTCGATGGCTCGAACCCCTTTGGGACCATGGAAATTTGTTCGAGACAGCGGTAGTTCGAGCCACTGTTGTATACTTCTAGAAAACATAACGGGATATTTTGGACTTCTTTTCGGTGTTCTGTAACATAAATGTATGCTGTGTGTACCCATTAGAATCGCCTCATTGAGGCGATTCTAATGAGTACGTACAGTATACATTCAACATAAATGTATGCTGTGTGTACTCATTAGAATCGCCTCATTGAGGCGATTCTAATGAGTACACACAGTATACATTCGCAAGATAAAACTCGAAAATCTCCTTAATTATCCCACACTTTTACTTATGCTGAGGAATAAGAGGAATTCCCTAGGGCCTCAAACACGGGTTCGACTCAGCCATGGTAAATGAGCCATCTGTGTTCGAGCCATCGAAGTTCGACTGTATTAGGTCAGTTGACTGTCGTATTGTTGTTTTACGGCCCGGTCACCAGCTAAAGTCATGTCGGGCCTGTCGGTAACCTTCACTGTTCCTGGATAGGCTTAGACCCTTTTAGCGGTTTACCAGTACTTAGTGAAATCGCAACAGTCGGTGGGTCAACGGCCGAGCCCTTAAGTAACCGCCCATTAAGCCGTATCCCTAAAGATGGGCCATATAGAATAGAATAGGAGCAAAACAAAAAACTAAAAATTGCCAACCTTCCCCCATGATGCAAGCACAACTGAAGTCAAAGTAGTAGAACTTCCCGGTACTGAAAACTACTCAGCACCTTCAGAATGTGAAGGTTGCAAAATAGTAGCACCTTCACACACAGTAAAGGTTGCAATATAGTACTTTATCTGCCGCTGTGCATTTTTTCACAGGAGACGCGGACCGTCGAGAGTCATTCGTTAATTATAGATCTGGGAAAAGCCATTTTTCTCCATAAAGTAACTATTCAAATGTCGTGAATGTTCAAGGTCATACGGAGACGGGACCTCGGTTTAAAGACTCATCCGAAAGTCTGGAGAAGCCCGGGATCGATCCTGCGATCCCCGGTTTACAAGGCGAGTAGCATAACCACTACACCACGGAGGCTTCTAACTATTTAAATGTAAATATGCGGGAAAAGTCTGCGTGTAAGTGACGTTTGCTTTCGCGTTACACATTGATGCTATCTTTTGCCTCAGCAAATACTGGTGCTCAGAGGTGGCCATCGGAAAAAGGGTGATACGGTTTTTTTTTTTGTTGCTGTTGTTGTTGTTTTGTTGTTTTGTTTTGGTTTTGCGACCCTTTCAATATACAACGGAGGCCCGTAATGGTCGATAAGGGATTCTATATTATTATGTCGGAAAAGGTGAAATGAAAAAATAAAGCCACAAATCATTCAAGGTTCCTGTCAAAATCTTCCAGGCTGAAAAATAATTTCAAAACACCGTCAGCAACACCTATTGGATCGGGGGCTGTTTTCAGCGTTGGAACTGGCCTCGATACCTCAGTTGGATGCTGACTGGCGGGTTCGATACATGACCGGGTCGTCAACATTATTTTATCAATTATGTCCTAAATAGTGTTGACTGGGCTGTATTAGGACTCCAGACAAACAAACAAACCATCACGAAAGCATGCCTATATAATTTTGACCCCCTTGAATCCCACTTTTGTATAGTAAAACTGGGGTTTACAGGGGTAAACATTATTTTTCTTATTTCTGCTCTAAAATATAAATTGTGGGTACTCGTTAGAACCGCCTCGATGAGGCGGTTCTAACGAGCACACCCAATCTATATTTTGAGCAGAAATAAGAAAATTATCATAATTTTTCGTCTTAAAATTTTCATTTTTTCGGCGATAAGGGTTACAATATACTTGTAAAGGCGTGTTTTCGTAATGAAACAAACAAACAAATAAACGGGCATAATTCACCATGCACTTGCATATGCCCTGTACGTATGTGAGCAGTGAAATATATCCTAACATATGTATAAATTTAAAAACAAACATAGGCGTAAACATTCTTTCCTTTAAGAGTAGATCCCTTTTTCAGTGAGACATGGAAGTTCCAAAAGTTGTCTCCCTTTGAAAAATGGCGGAAAAAACTCCCAGGTGTTGCCGTTCCCCTTAAGAACGATCGTGAGAGACACCACTGATCTCTATCTCGAAAATAAACCTGTTCATAATAATTGTACTCAAAAAGGGCACAGCTGTACAAAGAAATAAAACAGACATAAACGGCGCCTTTCAATATTCATATATGGTATAGTACTCGATCGCAGCTCAGATTGGCGGGGGTGGCAGTTCAGGAGTTGTCAATATATGTCAGAGTCTTCTGTTTGATTTGTTGGAATTGGGGTTTAACGTCCCCATCGACATAATTTAGGTAATTTTGGAGTTGGTGGGATTTTTACCCGACAAATGCATGGACTGTCCTTTGCCTGGAGAGGCTTAAACCTTCTATGCGGTTTATCAGTACTCCTGTGCGGTCAGTTCTGATGTGGAAGCACCATGCAGTCCAATCTATTTCTTTCAGCCCCGATGGGCGTGGGCCTATGTCAGAGTCAACTTGCAGATTAGGTAGACTTTTTGCAAGCGGCGGGCCAAATTTTTCGTGTTAGAGTCGGTTGACTTCGCTTACCTTTTTGATAACAGAATATTCCAAAGGCAGATGCAAACGTAAGCTCCGCCCTGCCAATCTTATCTGCGACTACTATACAAATAGAACAGTTGAGCATGGTCAAAATTTGATAACCTCGCGGAGCCCGGCCCGAAAATTGTCCTGCTTTATAAATTTTAAAATTGTTGGCAGTTTTAAAATTTATGAGCAGGACAAACGACATTCTCTACTGATCTGAATAGGAAAATTGCCGAATATATTAAATTTTGTTTGTACTGGAGTTTAACGGCGCAGTCAACACTGTTTTAAATCATTTTTGAGCCGGTCAGTTTACCTATCCACAATTTTCCTGGGCAAGCTTATACGTAAGCGGTTAACCAGTACAGTGCACATTCTTTCGTCAGAAACTGACAACTGCCCTTCTTGAATTAGCGGAATGACCGTAGAAAAGATTTCATGATCAATCTCCACGAAAGAATGTTGCCGACCCCGGCAGGTATCGAACCCGCGTCCTCCTGATCACCAGTCAGACGCGCATCCGACTGAGCTACCGAGGCCGGCACCCAGTATATTTGTATCTTTAAATTTATGAGACTAATAATTTCATGCTCAAGTGAGTTGAGCATGAAAAAAAAGGTTTTATAACCTCGGGACCAATAAAGTTGTTGTATCGGCCCCCGCCCATCGGGGCTTGAAGAAATAGTTGGGCTGCATGATGCTTCCACGCAGAGCTGAATCCGACAATAGACCCAGATTTAACATATGACTTAAGCTTGGCTAGCTACTGCAAATGGCCTAATCACCGCAGAGACACCCTCGAGAAACAATTGCTCCATATTCAAAACAGTTTCAAAAGTTCCTCATATCTAAAAATGAAACTGCTGATGGAGCTGAAGAGAATAATTTCTATTTTCTGTCAATTTATTTGTTTTCTGTCAATTTCCTTTAAGAGGTTGCCCCTATTGTCATGGGAGACAAAAAATACTTTTGCAGGGGTTGCCTCCCCTGAAGGTGTCACCATTCCCCTTAAGAACAGCAAATGGGTGCCCGACTTAGGCTATTCAGAAATTTAACTAATCGAGAGAGCCGGAAAGGACTCAACTCCTTCAATCCACACCCTCGATTCGAGTTCAGAAAGTATAAGAACGTTTGTGCCCGTTGACTGCCGATTAAATCTGGTCTTTCTCACAAAATCAATCTGAGTTAGGTTGAGCGTGGTGGATGACCCGGTTATACATAGACATTTCCAAACAAATTTGTCTTGTGAGATTGATTTTTCCAATTTAATCTGTCTGCTTGCCATTGATGTACATTGTACACAAATTCGTAACCAAAAATTCCATGAAAAAAAAAAAAAACGAGCCTTTGTTCAGTATGTGCAGACAGGCTAAACTCCGTGGTGTAGTGGATAAGCTAGTCGCCTAATAAACCAGGGGTCGTTGGTCCGATCCCGGCCTTCTCCAGTCTTTCGGATGACCAAGGTCCCTTCTCCGTATGGCCTTAGCTGTTGGTGGGACGTAACTCAAACACACTCACTCGCTCATGATAAACTTAGCAAAGCAAACTTTGTGAGATTAAAAGATGATAGCGTTGAGACTAAGATCGGGTATCTCAGACGAATTCTCAGATAGCATGATCTAGTCTTGTGCGAGCGGCATAGTACGAAACATAAATAATCTTAGAACTTATGGGGCGCCCTTTACTATTTATTCCCTATTTATAGATATCCATAATTCGAATTATAAATCGTTCTGAATTATGGATATCCATAGATCGAATTATGGATATGCATAGATTATAGATATACATAAATCTAATAATGGATATCCATAACTCAGATCGATTTATGGATGTCCATGATTCGAATTATAGATATCATTAATTCGAATTATGGATATCCATAATTCGGTCCATTTATGGATATCCATAATTTGATTAATGGATATCCTTAATTCGTCTTCGCAAATAAATACAATAAATAATGACTGAAACCAAAGGCTTTTGCGGTGAATTATGGACAATTCGAAATATAGCTATCCATAATTCAGTCCGATTTATGTATATCAATAATTCGATTTATGGATATCCATAATTCGAATTATGGATATCCATAAATCAGCGGAATAATGGATATCCATATTTTGATTTAGTGGTATCCATAATTGGAATAAGTGATGTCCATAATTCGAATTATGGGTATCCATAAATCGCTCTGAATTAATGATATCCAGAAATCGAATTATGGATACCGTATCCATAATTCAATTAATGAATATCATTAATTCGAATTATGGATATTCATTATTCGGCTGATTTATGGATATCCACAATTCGAATTATGGATATCCATAAATCGAATTATGGATATCTTAAAATATGTATTAAATAGTAAAACGGCACCCCATAAGAACTGGTCTGAAATTTCCTTGTCGCGGTCTCGGTACCGTCACTGTTTTTTTTTCTCTCGCCTATTCTGATGAAACCAGTAATTTAAGTACTCCTTCTTATGGCCCCTTCACATGACATGTTTAGACCTGCATGAAAAAACATTCTTTGTTTGACATGCCATGGTTTTACCCGTGCTTTCATTTTCATCGAAGACGGAGCTGAGCAAGCGCCAAAGTCGGTAGCAGCAGTGTGACGCTGATCTGCGTAGTGGGGCGACTGATAATAGCCAAGTGTCTAAAGAGGGTTATCTATAAACTGGACTCGGATCAGACTGTGCTCGTTAAACTGTTGGGTTGATTGAAACCAAATTACATATGGAGCCTCTATGGGTAGAGGGGGGGGGGGATGAAATTAGTTTGTAAGGACTGGGTCACATGACCCATATGGCCGCCTTGTTCATATATGGTAAAAAGCTTTATTTTTTCTCAGGAACCAAATGGCCGATGACCTTGAAATTCGGTATGTAGCAAAGGACTTAGCCCCTACCAAATTTGTTCAAATAATGACCTTTGGTTGACCTTGACCAGTTTTACGTCAAGGTCAAATTTGGTCACTTAGGCATTTGTATGGAAACAAGGCAAGACAGTGGATTTTACTGTTTGCATGGTAGCCCGTAGCATCAGAAATATTATGTGTTGTCAGCTGAATGGAAGTTAATCAATTCCAAAGGTCAAGGTCGTTTCTGACCTTTGTCATGGATGGCTCCGTTTCAGTATTTTTTTTTTTTTTTATCTTTTTCTCCGCTAAAACTGCTGTGCTGATTGCAACCAAATTACATAAAAAGCCTCTTTCATGGATGAGGCAATGAAAAGTTATTCATCATGACAAAGGTAGGCGTCATGCCTGTATATGGTGTAAACCACATGACCTCTGGTGAGGGTAGTGTCCCATGGGCCTCTTGTATCTACAGAACCAAGCCGCCTGTGTGCAGGTCCGCAACTACAGCTTTTAATGTTTCCTCATCTGGTGCTTCTCTGGTCGCCAATCGCCAAATGTTGGGGGAGCTTATAGGATAGGCAGTGGTTCGTTGTCCATCGTCCGTCGTCTGCGTCTGTGTCTGTGTCTGTATCTGCGTCGTCCGAGTCGACAGCATTTTCAAACATCTTCGCTGGGTCAGTTGAAGTCAAATTCCATGTGGAACATCCATGGGGTGGTGGAACGAATGTTTGTTCGCGGGGTCCATATCACATGACCAAGATGGCCGCCATGCCCATATTAGAAAAATCCCTTCAAAATATTCTTCTCCAGAACCAGTGGGCGCATTGTCATGAAACTTGGTATGTAGCATTGGGGACTCGGGTCCATTATAGTTTCTTCAAATGATGCCCTTGGATGGCCCCTTGACTTATTTTACACCAAGGTCAAATTTGTTCACATTGACTTTTGTATGGGAAAAAGACTAAACTGAGTATTTTTTGGAAACTGTTGCAGCCTGTGATCTCAAAATTGGTAGATGCAGAAAGCTAAATGATTGAATGAATTCAAGGTCAAGGTCATTCCTCGGCCTTGACCCAAGTTTATTGAGATATGAAAATTGAAACTTGTTTTCCACAGAAACCAATGGGTCATTTTAACCAAATTTCAAATGAAAGATTTTAGGATCAAGTAAATGAAAGTTCATTAATTTGAGTTTGGTCACATGACCAAGATGGCCGCCATGCCCATATAAGATAAATACCCTTCAAAAATTTTCTTCTCCGGAAACAGTGGGTCGATTGTCATGAAGACATTGGAGACTCGGGCCCATGATACGTTATCATGCCAAGGTCAGATTTGGTCACATAGCTCTTTATATGGGAAAAAGTCAAAACTAAGTATTTTTCAAAAAATTATTGCAGCCTGTGATCAGAAAATGAGTACATGCAATTAGCAAAATGAGTAAATGAAAGTACATGAGTATTGAAGGTCAAGGTCATGCTTGACATCGGCCCAAGATCATTCAGATATGAACATTTGAATTTTTTTTTGTCAGAAACCACTGGGCCATACGTAATCAAATTTCATAAGGAAGCTTTCAGAAACAAAGAAATGAAAATTGCATAATATCAATTGGTCACTTGACTAATATGGCCGCCATGCCCATATAAGGTAAAACCCCTTCAAAATACTTCTTCTCCAGAACCTATGAGCCGATTGTTGTGAAACTTGGTATGTAGCATTGGAGACTCGAGCTAATCATAGTTCGTTCAAATGATGACCCCTGGATGACCTTTACCTATTATACGCCAAGGTCAAAATTGGTCATGTAGACTTTTGTTTGGGAAAATATCAAAACTAAGTATTTTTTCATAAATTACCTCAGTCTGTGATCTGAAAATGGGTAGATGTAGTAAGTTTATTGAGATAATGAAATAGTATGAGTATTTAAGATCAAGGTCATTTCTCAGATCTTTGCCAAAGGTCATTCAGAATACGAAATTGAAACCTAATGAAACTGTATGAGTATTCAGTATCAATGTCATTTCTCAGACCTTTGCCAAAGGTCATTCAGAATATGAAAATCAAAACCCAATTTTTCTCAGAAAACCCTGTTCCATATTTCACAAAATTTCATAAGGAAGGTTTTGGGACAAAGAAATGAAAATTCTTTCATATCGGTTTGGTTACATGACAGATATTGTTGCTATGCCCATATAAGATAAAAACCCTTCAAAAATCTTCTTCTTTGGAAGTAGTGAGTCCATTCTCGTAAAACTTGTTATGCAGATTGGAGACTCTAGGCAATCATTTGTTTAAATGATGATCCCTGGATGACTTTGATTTATTTTCAAATTTGGTCACATAGACTTTTGTATGGGAAAAATCAAAGTTGTATATTTTTAGCTCTCTGGTGGTCATCTGTGTCTGTGCCGGCTGCATCATAAACATTTTAAAATGACATCCCCTGAGAAACTGCCATGCCAATTGAAACCAAATTACATATGGAACTTTCATGGGTTAGGTGGGGGGGGGGGGACTTTTTCGCGGGGTCTTGGTCACATGACCATAATGGCCACCATCTCGATATATGGTAAAAAGCTTCCAAAATCTTCTTCTCAGGAGCCAAATGGCCGATAACCTTCAATCTTGGTATACAGCATTGGGGACTCTGGTCCTCCAATGGTGGTCTTTAATAGACTTTGACCTATTTTACATCAAGGTCAAATTTGGGCACTTAGACATTTGTACTTAAAAAAAGGACAAAACTGGATATTTCTGATTCTGTGGAATCATAATTGATATTTGCAGTCAGCTTCATGAAAGTTAATACTTTCCAAAAGTCAAGGTCATTTACTGACCTTTGTCCTGAATGGCTGACCAATCCCAAAAGGATCCAAGCATCGGACCAACCCTAGGAATGGGCTGACACCGAACCACTAGCAGATATGCTACCGGTAAATGCAGTGCAGTCTTACGCTTTTAAGTTCTTGGGTCTACAGGCAAACATTGAATAGTCTATCGAAAAAATTAATATGGCCGCCAGGGCGCTGGCCCTTTAGCGCATATGAACTCTGGTGAGCGTAGTGGCCTGTGGGTCTCTTGCTTACGTTTAAAGTATGAGTGAGTGAGTGAGTTTTAGTTTTACGTCCCACCAACAGCTAAGGTCATACGGAGACGGGACCTCGGTTTAAAGACTCATCCGAAAGTCTGGAGAAGCCCGGGATCGATCCTGCGATCCCTGGTTTACAAGGCGAGTAGCGTAACCACTGCACCACGGAGGCTTCTACGTTTAAAGTATGAACAACATTGCGGGTCGCGAGCAAAGTAAATGAACCGTGCTCACATAAAAATTGCTCGTGACGTACAAATACATTGTAACCTTTATCGCCGAAAAAAAGAAAATTTTATGATGAAAAATTGTGATATTTTTCTTATTTCTGCTCTAAAATATAAATTGTGGGTACTCGTTAACGAGTACCCACAATCTACATTTTAAAGCAGAAATTAGAAAAAATAAGGTTTACCCCTGAAAACCCCATTTTTACTATATAAAAATAGGGTTCAAGGGGGTCAAAATTATATAGGCGTGTTTTCGTGACGTGTTCATGCTTCAATGAACGTTGTTTTTTTGTTCTTTATTCACTTATATTAACATTATTTTCCATCCATTGTGTGACGAAAAATTCTGGTTTGTTGGCTAAAATTGAAACAGGAAAGCAATCGCAAGCAGTTTTCCTATTCACAGCGAAAGAGCTTTGTCGACGTCATAAGGTTGCCATCGTCCAATCTGAGGCCACTTGTGATCATGTGACAGTCCGTGACGTCGTGTGAGTCAGTGTATTTACTGAGGCGTTGCTTTGTTTGATTTGAGGTTTAACGTCCCAGTCAACACTATAAAGGTCATTTGGGAGACGTTGCTTCCAATTTTGTGGGACTTTTACCCGACATTGAGATGAAATGACATTTCAAGCCCTGACGCCCAATGAAACCTATAGGGTTTATAAGCATGGACTCTCGCACCGCTTTGCCTGGGCAGGCTTAGATCCACTAAACGGTTTACCAGTACTCGTGTGCGGGTTTCAGCTCTGCGTGAAAGCATCATGCAGCCCATCTATTTCTTCAAGCCCCAATTCTGTGAATGTAAATATTTATTTTTGGAGAAAGAGACGTTTCGTAATGTGACGTCAAAGAACCTGCATGCGAGTAATGTCACAGTTCCTTTTCATTTAGTCGTAAAGTTCTAAAACAAACAAAGCAAGACGCTTATGAATAATATTTGTTCCTAATACACGGCTTTTAACTTAAAGGAACGCAGATTCATCATCATATCAGTACAAACAGACCAAAGTTCTTCTTTTAAACCTATATCGGGAAATCTTCTAAGAAATAAATCCCTGTATTGCTTTTTATTGCCTCGATGGCTTTCGATTTTCCAGTAAAGGAAAAATTTGTTAAGCCTTTTTGTACCAAATGGAATCTTCCAACGTATATACAGCAGGAGTCCATTTCAAAATTTAGGGGTGTCAGGTTGTGCTTTCTTCAAAAACTATTCGGAAAATAGCTGAATGTTTTGCAAACATTGTTGGCCCTGATCAGACGCCGCGTTCTGCGGCGTCTGATCTGGGCCTACACTGTTTGTCAGGGTATCCGTTTTGGGGTTCGTGGTACAAAATGGGCTAAGCATCATCTAGACTGCGAACTATCAATAGCTTATTGCAGTATAGTTCCATACAAGACACGCAATTATCAACTGACTGGATTTTTATTCATATCAGTATATCGAAGCGACATGTACAGGCTAGTAGGCTAGTGTACATGTCGACAATTTGTAATAAAGTATGTTTTATCCTTGCGTAGCCAATCTATGATTAAAGTTTATTCAAATGAAGTAAGAATGAAATGATTTCTCATGCTAAAATTGACTTACAGACGGAATCGCAAACTAAAAGTGCTGTAGAAGGACCATGATCAATAAAATGGTAAGTTATTTTTCTATACACATATATATTTCTTTTTGGAAGAAGAAAGAAAGAAAGAAAGAGAAAGAAAGAAAGAAACAAACACAACGAAAACACGCCTATATAATTTTGACCCTCTTAAACTCCACTTTTATATAGTAAAACTGAGGTTTACAGGGTATACATATTTTTTTCTTATTTCTGCTCAAAACATAGATTGTGGGTACTCGTTAGAACCGCGAGGCAGAAGTATGAAACATATCGGGCTTTTTATCTTTTTTTTTTGGTTTGGGTTTTACGGCCCTTTCAAGATTATTTCACTCATATCGAGCCGATCGTTAATCAGAGGTGGGCGAAAACCGGAGTACCCGGAGAAAAACCACCTGACCTTCCGTTGCAGAACTTGGCGTCTCACACGTGGCCCGAGCGAGGCTCGAACCTACGGCGGTGAGAGACCTAATGACTAAGAGTCAGCGCTCTTATCCACTAGGCCACGGAGGCCCGTAGGGCTTTTTATCTGAAAGATATTATTTTTTGGTGGTAAAATTTTCAATATATTTGAATAGGCGTGTTTTGGTAACTTTACATGTGTCAGTGCAAAATGCAACTCACACGATCATATGACAGGGATCATTCTGAAAGAAAAGAAACTGTTCCCTAAAAGGAGTAATTCTTCCTTTTTATAGTAGTCCCCAGTGATGAAGAGTTTCTCTAGATTTTTCTTTGCTTTGCATATAGTTTATTTTCTCTTCTAAGACGTTAATGTTTAGACCAAAAGGGCTAGTCAATAAAAACCAGCCTAACTTTTGTCTGGTTGAGATCGATCTCTTCTTTTTCGATGTAATTGCCGTCCAGAATGATACACTTGGGTCAACGCTGTTCCAGTGCCATCAACCTAGAGCTGTAGAAGCCAGGATCCGACTCACTCCTCAACTGCCGCCACGACTTCTTTGTCGTCCACGGATATCATTTTTCAAGTTTTCGAATAGGAAATAGTCACTGGGAGCTATGTAAGTCCGGAGAATAGGCGGGGTGCGGTATTTGCTCGTACCCATTCCGCTCAACAGCATCCATTGCAATTTTGCAAGTGTGGATTCTCGCATTGTCCTGTTGGAGCAAAATCCCTTTGGAGAGTTTACCTCAGGATTTTTCACGGATCGCAGTTCTCAGTTGGTCGAGCAAAGTTGCATAATACGTACCTTTTATTGTGCATTTGTTGTGCATTGTTCAACATAACGAACGCCTTGTGCGTCCCGAAATACAGTTGAGCAGATGGTTGCGTTTTGAACTTCTTTGGCCTCGGAGACCCCGGCCCTACACAAGCGGCGACTTTGAGTTTTACTCTCTGGCTCAAATTAATGGGCCCAGGTCTCATCTACAGTCGCCAGGCGTGAAAGAAAATCATCTTCCTTTGACCTAAACCGCTTTAACAATGCGCTGCATACTGGTGCTCTGGTAGGGATTTTGGGACCAAACGCACTGTTAGCTTGCGCATACCCAAGCGATCATGTAAAATTGTTGAAACACAACCATGTGAAATGTGTAATGCATTCGCTATTTCTTCAGCCTTAATTCACCTATCACCGCATTTGAATCCCCAACCTAGCATTTAACTTGTGTATACGATGGTTAAGAAGACCAATAAACATGGTCAACTCGCAATGAAAACCTGTTTCCCCTTTCAAATACAAGTATACCTAATGACAGCACGGTGCTCATCTTTTGACGAAAAGCTTGCTTTTGCATCGCTGACTATGTTTGACGGCCAAATGACACGATAAGGGTGCATTTTTTGCCCTCATGCCTAAAACATGTATTAAAACAAGGCAGAAAAATCTTACCTATTAGGTCACGGAGGTCCGTGAATGAAACTTTATAAAAATAGTTCTGGCCACATGGTAAAAATGGCCACCATGTCCATATATGGTAGAAACCTTAAAACTTCTTTTTCCTGAACTACTGGACTGATTGCCTTAAAATTTTGTATGCATCATCTGGTACTCCAGTACCACCAGGTTGGTCAAATAATGACACTAGGCTGACGCTGACTTTTAACGGCGCGGTTAAATTTGGTCCCTTTGCCTTTCGATGAAACATTGAATTTTTAGCTCCTCTAGGCCAACGGTTCCAGGGAGCTTACAGGATGGTGAGTCAGGTGGCGTCCAGCGGCCGTCAACCAATTTCAAAACTGGTGAGATTTTGACACAAGAGTAGGTCATATATGAATGTCTGTAAATCCTAAATGTCAATGCCATTCAG
This sequence comes from Lucinisca nassula, assembly GCA_963580285.1. Classification (NCBI taxonomy): domain Eukaryota; kingdom Metazoa; phylum Mollusca; class Bivalvia; order Lucinida; family Lucinidae; genus Lucinisca; species Lucinisca nassula. The sequence goes on along the minus strand of OY757018.1, from coordinate 51,148,296 downwards.
CGACCTTGACCTTATTTCAAAGTAGATGTTCTCTAAAACTGGTGGGCCAATTTCAGTTGGCAGTGGTGAACGAAAGTGTGTTCAAACTATCCAGTCCACATGATCAAAATTGGTGACAAGGATGAAAGATGTTTGTATTTTAGCTACAAGCTATATATGGTAAAAGAAAATAAAAAATCTTCTTTTCCACAACTGCCGGACCAATTTCCTTGAACATACATATTGAAAATGTCTGTCGTGTGTACTCATTAGAATCGCATCGCTGAGGCGATTGTGATGAGTACAAACAAAACCCCTTTAATCGGTAGAAGATGGAAACGGGATTCTTTGATCTTCATTATGTCTTCAAACCTTCAGTGGTACAAACTATCTCTATTTCGAACAAAGTTTCATGATCCAAAGATGTTCCAGCCATTGAAGTTTGCCTTTAATTAGCGCGCATAAATATTAGATTACAAAAAAAAGAGGCAATTTTCCCACTAATATCAGCACAGAATGTTATTTGTCCTGCTCATAAATTTTAAAATGCCAACAATTGTTGGCATTTGAAAATTTATGAGCAGGACAAATTTCATTCTCAGGTGAGCTGAGCATGAAAAAAAGTTTTATAACCTCTGGGCCAGGGCTTATGGCATGTTCAGCTAATTTGAACACTTACATTGTCAGTCAGTGTCTTCCTAATCAAAAGGAAGAGTAAAATGCAAACATTTTTGGCTGTTGGCAGATTATTTGAATTGTAAGTATTTTGATATTTTGAGCAGTTTTAATTCCCTGCATTACTGACTGGAGCACATCATAACTCTAGCTACAGCGTTCATCATCTTCAACCCCACCCCCCCCCCCCCCCCACACACACACACACCCCATGCCCTTTTAAGTCATTCTTAAAATCATGTTTTTTTTTGTTGTTGTTGTTGTTTTGTTTTGTTTTTTGGTTTAGGGCACTTTCAAGATTATTTCACCTATTTCGGGCCGATCGTTAATCAAATGTGGGTGAAAACCCAGGGTACCCAGAAATAAACCACCTGATCTTCCGTTGCAGAACTTGGCGTCTCACATATGGCCGGCTCGAGCGAGGCCCGAACCACAGCGACGAGAGACCTAATGTTTTGATTTGAGGTTTAACGTCCCGTCAATACTGTATCGGTCATTTTGAAGACGTTGCTTCTAATTTTGTGGGACTTTTACCCGACATTGAGATTTCAAGCCCTGCCGCCCAATGAAACCAATAGGGTTAATACCGCTTTTCCTGGGGAGGTTAGAATCTCCAAGTGGTTTACCAGTTCTCAGGTGCAGTCGGTTTCAGCTCTGCGTGGAAGCATCACGCAGCCCAATCTATTTCTTCAAGCCCCGATGGGCGGGGGCCAAGTGACCTAATGATTAATAAAATTATGGTAATCTAATTGTCCCCATGTCTATAGATCAACCAGTATTTATTTTATTGATTTCATAAGCTGTTACTAAGCAACCATTAGTATTCTGAAATTGCATTCCTTACGCCTGTTTATTGCTCATCATATAATTCCAAGCAATTTGTGGACTATCGATGTCATTACGAAAACATGCCTATACAAATATATTGTAAACTTAATCGCCGAAAAAATGACAATGTATACATAAAAAATTGTGATATTTTTCTCATTTCTGCTCAAAATATAGATTAGGGGTACTCGTTAGAACCGCCTCGATAAGGCGGTTATCGAGCGTCTAGCGCGTACCCACAATCTATATTTTAGAGCAGAAATAAGGTATACCCCCTGTAAATCCAAGTTTTACTATTTAAAATTGGGGTTCAAGAGGGTCAAAATTATAAAGGTATGTTTTCATGATGCATTCTCAGTTTGGATTTGCTGTGTTTGTCGTCTACAGATACGATCATGACTAAAGGTAACAGAATACAATCGGTTTTGCAAGGGAGACAAATCGTTTGACTACATTTAATTTCCGTTACTTTCTGAAACTTCTGTAACTCCCCTCGAACAGTGGGTGTCCTTTTAAAGCGTATAATTTGCCCCAGAGGAACGAATTCTTTCCTTTAAAAGTACATCCCTAATGATAAGGGAGAGATTTTTTTCAAAAGAGTTGCCTACCCGGAAAGTGGCTGCATTCCCAAAAACGAGGCATTACTAAAACACGCCTATACAAATACATTGTAAACTTTTCCGCCGAAAAAACATAAAATTTTAAGATGCAAAATTATGATATCTTTCTCATTTTTGCTCAAAATATAGATTGGGGCTACTCGTTAACCCCCCCCCCCCCCCCCTCATCGAGACGGTTCTAACGAGTACCCACAATCTATATTTTAGAGCAAAAATAAGAAAAAAGGTTTAGCCCTGCAAACCTCAGTTTTACTACATAAAAGTGGGGTTCAAAGGGGTCAAAATTATATGGATGTGTTTTCGTAATGCAACAAGTTACCGTTTCTTCTGGTACGGTAGTTTTAAGCAATTAGTTTTGCATGACATGGGTTTCAATTAATTGTTTAATCTGTCTTTGGTTTGATTCAATCTCCTGCTGATTGAGTTAAAATGAATTTGTTTTATTTTTAGAATCATTCTGTGACAACACTATGTGCTAGTGTGTGTGTTTGTGTTATATGTCCCACCAACACCTGAAGCCATACGGAGACGGAACCTCGGTTTAAAGACTCACCCGAAAGTCTGGAGAAGCCCGGGATCGAACTAACGACCCTTTCGTTTATGAGGCGAGCACCACGAAGACCTCTTAGCAATGGGTAGAACGTGCATTGAACTTACGACTGTAATGCGACGTCGCGATGCCGGCTCATCAATTTTCGACTACTTTTTACGACATACGGCAGGAAAATCGACGTCATAACGCATGGTCGCTTTTCATGGGTCGATTCTTATGTTTTATTTTATTTAGTTCTTACCTTGTTATCGCTGACATCGCTGACATCGCTTGCCTTTATGTGCACGTGGGTATTACTTTAATATTTTAATATAAATACTGAATAAGTGCAATAAAATTGAGAAACCATATAAGTATGTAATTCTACACTTTGAAAAATATGGTAGCGTTCCACAGAATGGAAACATCTTAAAAGTGCAAAAGAATTGAGACATTTTAAGAAAAATGAATAAGTGTAGTAGAATGATAATCTTGAAACAAATGAATAATTGCAGAAAAACAAATGAATATGTGCACCAGAATGATATGTAAAAACAAAACAATAAGTGCAATAGAATGAATATATCTTAAAACAAAACAATAAGTGCAATAGAATGAAGATATCTTATAACAAAACAATAAGTGCAATAGAATGAAGATATCTTAAAAACAAATGAATACGTGCAATAGAATGAAGATATCTTATAACACAACAATAAGTGCACAGAATGAAGATACCTTAAAACAAATGATTACGTGCAATATAATGAAGATATCTTAAAACAAAACAATAAGTGCAACAGAATAAAGAAATCTTAAAACAAAACAATAAGTGCAACAGAATGAAGATGCCTTAAAAACAAATGAATTCGTACAACAGAATGAAGATATCTTAAAACAAAACAATAAGTGCAGTAGAATGAAGATATCTTAAAACAAACGAATACGTGCAATAGAATGAAGATATCTTAAAAACAAAACAATAAGTGCAACAGAATGAAGATATCTTAAAACAAAACATATATATAACAATATAGATTAAATATAAATAATATCCACAATGCGGGTAAATATAAGTATGAAAAAATTTAAGAAACACTGGAATAAAAGTTATTTTTCCTGTATTTTTAACAACCGGTTTCATCCATGATGGAATTTTCAAGTTAACAATGATGTTTATTATTATGAAGATATCTTAAAACAAAACAATAAGTGCAATAGAATTAAAAATATCTTAAAACAAAACAATAAGTGCGATAGAATGAAGATATCTTAAAACAAAAAATATATGCAATAGAATAAGGATATCTTAAAAACAAGTGAATACGTGCAATAGAATGAAGATATCTTAAAACACAACAATAAGTGCAACAGAATGAAGATACCTTAAAACGAATGATTACGTGCAATAGAATGAAGATATCTTAACAAAAAACAATAAGTGCAACATAATGAAGAAATCTTAAAACACAAAAAATAAGTGCAACAGAATGAAGATACCTTAAAAACAAATTAATTCGTGCAATAGAATGAAGATATCTTAAAACAAAACAATAAGTGCAGTAGAATGGAGATATCTTAAAAAACAAATGAATACGTGCAATAGAATGAAGATAGCTTAAAAACAAAACAATAAGTGCAACAGAATGAAGATATCTTACAACAAAACAATATATGCAATAGAATTAAGATATCTTAAAAACAAGTGAATATGTGCAATCGAATGAAGATAACTTACAACAAAACAATAAGTGCAAAAGAATGGAGGTATCTTAAAACACAACAATAAGTACAATAGAATTAAGATATCTTAAAACAAAACAATAAGTGCAAACAGCATGAAGATATCTTAAACCAAAATAATAAGTACAATAGAATGAAGATAACTTAAAAACAAATGAAAACGTGCTAAAGAATGAAGATATCTTGAAACACAACAATAAGTGCAACAGAATGAAGATACCTTAAAACAAATGATACCGTTCAATAGCATGAAGATATCTTAAAACAAAATAATAAGTGCAACAGAAATAAGAAATCTTAAAACAAAACAATAAGTGCAAAAGAATGAAGATACCTCAAAAACAAATGAATTCGCACAATAGAATGAAGATATCTTAAAACAAAACAATAAGTGCAGTAGAATGAAGATATCTTAAAAACAAATGAATTCGTGCAATAGAATGAAGATATCTTAAAAACAAACAATACGTGCAACAGAATGAAGATATCTTAAAACAAAACAATTTCTGCAATAGAATAAAGATATCTTAAAAACAAGTGAATACGTGCAATAGAATGAAGACAACTTGAAACAAAACAATAATTGCAACAGAATGAAGACATCTTAAAACAAAAACAACTAGTGCAACAGAATGAAGATATCTTAAAACAAAACAGTAAGTGCAATAGAATGAAGATATCTTAAAACAAAACAATAAGTGCCACAGAATGAAGATATCTTAAAACAAAACAATAAGTGCAACAGAAAGAAGATATCTTAAAACAAAACAATAAGCGCAGTAGAATGAAGATTATGAGGACTGTTCAAATATGAATGCAAGTAGAACGTTTTCTCATGCACTAATGCGAAAATCACCAGAAAATAAATATCACAGCGTAGAAAAACATTTTACCTATACATTGACACCAAACCTGTTAAAATCTGTGCACTTTAGCCATGTATATCGTTCGATAAACACTGTCTACTCTTTTATACTAATACAAAACATGGTTGGAAGAAGGTCAGAGTACGCCGTTGAAATACGGTCCTATATTAAGAATCGTTGTATTCTTGGTATACGCTGCAAAGACATTATTGATGAAATATGTTCGGTTTATGGGCATAATGAAATGTCTTTTCCGACAGTTTTTCGTTGGTGTAAGAAATTCAGCTGTGGGTTAGGCTCAACAGAAGATGCAACACATGATCGTCGGCCGAAAAGAGCAACATCTGCCAAGATGGTTGCTAAAGTGAAAGAAATAGTTGCTACCGATGCACGATACACCACTAGGCAAATAGCTAGTATGGTTGGCATCTCATTAGGAGCAGCTCATACAATTCTGAAACGGGATTTGAAAATGAGAAAGATCTGTGCTAGATGGATTCCCCATCTGTTGACAGATGAGCAGAAAAAGACACGCGTTCAGTGCGCCAAAAAGTTGCTTAAAAAGTTTCCAAATTACAATGCACGGTCTTTCGCTAATGTCGTCATAGGTGACGAGACATGGGTTCACTTTTTTGAGCCAAAACGAACGATTCAGAACAAAATATGGGCAACACAGTATTGCAAAAGACCATGCATTGCAAAGCGGACCATGAGCGTCAAGAAGGTAATGTATGCCATATGCTTTTCAAATCAGGGCCCTGCTAATCAGGTTGCTGTGCCTAAAGGCAAATCTGAAAATGCGAAGTTTTACAAGAATCAAGTTCTTCGAAAATTGAAGAAATATTTCAAAGAACGAAGACCCACAACTGGTTTGGCCAATGTCAGATTGCTACATGACAATACGTCATCGCACAAGGCAGGAAAAGGTTGTTGAACTCCCTCACCCCCCGTATTCCCCTGACCTTGCCCCGTGTAACTTTTTTGTTCCCTCGGCTGAAAAAATACCTTTCTGGTCGAAAATTTGTACAGCGCAAACACCTCGGTTCTGCAATATTCCAGTGCCTTGATAGTATACCTCGAAAAGACTACCAAAATGCATTCAATGATTGGATCAGAAGACTGAAAGTTTGTATATCTGTTAAAGGGGAATATTTTGAGGGGACAAAATAATTTTTTCATCGAAATCTATCACGGAATCATTTTTATGAGCTTAGTTGCATTCATATTTGAACAGTCCTCGTAAAATAATAAGTGCAGTAGAATGAAAATATCTTAAAAACAAATGCTTACGTGCAATAGAATGGAGAAATCATAAAAACAAAGGTAAAAGTGCAAAAGAATGGCGGTATTTTAAAAACAGATGACTAAGTTCAATAGAATGAAGGTATTTTAAACAAGAAAAACGCGTTTTTTTTTATTTCAAAAAAGTAAACCTACCGGACGACGCCCTACACCATACCGGACATCGCTACTTTAAATGGCGGATTTTTAGCTCACCTGAGTAGTGCTCAGTGAGCTTTTCTGAATCTTTATGTCACCTTAATGCCTCCCACCAAGTTTCGACTCAATCCAACTGACCGTTCAGGAAAAGATGTAGTTTGAAGATTTTTCAAGATTGCAGCCACCATCTTGGATATCAGACAAGAAAGCTTTTTAGAATCTGCATGTCTTCCCAGTGCCTCCCATTGAGTTTCGACTCAATCCGACTGACCGTTCGGATACAGATGTGGTTTGAAGATATCAGAACAACGATTTTAGTAATCTGAGTCACCATTTAGCCCCAATGTCTTTCATCGAGTCTGAGCGCAATCCGACTTATGGCGGTTTTGGGAGATGGCATTTGAAGAGATATGGTCGCCATGACATCGGAATGGAACTTTTTTTGCGATTCAGAATCTCCATGTCAATCCCGATCTTTAAGCGACATCCAATTAAATGCATTCATTGTAAACATGCCTTAAGAATTTCGTAAAACAAAGCTGAAAACAAATAAGTCCTGTTTGAAATTAGAATATACTACCCCATTGGTCTATGTCCAATTTACTTCGCCTATACTGGCTGTCAGCAGTCAGCTATTGTTTGTTTGTATTGGGGTTTTACGTCCCCGTCAACACTATTTAGGTCTTTTTGAGACGTTTCCAGCAATTGTCACCTAGATAAACAAGCTCGGTTGAGAAAGGCCGATCGATGTCTGTATATGTTCGGGAAAAGGTGTCATTCTTTCTTCATCTCGAAAACACGCCTATATTGTCTTCACCCACTTGAACCCCATTTTAATATAGTAAAATTTGGGTTTACAGGAGTAAACCGTATTTTTCTTATTTCTGCTCTAATCTCTATTTTTAGCAGAAATATAAATTAGAGCAGAAATAAGAAAAAAATATCGCAATTTATCATCTTATATATATATATTTTGTTGCATTTTTACGGCGGTAAAATTTACAGTGCATTTGTACAGGCATCTTTTCGTTATGTGGTAATTCAATCACCAGTTTCAGCTGAAACCGACTTCTGGTTCGGAAGCAGCCAGATGTAGTGATGGCTACCATGGCGGCTATCTTTGATATCAGAAAGGAACAATTATAACAATGCTGAATCTATATAATGACCCGATGTCTTCCATACAGTTTCAACTCAATCCTAATTTTCGTTCGGAAGGAGCCACCTTGAATTTTCGAACAGAAACATTTTAGCGATTCTAAATCTCTATGTCGTCCCAATGCCTCCCACCAATGCCACCGCTCAGTCCGACTAACGGTTCTGGAGATGTCGAAATATAATAAGGTCACGACGGACGGCCCGACCACGGCGTATGCTCTCCATGTGAGACAATAAGGTGCAACCAGATTGTAGGTCCCGATGATGCGGCTGTTACGAGGCGTCTTATCTAGATCTACACTTTTTGAGTATCTGTACCGCACTACAGGGCTGAAAGGGCCCCGATAGACCTTTTAAAAGTATGCTGACCGATGCTTTATTCGTATTTGCAGCACAAGTAGTCTCCATCAGTGCCATGTACAGTGAATATATATCTACTCTGTTACTACTTGTATCAATGACCGACATGTTGGATGTAGTACAAACAGACACATGCTCCGTCAGCCATTTGGAAGGTAAGTATTTTGAATGACACGAGAAGAATTGTTCTTGTATTAACCAAAGTTAACAAAAAGTGCAGGAACCTCCACTGTGTTAAAAAAAAATCTCAGCCATGTTTCTAATGGAATTACTGAAACTTACTCAACCTGACACCCCTAAAGTTCGAAATGGACGCACGCTATACATAATGAGGAAGATTACTGGATTAAAGAGACACTGGTGTCTGATAACCGGGTTCTACAATCATGTATCACACTTGCTCATGAGACGCGTGCACAGTATAGGACCGTACAGTACGATAACCTTTTTGTCGCTGATCTGCATAGTGGATAAATCTTTATCGTTTGTTGCGATGTACAAGATGTGTTGGCGGCAGATCTACTTTCTTTCATTGATTTTGCAACCGCTCAATAAGAGCGTTTCTTAGTTTTTTTAGGCCACTATGCTCACCAGAGCTCAGGAGGGCACTGCCCACTGGCATTCATGTATTTTAAAAGTGGAGGGGATGGGTCATGGACCAAACGGAGCCATGGTTGGTATCATTGAATGTGCCATATCATAAGAAACAAGAATATATATGGTTTATGGGTAGGGACCTGTACAGTTCATGCGATAAAAGGCCTTTTCGGCAGTGAAGGAGTAGGGGAGTGGCCCCGCCGTACACCGGGAAAGCCATAGGTTGTTGGTGTCTTATCATAAGGACAAAGAATATATATGGTTTTGGGGGTGGGGACATGAACGGTTTCTGAGCTACGAGGCCCTTTTATGAATTGGAGGGGACAGGCACAGCCGCTGTGGACCCCACAAATTGGTGTGACTGAATGCATCTAATCATAAGGAACAAGGATATATATGTTTATGGGTCGGGGATCTGAATGGCTTCTATGATATATGGCATTTTATGTTGTGTGTGTGTGTGTGGGGGGGGGGGGCAGCACATTGCCCCAGCACAAAGAGACCCCCAGGTTGGCGTGACTGAATGAGTCTTACCCTAAGGAACAAGAAAATATATGGTTTAGGGGTGGGGATCTTAACTGTTTCTGAAATATTTGGCTTTTCATGAAGTGGAGTGGTGGGGCAGTTTCTGAGATATCTGGCCTTTTTCGAAGAGGAGGGGGTGGGGCATGGCCCCAGCACATCAAAGGGATCTCCAGGTTTGTGTCACTGAATGTGTCTTATCACAAAGAACAAGAATACATATGGTTTAGGGGTAGGGATCTGAACGGTTTCTGAGATATTGGGCCTTTTACGAAGGGGGGGGGGGGTCGTGGGGCATGGCCCGAGCATGCCAAGGGGACCCGCAGATAGGTGTCACTGAATGCGTATTATCACAAGGAACAAGAATATATATGGTTTGGTGCGGTGATCTGAATGGATTCTAAGATATATGGCCTTTTATGAAATGGAGGTGTTGGGGCATGGCCCCGGCACCCCCTGGGGGATCCCCAGGTTGGCATAGAAGCATATGGCTGAAAGAACTTTTCTCAAGAAACATTTCTATAAATCATTTGTCAAAATATCTGCAAAGGTTTGGCAGTAAATGCCACAATTCTATTTTCCCCATTATAAGTCTATGGAAACTCTAAGTTGCTATAGCAACCTAACTAAACAGCTGATTTCATTAAAAAAAACAATAAAAAAAAACTTTCAGTCCACAAACCCAAGGACGCCACAGATGAAATTTTGGCCCAATCGGCCCAGTGGCTTCACATGCTTCAGAGGAGATGTCGTTTGAAAGTGTTGACGCCATACGACGTCATACGATGACTATGACGATGGACAACTGCCTATCTTATAAGCTCCCCCGGGTTGGTGGGTAAGGGTTGTAAGCTCTGGTGAGCTAAAAACACAAAACCTGTTGAGACAAATATGGTTAATATTCTCATAAAGTCTCAGCCTCAAAAAGCATATGGTTTCTGAGGAGATGATAATTTCAAGAATTTTGTTTCTATTTTGGGGGCATTTTTGTTTCCATGGCAACCAGTTAAAATAAGCAGTTGGCCTAAAATCATATGGCAGATGGTAGATTGCTAATGAACATTTCTATGGAAGTTTTGTCAACATATCTGCAAAGGCTTGGCAGGTAATGCCATTTTTCAATTTTCCCCATTATAAGTCAATGGAAACTCTTAAGCTGCCATAGCAATCAAACTAAAAATCCGAATTTCATGAAAAAAAAAAAAAAAAAAAAAAACAGCACAAAACCCGTTGAGGCAAATATGGTGAATATTTCTATAAAGTCTCAGCCTCATAGGGCATATGGTTTCTGAGGAGATGAATTTTTAAGTATTTTTTTATTTTGGTTTCCATGGCTACCAATAAAAATGAGCACTGGGTCTAAAATCATATGACAGGTAGTAAATTGCTTAAGAAGTCTTTGTAAGTTTAGTCAAAATATCTGCAAAGGTCTGGCAGTTAATGCCATTTATCAATTCAAATACTGGTGTTGTAACTATTTATTCTTCCTAATAGAGAATAATTGGTCATGTGACCTGGACCTAAAACGGTTCCCCCAATAAATGTGCCTTATCGTAAGGAGCAAAAATATATCTTATACTTTAGTACTGTATTCTGAATCGTTTGCAGGATAAAATGCATTCTCAATTTTCCAATACAAAAGCATATGTGTCAAAGTTTGACCTAGGCACAAAGAAGGTCAAGGTCAACCCAGGGTCACCATTTAAGCAATTTATGATGGGCCTACGTCCCAGATGCTATTAATCAAGTTTCGTGGAAATCTGCCAAGTGGTTCTGGAGAAGACTATTTTTGAAGGGTTTTTACCATATATGGCTCGGCGGCCATTTTGGTCATGTAACCTGGACCCCATGAGCAAATTTTGGTTTCCCCCATGCCATAGAGGCTCCATATAAAATTTGACTTCAATCGGCCCAACAGTTTCCGAGGAGAAGCAGTTCGAAAATTTTCACATTTTTTCGCCTCGGCGAGGCTATACTAAATGGAATGTAATATTTCGCAAGTTCATTGGTTAGATCTCATTGATATCCATCAGTATGCCAAAAATAGTTTAAATAATCCAACAAGAGCATATGTGTCAAAGTTTGACCTAGGCACAAAGAAGGTCAAGGTCAACCCAGGGTCACCATTTTAGCAATTTATGATGGGCCTACGTCCCAGATGCTATTTATCAAGTTTCGTGGAAATCTGCCCAGTGGTTCTGGAGAAGACTATTTTTGAAGGGTTTTTACCATATATGGCTTGGCGGCCATTTTGGTCATGTGACCTGGACCCCATGAGCAAATTTTGGTTTCCCCCATCCCATAGAGGCTCCATATGAAATTTGACTTCAATCGGCCCAACGGTTTCCGAGGAGAAGCAGTTCGAAAATTTTCACATTTTTCGCCTCGGCGAGGCTATACTAAATTGAATGTAATATTTCGCAAGTTCATTGGTTAGATCTCATTGATATCTATCAGTATGCCAAAAATTGTTTAAATATTCCAAGCGGTTAAGTCACTATCACCAATTTACACAAACAGGTTACGGACGGACAGACAGACAGACCATATATGGCTTTGCGGCCATTTTGGTCATGTGACCTGGACCCCATCAGCAAATTTTGGTTTCCCCCATCCCATAGAGGCTCCATATGAAATTTGACTTCAATCGGCCCAACGGTTTCCGAGGGGAAGCAGTTCGAAAAGTTTCACATTTTTCGCCTCGGCGAGGCTATACTAAATGGTATGTAATATTTCGCAAGTTCATTGGTTAGATCTCATTGATATCTATCAGTATGCCAAAAATTGTTTAAATATTCCAAGTGGTTAAGTCACTATCGCCAATTTTCACAAACGGGTTACGGACGGACAGACAGACTGACAGAATGACAGACTGACAGACTGACAGAATGACATGGTGATTTTAGGGCACTCTTAGAAATCAACCGACTTCAGTCGGTCGCTTTCTCTGCGGGTCGTGCAATACCTGTATAAGGTGTACACTCTTGATTTGATCTACTTTTTAACTGACCACCAAACAGTGATATATTACTCAACAAATTACTTTCATAGCTAATATATTCCTTAAAAAAGTATACATGGTAGCAGATTTATATCGGCCAAATACGTTTGTTGAGTGAATATATCAAAATATTGCAATGAACCTGCACAAGAAGCAGCAAGCGGAGAAACCGGTGTAGTTCCTGATAGCTGCATGAACAGGTCAGCGTATATTTATGTTCGTGCATACGTGTGTGACAAACTGTTGAGAGTGTAAAACGCGAACAGTGCGTGCGTGCTATCTGCAATTACTGAACTAAACCAGTGCTTCAGCTGAAGTGCACGACCCGCCGGATGCTTATAGCTTTATGAGTGTTACCATATATGGGTATGGCGGCCATTTTGGTCATGTGACCTGGACATAAAAACGGTTCCCCCAATAAATGCGCCTTATCGTAAGGAGCAAAAAATATATCTTAGACTTTAGTACTGTATTCTGAATCGTTTGCAGGATAAAATCCAACACAAAAGCATATGTGTCAAAGTTTGACCTAGGCACAAAGAAGGTCAAGGTCAACCCAGGGTCACCATTTTAGCAATTTATGATGGGCCTACGTTCCAGATGCTATTTATCAAGTTTCGTGGAAATCTGCACAGTGGTTCTGGAGAAGACTATTTTTGAAGGGTTTTTACCAAATATTGCTTGGCGGCCATTTTGGTCATGTGACCTGGACCCCATTAGGAAATTTTTGTTTCCCCCATCCCGTAGAGGCTCCATATGAAATTTGACTTCAATCGGCCCAACGATTTCCGAGGAGAAGCAGTTCGAAAATTTTCACATTTTTCGCCTCAGCGAGGCTGTACTAAATGGAATGTAATATTTCGCAAGTTCATTGATAAGATCTCATTGATATTTATCAGTATGCCAAAAATTGTTTAAATATTCCAAGCGGTTAAGTCACTATCACCAATTTTCACAAACGGGTTACGGACGGACAGATAGACAGACCATATATGGCTTGGCGGCCATTTTGGTCATGTGTCCTGGACCGCATGAGCAATTTTTGGTTTCCCCCATCCCATAGAGGCTCCATATGAAATTTGATTTCAATCGGCCCAACGGTTTCCGAGGAGAAGCAGTTCGAAAATTTTCACATTTTTCGCCTTGGCGAAGCTATACTATATGGAATGTAATATTTCGCAAGTTTATTGGTTAGATCTCATTGATATCTATCAGTATGCCAAAAATTGTTTAAATATTCCAAGCGGTTAAGTCAACTATCACCAATTTTCACAAACAGGTTACGGACGGACAGACAGACAAACCATATATGGCTTGGCGGCCATTTTGGTCATGTGACCTTGACCCCATGAGCAAATTTTGGTTTCCCCCATCCCATAGAGGCTCCATATGAAATTTGACTTCAATCGGCCTAACGGTTTCCGAGGAGAAGCAGTTCAAAAATGTTCGAAAATTTTCACATTTTTCGCCTCGGCGAGGCTATACTAAATGGGATGTAATATTTCGTAAGTTCATTGGTTAGATCTCATTGATATCTATCAGGATGCCAAAAATTGTTTAAATATTCCAAGCGGTTAAGTCACTATCACCAATTTTCACAATCGGGTTACAGATGGACCCAAAGAAGGTCAAGGTCAACCCAGGGTCACCATTTTAGCAATTTATGATAGGCCTACATCCCAGATGCTATTTATCAAGTTTCGTGGAAATCTGCCCAGTGGTTCTGGAGAAGACTATTTTTGAAGGGTTTTTACCATATATGGCTTGGCGGCCATTTTGGTCATGTGACCTGGACCCCATGAGCAAATTTTGGTTTCCCTATCCCATTGAGGCTCCATATGAAATTTGACTTCAGTCGGCCCAACGGTTTCCGAGGAGAAGCAGTTCGAAAATTTTCACATTTTTCGCCTCGGCGAGGCTATACTAAATGGAATGTAATATTTCGCAGGTTCATTGGTTAGATCTCATTGATATCTATCAGTATGCCAAAAATTGTTTAAATATTCCAAGCGGTTAAGTCACTATCACCAATTTTCACTTACGGGTTACGGACGGACAGACAGACAACCCATATATGGCTTGGCGGCCATTTTGGTCATGTGACCTTGACCCCATGAGCAAATTTTGGTTTCCCCCATCCCATAGAGGCTCCATATGAAATTTGACTTCAATCGGCCCAACGGTTTCCGAGGAGAAGCAGTTCAAAAATGTTCGAAAATTTTCACATTTTTCGCCTCGGCGAGGCTATACTAAATGGAATGTAATATTTTGTATGTTCATTGGTTAGATCTCATTGATATCTATCAGTATGCCAAAAATTGTTTAAATATTTCAAGCGGTTAAGTCACTATCACCAATTTTCACAAACGGGTTACGGACGGACAGACAGAATGACAGACTGACAGAATGACAGAACGACAGAATGACAGAATGACACGGTGATTTTAGGGCACTCTTAGAAAAAAACCGACTTCAGTCGGTTGCTTTTCTGCGGGTCGTGCAATAAAACGGAGATGTGAACCATAGCCCTGGCAGCTAAATATAAGGTTTTGGGCCTTGAATAAAACTGATGCAAATTGGATCCAATTGAATATGAAGAAAGCAACATAAAAATGTTAAGGCATAAGTTAGAAGTCAATAATTATAATGACCTATAACATGTTACTAGTACTAATGGGTCCACTGGTCGGTACGACACACTATTCACTTTAATGGACACACACTAAACAGTACTGTAATCAGGTTTTACAACACACGATACAGACATTGTTCTGATCCCTCTGTCAGTTTTTATCAAATTAATTGATACTACTCTTACAAAATACCCTGCACATTCAATGAATCTTTAGCGAATGAAAACTCAGTCGTATTAAACAGAAGTGATTGTATATTCTTGAAACAAGTAACAGCGCTTGTTGTATAATCGAAAGTGGATCAATGATTTCCTCAAAACTCTGGCAAAATATAGCATGCCATATTTATTTTTATAAAATCAGAGTGGAATATCTGAAGAAACAGTTTTATTGCATATCAAAACACAGTCCTTCTGGGAATAATAGACAGTCACGACACCATATGTGTTTGTCATGAGTAGTGCAAAGCTTGTGAGTCTTACTGTAAATAGCTAAAATAGTCAGCTGCGTCACTACCATCTATTTGTCGGCGGACTGTACAATTATTTACCTGCCACTCCGACATCAACTGTTTTAAAACACACAAATAAACGCAGCCAAAACTTATAGCCTTTCAAAACGCAGTGAGACGGGACTGTACTTTTAATTTTGAACTCGACCATGCTTCAGTTAAGTCGCCTTTAGCTGGTATTTTACATTGGTCCATAGTTACAATTCCGTTCTTAATTTTATATTTCGTGTTGCCATGTAGTCGTAACAGTCTTGTAATTCATACAAACCAGTGCTTCAGCTGAAGTGCACGACCCGCCGGATGTTTTTATCGGTTAAGTCACTATCACCATGAGTGTTACCATATATGGGTATGGCGGCCATTTTGGTCATGTGACCTGGACCTAAAACGGTTCTCCCAATAAATGCGCCTTATCGTAAGGAGCAAAAATATATCTTATACTTTAGTACTGTATTCTGACTCGTTTGCAGGATAAAATGCATTCTTACTTTTCCAATACAAAAGCATATGTGTCAAAGTTTGACCTAGGCACAAAAAATGTCAAGGTCAACCCAGGGTCACCATTTTAGCACTTTATGATGGGCCTACGTCCCAGATGCCATTTATCAAGTTTCGTGGAAATCTGCCCAGTGGTTCTGGAGAAGACTATTTTTGAAGGGCTTTTACCATATATGGCTTGGCGGCCATTTTGGTCATGTGACTTGGACCCCATGAGCAAATTTTGGTTTTACCAATCCCAAAGAGGCTCCATATGAAACTTGACTTCAATCGGCCCAACGGTTTCCGAGTAGTAGCAGTTCGAAAATTTTCACATTTTTCGCCTCGGCGAGGCTATACTAAATGGAATGTAATATTTGGCAAGTTCATTATTTAAATATTCCAATCGGTTAAGTCACTATCACCAATTTTCACAAACGGGTTACGGACGGACAGACAGACTGACAGAATGACACGGTGATTTTAGGGCACTCTTAGAAAATCAACCGACTTCAGTCGGTCGCTTTATCTGCGGGTCGTGCAATATATTTTTCATAAAGGTATCAGAGACTTGTTTTCCCGAAAAAAAAGGATTGTCCCGTCACGCTTGAACTTTGAACTCTCCAAGGTCTTTGATTTACTATACCTGAAATAGCGAAAAATATTTTTCCACTATACAGATCAGCGACAAAAAGGTCATTGCACTGTATGATACCATACTGTGGAGTACTCCTAGGATATGATACAAATAAGCTGTAACGCTCAGAGACATATCATGTGACATACATGCATATGCCGTGTCTCAGAGCTGTATGTACGCCGAATTTCAGTGGTCCAAACACATTTGGTACTATAGCCCATCACGAAAACACGCCTATTATAATTCTGGCCGTCTAGAACCCACGTATATTCAGTAAAACTGGGGTTTGCAGGGGTGACATTATTTTTCTAATTTCTGCTCTAAAATATAGATTGTGGGTACCCGTTATAACCGCCACAATGAGGCGGTTCTACCCTGTACCCACAATCTATATTTGAGCAGCATCTTTAAATTTTCGATTTTCGGTGGTAAAATTAACAATGTATTTGTATAGGCGTGTTTTCGTTTGAGCCTCTGAAGTAAGTCACCGTCAGCGCTAGGTCAGCGGGTATAATAAAGATAACTTCGGTCAATGGAAAAAGGATATGTTATCCTATTTGTTTGAATCACCTCATTCAGATACTATAAGAACAAGAGGACCATGATTGTCCTGTATCGCTCACCTAAGCCTAGCGATTTGTATACTTAATATCGAAGTTTCACAAGGTAGATTGCTTTAAATTTTATGTTCAAGAATTTAGCCCCATGGCTTTTATATGAACATTCTTTGTAGAGGTCCACTAGATGTAGCTATATACCAAAATATCAAAGGCCTGGGATTTCTGGATACAGACAAGAAAACTTTTAAAAGTTTTCCCTGAATTGGTCTATGTAAAATAAGTGACTCGTTGGGCAGGGCCATTTTCGACCCCAGGGGTATTATTTGAACAATCTTGGGCTCCAGGGCTAAAAGATGAACAAACATGGAAGAGGTCCACTACATGAAGTTACATGCTTTATATCCAATGCTTCTGGTTTCAGACAAGAAGATACTTTCGAGGTTTCCCTATTTTTAACTAGAATTTGTTTTTCTACAAAAACACAGATGTCTCCCCCGTTTTTGACCTCTAAGTATAACCTAGACATTGGAGGTATTGAGCTGGGTCTTGTGTGCAACACATCATCTAATGAAGATGAACATTTCTGCAAAGTAACTTTAAAAATGTTAATAGAAAAATAAAAAAGTTAATGGCCATACACAAAAAAGCCCTTTTTTACCTTTGACCTCTAAGTATGGCCTTGACCTTTAAGGTACAACACATCGTCTCATGATGGTTAACATTTCTGCCAAGTAATTTCATAATCCATCAAAGAATAAGGAAGTTATTGACTGTCCCTTTTTTAACTTTGACCTCTAGGTATGACCTTGACATTGGAGATAAGGATCTTGGTCTTGCACATGACTCATGGTCTCATGACGGTGAACATTTCTACATGGTTACTTTACATATAAAGTCCATCCAGAAACAAGAGGGCCCAGAGGGCCCTGGTTCGCTCACCTGATCCAAAGCATAACAAGTGGGCCCCGGGCAGGGTCAATTTTGGCCCCAGGGCTAAAATTTGAACAATCTTGGTAGAGGTCCACAAGATGAAGCTTCATATCTAATATGAAAGACCTGGGCTTTCTGGTTTCAGAAAAGAAGATTTTAAAGGTTTACCCTGCATATAGAAGTCTATGTAAAACAAGATTTTCCCTATATAAGTCTATGTAAAACCAAAGGGCCCCGGAGCGGGGGCATTTTTGGCCCCAGGGCTATAATTTGAACAATCTTGGTAGAGGTCCACTAGCTGAAGCTTCATAACAAATATCAAAGACCTAAGCCTTGTGTTTCAGAGAAGATGATTTTTAAAGATTTTCCCTATATAAGTCTATGTAAAACCAAAGGGCCACATGGCGGGGGCATTTTTGGTCTCAGGCCTATAATTTGAACAATCTTTATAGAGGTCCACTAGCTGAAGCGTCATAACAAATATCGAAGACCTAAGCCTTGTGGTTTTGAGAGAAGAAGATTTTTCAAGATTTTTCCTATATAAGTCTATGTAAAACCAAAGGGCCCCGGAGCGGGGGCATTTTTGGCCCCAGGGCAATAATTTGAACAATCTTGGTAGAGGTCCACAAGATGTAGCTTCATACCAAATATCAAAGACCTGGGCCTTGCAGTTTCAGATAAGAAGATTTTTCAAGATTTTCCCTATATAAGCCTATGTAAAACAAAAGGGCCCTGGTGCGGGGGCATTTTTGGCCCCAGCACTATAATTTGAACAATCTTGGTAGGGGTCTACTAGATGAAGCTTCATACCAAATATCAAAGACCTGGGCCTTGCAGTTTCAGAAAAGAAGATTTTTCAAGATTTTCCCTATATAAGCCCATGTAAAACCAAAGGGCCCCTGTGCAGGGGGCATTTTTAGCTCCTGCACTATAATTTGAAGAATCTTGGTAGGGGTCCACTAGATGAAGCTTCATACCAAATATCAAAGACCTGGGCCTTGCGGTTTCAGAGAAGAAGATTTTTTAAAGATTTTCCCTATATAAGCCCATGTAAAACCAAAGGGCCCCCATGCGGGAGCATTTTTAGCTCCAGCACTATAATTTGAACAATCTTGGTAGGGGTCCACTAGATAAAGCTTCATACCAAATATCAAAGACCTGGGCCTTGCGGTTTCAGAGAAGAAGATTTTTCAAGATTTTCCCTATATAAGCCCATGTAAAACCAAAGGGCTCCCGTGCGGGGGCATATTTTGCTCCAGCACTATAATTTGAACAATCTTGGTAGGGGTCCACTAGATGAAGCTTCATACCAAATATCAAAGATCTGGGCCTTGCGGTTTCAGAGAAGAAGATTTTTAAAGATTTTCCCAATATAAGTCCATGCAAAACCAAAAGGCCCCCATGCGGGGACATTTTTGGCCCCAGCACTATAATTTGAACAATCTTGGTAGGGGTCCACTAGATGAAGCTTCATACCAAATATCAAAGACCTGGGCCTTGCGGTTTCAGAGAAGATTTTTCAAGATTTTCCCTATATAAGCCCATGTAAAACCAAAGGGCCCCCGTTCGGGGGCATTTTTAGCTTCAGCACTATAATTTGAACAATCTTGGTAGGGGTTCACTAGATAAAGCTTCATACCTAATATCAAAGACCTGGGCCTTGCGGTTTCAGAGAAGAAGAGTTTTAAAGATTTTCCCTATATAAGTCCTTGTAAAACCAAAGGGCCCCCGTGCGGGGGCATTTTTGGCCCCAGCACTATAATTTGAACAATCATGGTAGGGGTCCACTAGATGAAGCTTCATACCAAATATCAAAGACCTGGGCCTTGCGGTTTCAGAGAAGAAAATTTTTCAAGATTTTCCCTATATAAGCCCATGTAAAACCAAAGGGCCCCCATGCGGGGGCATTTTGAGCTCCAGCACTATAATTTGAACAATCTTGGTAGGGGTCCACTAGATGAAGCTTCATACCAAATATCAAAGATCTGGGCCTTGCGGTTTCAGAGGAGAAGATTTTTAAAGATTTTCCCTATATAAGCCCATGTAAAACCAAAGGGCCCCTTGTGCGGGGGCATTTTTGGCCCCAGCACTATAATTTGAACAATCTTGGTAGGGGTCCACTAGATGAAGCTTCATACCAAATATCAAAGACCTGGGCCTTGCTGTTTCAGAGAAGAAGATTTTTCAAGATTTTCCCTATATAAGCCCATGTAAAACCAAAGGGCCCCCATGCGGGGGCATTTTTAGCTCCAGCACTATAATTTGAACAATCTTGGTAGAGGTCCACTAGATGAAGCTTCATACCAAATATCAAAGATCTGGGCCTTGCGGTTTTAGAGAAGAAGATTTTTTAAGATTTTCCCCATATAAGCCCATGCAAAACCAAAGGGCCCCCGTGCGGGGGCATTTTTGGCCCCAGCACTATAATTTGAACAATCTTGGTAGGGGTCCACTAGATGAAGCTTCATACCAAATATCAAAGACCTGGGCCTTGCGGTTTCAGAGAAGAAGATTTTTTAAGTTTTCGGTGAAAAAATCTATTTTTGGCTCCTGTGACCTATATAAGCAATGGACCGGAACCATTTGAACAACTTTGAAAGGGGACCACCTAAGGATCATTCCTGTGAAGTTTGGTCAAAATCCGATCAGTGGTTTAGGAGGAGATGTCGTTTTAAGAAAAGTTTGCGGACGCACGGACGCATGCACGCACGCACGGACGCACGCACGACGGACGACGGACAAAAAGTGATCCCAAAAGCTCACCTTGTCACTACGTGACAGGTGAGCTAATAAAAAAGTTATTGACTGGACACACACACACAAAAAAACAAACTTTTTTTAACTCTGACCTCTTAATGTGACCTTGATCTTGGAGGTACCACCCTGGGTCTAGTGTGCACCACATCGTCTCATGATGGTTAACATTTCTGCCAAGTAATTTCACAATCTATCCAGGAATAAGAAAGTTATTGACTTAACACTAAAAAAGGCCCCTTTTTGTCCTTTGACCTCTTAGTATGACCTTGACATTTAAGGTACCAACTAGGATCATGCACGCAACACATCGTCTCATGGTGGTTGACATTTCTGCAAAGTAATTTCAAAATCCATCTAAAAATAAAAAAGTTGTGGACGGAACACAAAAAGGCCCCCTTTTTTACCTTTAACCTCTATGTATGACCTTGACCTTTCAGGTACCAAACTGGGTCATGCGTGCAACAAATCATCTCATGGTGGTTAACATTTCTGCCAAGCAATTTCAAAATCCATCTAAAAATAAGAAAGTGATTGACCAAACACGAAAAAGGCCCCTTTTTTGACCTTTGACCTCTATGTATGACCTTGACATTTTAGGTACCAAACTGAATAGTGCATGCAACACATCGTCTCATGATTGTTAACATATTTGCCAAGTAACTTCAAATTCTATCTAAAAATAAACAAGTAATTGACAAAACCCGAAAAAAGGCCCCTTTTTTAACTTTGACCTCTAAGTATGACCTTGACCTTTGAGGTACCAACCTGGGTCATGCCCGCAACACATCGTCTTATATTGGTTAACATTTCTGCCAAGTGATTTCAAAATCCATCTCAAAATAAGAAAGTTATTGACCAAACACGAAAAAAGGCCCCTTTTTAGCTTTGACCTCTAAGTATGACCTTGACCTTTAAGATACCGACCTGTCTCATGCGCACCACACATCGTCTCATGGTTGTTAATATTTCTGCCAAGTAATTTTAAAATCCATCTCAAAAAAAGAAAGTTTTTGACCAAACACGAAAAAAGGCCCCTTTTTTTATCTTTGACCTCTAAGTATGACCTTGACCTTTGAGGTATCGACCTGCCTCATGCGTACCACACATCGTTTTATGGTTGTTAATATTTCTGCCAAGTAATTTTAAAATCCATCTGAAAATAAGAAAGTTATTGACCGGACACGATTTGATATACATACCGACAAACTTCCAAGGGAGATAATTCAAAAAGTGTAAATGTGAGAGTTATAGTTCTTGCGCACTGCACGTCGTCTAATGCTGATTAATATTTATATGAAGTTTCGTGAAGATAGCTCGAACGCTTTTCAAGTTATGGAGCGGACACGAAAGTGTGACAGACGGACAGACAGACAGACGGACAGACAGACGCCCGGAGGTAAAACAATATGTCTCTCCGAAAAAGATTTTTTCGGGGAGACTTAACTCTATGCCAAGCAAGTGCGCCTCTTGCCGGGACCATTTTGGCCCAACAGCTATAATCTGAATATGTTAGAAAGAAGTCCACTAGATGAATCTATGTACCATAAATCCAAGGCCTGGGCATTCTGGTTTCTTTCAGGCAAGATCTTTAAAGGCTTTCCCTACATGGGGTCATTTCTAACCCCAGGGTTATAATTTGAACAACTAAGAAGAGGTCCACTACATGAATTGTCATACCAAATATCAAACACCTGGGCTTAGAGAAGACATTTTAAAGATTTACCCTATATAAATAAATCTATGTTAAACATATGGGTGCCTCGGCGGGGCCATTTTTGGCCTAGGCGCTATAATTTGAACAATCTTTGCAGAGGTCCACAAGATAAAGGGGTGTGTAACAAATATCAAAGGCCTGAATCTTCTGGTTTCAGACAAAAGGATTTTTAAAAGTTTTCCCTATACAAACCTATGGAAAACAAATGGGCCCCGGGGTGGGACCAGTTCTGCACGGAATGTATTTCTTTAAACACCTTTGAAAGAGAACCACCCAAAGATCATTTCTGCCGAGTTTGGTTACAATCTGTTCAGTGGTTTAGGGGATGTTGTTTAAAGAAATTATGGCCGGTTGGACAGACGGATGAACGACGACGACGGACGGCGACTAATCACAATATCTCCCCCAGAACCTTCGGCTCAGGTGAGCTAATAGGTCTTTGCATCAAGTTGTTTGACAATCAAATGTCATTCACCAAAGCATGCTTAAATTGGATGAAGCAATATACATTTTATTAATCTCATTTTTCAAGAGCGTGTTCCATTTTGAATGACCTTTGAAATGTGTTTTCATTACGGCAATGAAATGTACTTGTATCTTAAATGTAAAAACTCTGCTAGAACAATACCTCTTCTTTCTATATATAAACTTTTCCAGACTGTTTGCTAGCCGTTTGTGTCCTACTTGGGCGACACCATAGGCAGGTTTTTTCTTGGGGGTGGACTCCTATCTCTGTCTCAATCCTTTCAGTCCTTGGAGTGTTTGGGGTGAGGCTAATGTTTCATGAATCTTTTGTCACCTGGTCGTCCAACTGATATTTGCTGCTTTACAGATGGGCAAGACCTGTTGTCCTTGCAGCAGGTAAGATAGAGTGGAATGCGTCTATTTCTTCTGTTTCCTCACTTTACTTCAGTTTTCTTTTTCCCCACTTTCACTCTCTTTTATCTACTCAACTGTCTCTTCTGTCTCTTCCTTTCTCCGGGAGACGACGACATAAAGTGATCCACAAGGGTTGACGTGTCGTTAAACCCCAGTTCAATCAATCATCCTGCAGGTTCAGACATTTATGCAAACCATGTAACCGTCTCATCTGGATCTACATTTTTTCGTTGTTTTAGTGACACATATTATACAGCTGTAGTAACACGGGTGCATTAAAAAGATAGACTAGTCCAAAATAGTCAGAATCTGAGGAGTGAAAAGGTTTAACGCATGGTTTCAGATAATCATCACTGGGGCAGTTGGCTGGACAAAGGGTTTAGAAGTACTAACGACGACCATGAGACACAGTGCCCATCAAGAGTTTATGTTGACAAGTTACATATGAGGAAATCTTCAACAACGAAACGCTCACATTCAGCAATAAAGATAACAGCCAAAAAGTTGAAAGGCTCGAAGACGAAACGAAAGAAAGAGAAGCGGAAAAAGCAAGCTAGGTTAAAGAAAAAACGACTTGGTAAGTTAGACCCAAAGTTGGTAAGATTGTTTTTCCTACATGTATTTTAATGACAGATCATAGCTATCACACGAGATTTCAACTTGGTCCAGACTTTTAGCTTTTTATTTCACCGCCATGGAAATATGTGTGTCCGTACAAAATGCAGTTTGCACAGTTTCCCTCAAGAAATACGTTTGAACATTTTCTCGAGCATGTTTGAAAACATATATTGGTTTTAGTAAAAAAATCATGGATGATCAGACGACACATCCTTTAAAAGAAACATGCATATTTAAGGAGGGCGGGGAGTAATTCATTTGTCTTCTAGATTTTTTTTTTTGCTTATATTTTGTGGCTTGAATTCTCTGCTTTCCTTTGCCGGTATAAAATATAAGCATACCATGCTTTCTTTCGAGCTTTTTAGCCTTAAAGAGGGGGACTGTTTTCGAAATTATCAAACGTTTCAAGAATTATCCCATTCACTGACAAGTATAAATAGATTTAGCTGATACCAGGTTTATCCTGCCTAAGGTGACCCTCTGCCGAAATAGTTAAAATGGTTTTGCTCTGATAAACAAAATGGCCATAAGAGCTGTCTGTCCCATAGACGCAATTTTTTTTATTTGATTTTGACCAGACTTTTAGGTAATGGGTAGAGCCATAGAGTCTTGGATGAGTTCGAGGCAGATTGGGATTGTTCGTCAGAGTTACTTGCCCCTTCGTCCCCCATAGACTTGTTATGGGGAAAATGTTGTCCGGACGATAGACGCTTAATTTTTATGTAGGCAATAAAAAAGGCCGTAAAATCTTGGACACGTTTGAACAGGGGCAGATTGGATTGTTCGTGCGAGTAACTTGCCCTTTTGTCCCCATAGATGTATACTGAGGCAATATTGTCCGGGCCATAGACGCTTTATTTTTTATTTGACCCTAAATTTTGGACAGGTTCGAATATTGGGCAGATGTTTATGTGAGAGTTAGGTTGTCTTGAACATGTCAGATTATGCGGTGGCTTGTTGTCATTGTTGTCCATTGTTTATTTTCCACACGTTTGATACCTCCTTCAGAACAATATGTCAGACTGAGTTGAAACTCCTTGGGAATCAAGATTCAGAATTGTTAAAATTGTTGCATTTGATACCCAACCAGGCCACCATGACATCCATCTTGAAAATCTTCAAATGACATCTCCTAAACTGTAAGTCAGAAGTTGCATTGAACTTAACGGGAGGGATCAGGGTGACATGGAGATCCAAAATTGCTAAAATTGTTTTGTTGTGACATGCAGGATGGCCGGGAAGGTAAGCCATTTTGAAAACCTTCAAATCATATCTACTGCCAAAGGCAGCTGTAAACGATGGCTCTGCCCTGACAAACTGTACACCCCAACTCTGCATCAATATCATCTCTTGCTGAATCCTTAATCAGACTTAGCTGTTCAGAAACTTAATCAGAAGCATCAAGGCAACATGCAGATTCAGAATTGCTAAAGGCAATGTGATCTGATAAGACAAGATGGCCACAAGGCACAATATTATGTATAATCAGCCTCCTCCACGTGAGCATGTCTGGCCCACTTGGGCCTCTAATTATTATTTTTATGCCCCCGCCATTCGAAGAATGGTGGAAAGGGCATATAGCGTTGCCCCTGTCCGTCCGTGTGTCCGAAAATTAAACGCGGTCAATAACTTTCTTATTTCTTGGTGGATTTTAAAATTACTCGGCAGAAATGTAAACCATCATGAGGTGACATGTCACATGCAAAACCCAGGTCCGTACCTCAAAGGTCAAAAAAGGGTCCGAAACTTAAACGCAGTCAATAACTTTCTTATTTCTGGATGGATTTTGAAATTACTTTGAAGAAATGTTAACCATTATGAGACGATGTGTCACGTGTAAACCCAGATCCATACTTCCAAGGTCAAGGTCATACTTAGAGGTCAAAGGTCAAGAAAATGGTCCGAAACTTAAACACAGTCAATAACTTTCTTCTCTCTAGATGGATTTTGAAATTACTTGGCAGAAATGTTGACCATCATGAAACAAACTGCCTCACACAAAACCAAGGTCCTTACCTCCAAGGTCAAGGTCATACTGAGAGGTCAAATGTGAAAAAAGTGTCGAAAACTAAAACACGGTCAATTTCAGGCGGGGGTATCCGTGTCCTATGGACGCATTTCTAGTTGTTTTTTATTATTAGCATTTTCATCATTATTATTATGACTACGAGGGGCGTTTGGAAAGTATTAATAGTGGGTGCAGCGTGTAAATATAAGGCTTAACTGGTGGAGTCCCTCCCATGTCCTGTTTGCACTTTTCCAGTCTTATTATCCACTCAGAAATGCATTTTGAAGTCATTTTTGGGTATACTTATACACTCGAACAACGCACTCCTTAAGTCATGATGGCTTTCAAAACGATGTCCTTGCAGACATGTTTTAACAGAAACCACAGGAAGAAAGGTCTGGACTATCTGGAGGATGTGGTAAAGTTTTAATGTTCAACTCCTCAAAATATTTTATCATTATGGCTGATCTGTGTACAGGGGCGTTATCATGAAGAATATGAAGACCACGCACCCCTGCTCATAAGCACTTTGCAACATTGTGATCCACCACACCAAAAAGTTTTTTTTCTTTATAAAATAATCCTGTGACACTCTTATTCTCAGGTACTGGTACTCGGGCCAGAATTCCATCGTAGTCAAAAAATAGTGTACATGACATGTCTCGAGGTCTTGTTTCTCTGTGCGATTTGAGGTCTTTCGCCATTTTCACCTACCCAAACTTTTATAGTTTTCTTTGCAATCGGGGTAAAAAAAAATACAGCCACATTTCAAATTGTTTTGTTGTGACATGCAGGATGTTCGGCAAGGTAGGCCATTTTAAAAACCTTCAAATATCTACTGCCAAAAGCAACTGCAAACGATAGCTGTGCCTGACATGTTATTCATGTTGTGACTGAATAGATTGTATTGTTTTTCAGACAAGAAAAATGATAGTTCCAAACAAAAATATACCAAAGATACATTTGACTGAAAACAGCCAATAAGACAGGTTTTGAAGTCTTTGGATGACACAGTACTGAAAGAAAGTTGATCTCTGTGTACCAGAAAAGGCAAAAGTCATGATGTGTCTGTCTCAAGGTGCTGCTAGACAATGTGCTGGTACAGAAGAAAATAGACAACACTTCATGTTCTTGGTTTTTTCTTCAGTTTAAGAATGCTGTGAAATGTGTAAAAAAGAAGCCAAGAAAAAAAGATAAGTGTTAATGAAAAGAAAATCCCAGAAAATATTTGAAAACATTTTGAGAGGCACAATGGAGATTTTTTCGATGAAAGAGGTTTTGAAAAAAAAAATGGAGACTGATTGGAAAAGCTGTATTAATCAGCCAGAAGATTTCACCATTTAGGTTTAACTTTTGGTGTTTTATGTTATTTGTTTTGTGTTGTGTTTTTATGGTTCGGTCAACAGGTAAGGTCATATGTCAGGTTCACTGCTTCTGGACAGGCTTAGACACTCTAAGCAATTTACCAGTACCTAGTGAGATCCCTAACCACCTGACAGTAACTGACAACAGTTTGTGGGTCAATTGCAGAGTCCTCCAGCAACTGTCCATTTCAAGCAATCTCCCAAGAGTAAAAGGAAGAGGATAGAGTAGAAGAACAAACTAGAAATGCATCCATAGGACACGGATGCCCCCGCCTGAAAATATGTCTATGTTCGTATTAATCCATAGAAAGTTACTGACGGTGTTTAAGTTTTGAACCCTTTTTTCACATCTGACCTCTAATAAATGACCTTGACCTTGGAGGTAAGGACGTTGGTTTTGTGCGAGGCAGATTGTCTCATGATTGCCAACATTTCTGCGAAGTAATTTCAAAATCCATCCAGAAATAAGAAAGTTATTGATTGGACCTTTTTTGAGCTTTGACCTCTTAAGTATGACCTTGACCTTGGAGTTACGGACCTGGGATTTGCACGTGACACATCGTCTCATGATGATTAACATTTCTACGAAGTAATTTGAAAAATCCATCCAGAAATAAGAAAAGTAATTGACTGCGCTTAAGTTTCGGACCCTGTTTTTGACCTCTAAGTATGACCTTGACCTTGGGGGTACGGACCTGGGTTTTGCACGTGACACATCGTCTCATGATGGTTAACATTTCCACAAAGTAATTTGAAAATCGATCCAGAAATAAGAAAGTTATTGACTGCGTTTAGGTTTCGGACCCTTTTTTGACCTTTGACCTCTAAGTATGACCTTGACCTTGGAGGTACGGACCTGGGTTTTGTACGTGATATATTGTCTCATGATGGTTAACAGTTCTACGAAGTAATTTCAAAGTCCATCCAGAAAGGAGAAAGGTATTGACTGCATTTAAGTTTCGGATGGACGAACGAACGGACAGGGGCAATGATATTTGCCCTTCCACCATTCTTCAAATGCCGGGGCATAACAAAGCCCCCTCACCCCCACCTGTTTTTTGTTTTAGCCAGGTTAGATTGTAACGAGGACCATGCATATGTG
Organism: Lucinisca nassula; assembly: GCA_963580285.1. NCBI lineage: Eukaryota > Metazoa > Mollusca > Bivalvia > Lucinida > Lucinidae > Lucinisca > Lucinisca nassula. Next base: position 51,119,782 of record OY757018.1, on the reverse strand, counting down.
GGACAAAATCCTTCTGTGTCAAAATGAAACAATCAGCTTTGAATAAACTGAGGATGAAAAAAAAGATGTGTTTGTGAAACACTGATGCCCCCGGACAGCACATGTTAAATATGAAAGCAGTATCACTAAGCAATCGAAAGGTTTGACCAATGTTAAAGTCTTAAAAAAGTAGGTCAAGGCCACAACGTCAATTGGAAAGGTATAATGACAAAGAATGAACATGTGAAATATGAAAGCCCTATCACTTACCAATCGAAAGTTATGGCCAATGTTAAAGTTTTTAAAAAGGAGGTCGAACGTCAAGGTCACGAGGTCAAAAATTATGGTACCCCTGGAAATGTCTTGTGACAAAGAATGTACATGTGAAATATGAAAGCCCTATCACTTTCCAATCGACAGTTATGGACGATGTTAAAGTTATTAAAAAGTAGGTCAAATGTCAAGGTCAAGAGGTCAAAAATTATGGTACCACTAGAAAGGTCTTGTGACGAGGAATGGGCATGTGAAATGTGAAAGCCCTTCCACTTACCAATCGAAAGTTATGTTTTTAAGTTATAGTTTTTAAAAAGTAGGTCAAATATCAAGGTCAAGGTCAAAAATTCTGGTAGCACTAGAAAGGGCTTGTGACAAGGAATGCACATGTGCAATATGAAAGCCCTACCACTTACCAATCGAAAGTTATGTTTTTAAGTGAGTTTTTAAAAAGTAGGTCAAATATCAAGGTCAAGGTCACGAAGTAAAAAAATATGGTAACTATAGAAAGGCCTTGTGACAAGAAATGCACATTTGAAATATGAAAGCCCTACCACTTACCAATCAAAAATAATGGCCAATGTTAAAGTTTTTAGAAAGGAGGTAAAAAGTAGGTCAAATGTACAGGTCACGAGGTCAAAATTTATGGTACCTCTTGAAAGGTCTTGTGATAAGGAATGCACATGTGAAATATGAAAGCCCTATCAGTTACCATTCAAAAGTTATGCCCAATGTTAAGGTTTTTGCGGACAGAAACATACGGACAGACAGACAGACCAAAAACTATATGCCCCCGAATCTTTGATTCTGGGAGCATAAAAAATATGCAGAGAATGAAAAATGCCAAGCAGACCAATACAATGAAATTCTACTATGAAGGCTTATTCTTCTTTTAGAACCATATTTAAAAGGCTTCAGTTATTCTTTCTTTTGTGTTTTCTACACGGTCAGACTACACCTACCTAATGTCGGTAAGAGAGCACCTTTGGGACTGATCAAAAGTGGTCTTAGAGACCACTTTTGAACAGTCCCAAAGGTAGTCTTAATATAGGAATTTTCTGTATGTGTTGGCATAAAACAAGAAATGAGGTCAGATAATTGGCTAAGCAGAACTAGACACAACATTGATTGTTTCTCATTTTTTAGAGAAAATAAGGCTTGACATACTACATGTATGTATAAAGTTTATGAACCTGTTACCCTGAGGTGAGGTCCAATTTTCTATTAAATTGATGACAAGATAGAAATATTATTTGCTTCAAGGGTTAACAATGGAAGTGGACACTTCCAGCTTTGAAATCTGATACATCCATTCTTGTAAACAGGTGTTTGGTCAAAATCATTTACAGAATGACAGTGTGGATTCTAATGAGATGGCTCAGTTTGAGCCACCTGATCTGGATCTACACTGGCTGCAGAGCTACAGATTTGAAAGAGTTATAGGTCAGTATCAATATCCTAGTTATATGCAAGTTTTATGAAAATCTGAATAAAACTGGAGGCATTCCAAATTGCAAATGGTCTACGAGATGGTTTTGTTGCCATAGCAACCAGTTGTCATGTGATGACATGCACATCATCGTCATGCTACAAATTATATGGCTTGCTGCAGAGATCTGACTGCTCCCAAGTGTTGATGAAGCAATGTCTAGTATAAAATTCGCTCAAGTGAGCTAAACGTAAGAAATATTATCTGCTCCAATATGATTGATGCTTTAACCCTTATCTTGCTGAATATTCATTTAAGCCACACCCATTTCTGTCTATCAACCAATCAAATTACTTGATGTAATTTTATTGCTACAAATTCATAAACTAAATGCCAAACAGTGTAGATCCTGATCGGATGGCTTCTTTGGAAGTCATCTGATCTGGATCTACACTGTTTGCAAAGACAGGGGTTGTCGTGAACAGCAAGATAAGGGTTAATGTATAAACGTTTGCACTAACTGTATTTACTCAAAACATTTGGACACTTTATGATGAGTCTTATTATTAAGTGCCTTTATTCATTTTACCTTTCAGCCACAAAGACTTTAAGCTCAGTGGCAAACAGTGTATATCATGATCAGACTGTCTTATCTGGGATTACACTGGTTGTAATGACTTTTTGGTGTCCGAATATTTAGAGCATATATTTATACAGTAAACCCTTCTCTTGCTGAATATTCAATTAAGCCACACCCATTTCTGACTTTTAACCAATTAGATTATTTGAAGTAATTTATTCCTACAAATTCATAAACTGAATGTCAAACAGTGTAGATCCTGATCAGATTCAGAAACCATCTGATCTGGATCTACACTGTTTGCAAAGATAGGGGTTGTCTTGAACAGCAAGATAAGGGTTAAGAGTTAAGACCATGTAAAATTAAGATTTAATTCTGCTTTGAAAAGCTTCTTTAGAAGGGTCCAGTTATTCTTTCTTTGTGTTTTCTGCTTCACACAGTGTCCCCTGGTCAGGGACCACCTTTGGGACTGCTCAAAAGACGTCTTAAAAGACCACTTTTAAACAGTCCCAAAGGTGGTCTTAATATAGGACTTCCTCTGTATTTCATTACTCAGCTGACTCTGGGTGGTTTTAAGTGTGTACATTAATTGTTTATATACATTGTAGGTACATGTATTTGATACACGTAGATCTGATTTCATGAGGTTATTTCTAGCAAGTGGCCATGACTGAGGTCGGCAACATTCTTTCGTGGAGATTGATCATGAAATCTTTTCTATGGTCATTCTCTCCCTTCCGCTGATTCAAGAAGGGCAGTTGTCAGTTTCTGGCGAAAGAATGTGCACTGTACTGGTTAACCGCTTACGTATAAGCCTGCCCAGGAAAGTGTTGATAGGTAAACTGACCGTCTCAAAAATGACCTAAATAGTGTTGACTGGGCCATAAAACTCCAATACAAACAAATGACCTTTGTTTGAAGCATAATTTAGGGACCGGGGAAGCCACGTTTAAAAATATTTAACTACCTTACCTGTAGGAGTCTGCTTTGAAAGGAAAGAATTTGCTCCTGTTATTATTAAGAGAAAGGAAGCCTACCCTTGAACAAGTTCCATTTAGCTTGCGGCCATATATAATTCTTCCTACACAAAGATCTCAAGTTCCACACTGTATTATCGAAGGTTACAGTTCTCATATAACCTGAGCGAGGTGCAACCCCATAACAGCCCGCGACCTAATATATAAGAAACATCATGTTTATAACCATTTCATCAAGGAGGCCTATTCAGAGGGACTATTCTCTAGCCAAGTTCATGCAGGAAACCCCTGAAAGGGTACCTTGGCAAACAGTGTAGACCCAGCAGAATGCAGCATCTGATCAGGGCCTGCACTAATTGCCGAGATAATTTTCCGTCAAAAGCAGAATAAAAATGAAAAAAATAGGCTTGACACCCTTTATATGACAAATGGACTTGACCAACATATAGCAATGGAAGAGTCCACTAGTATTCAATGGGATATTGTGTGTCAACATTCATGTTTGATGAACTGTATCCTTCAGCTATGATTTTTTTATTTTCTCTTATAAGATAGGGCAATCCAAAGAAAAGAAGATAAAAAAATATTATAAATTTTACTTTTTATCACATATATGACAAATGTCCATGAATTACAGACAATAATAAATACTAGGAATGTTTTCCGAGGAGATCTATGTCCTCACTTTTTGTTATATTGCCATGATATACTGTACCAAGTTTGACCAGAATTCCTCGATCTGTTCAAGAGATATACTACAGACAAACAATAACTGAAAAGTACCTTGAAAGGTACATGTAGGTCAAAATAACAGAAATCTAATAAAGTCTTCTGCATGTTGAACTAATATATTATACCATATATGGTGCAGACATGCTATTTTTTATCCAAATTTAACAGTCTTTGAGAGACTGTGACCTTTGATATGAAATAAATTCAAAGCCACCAAAATCTAGTCACGGTTTTCACTTATCCTAGTAATGTAACCTTCAAAGTTTAACCCACTGCATGCAGGAAACTCCTAAAGGGGTATCTTGGCAAACAGTGCAGGCCCAGATCAGATGCCGCAGAATGTGGCGTCTGATCAGGGCCTGCACTATTTGCTAACAAAATTTTCCATCAAAAATAGAGTAAAAATGAAAATAAATAGGCCTGACACCCCTTAACAAATGGACTTGTCCTACAAACAGCAATGGAAGAGTCCACTAGCATATAATGGGCCAACCATTAGATCAGGAGATAGTGCTTCAAAGTGCCAATGCTGACATTGATGCCAATGCAAATGAGATCCACACCACAAACATATATCCCCCTCCCCTTCTAAGTGGGGACATAATGATCAATGTGTTATAAAAGTGTTTCCCAAAGTTTATTCTCATTACTTCTTTTACAGTAAAATTCCATCAGTAAGACCACCTTTGGGACTGTTCTTAGACCACTTTTGAACAGTCCCAAAGATGGTCTCTAACAAGAAGATAATAGGTGTAGGTAACAAAGAAAAACAGGAGGCCTATGGGCCACTACGCTCACCAGAGGTCATGTGGTTTTTGTCCCGCCTGCCATTAGCATGGCACGATATAGGCGTTAGGTTTTCCGTCCGTTTGTTAAGCCGTCAACATTTGCGACCACCCTAGTGTTCACTCTAATGGTCAAGTTTATTTCTCAAGAACTATAAGAGCTTCATTAATATTTGGTACAAAATTGTATCTGGGGATGGCAACTTAAATGCAAGCATCCATATTTGACCTTGACCTACATTTCATGGTTCACTGACTTTGTAAAATATTGCGACCACACTAGCGTTCACCCTTAGGGTCAAGTTCATTTCAAAAGAACTATAAGAGCTTTATTAATGATACTTTTCACTGCCTCATCCCATAGAGGCTCTTCATGTAATTTGGTTTCAATCAGCCCAGCAGTTTTAGTGGACAAGAAGATAAAAATACAAGCTGCATCCAAGTCATCCAGGGCAAATGTCAGCAAATGATCTTTACCTTTGGAATTAATAAAATTCTATTCAGTGATTGCAAATATCAATTCTGATGCCACAGGCTGCAATAGAATTGAAAAAATCCTCTGTTTTGCCTTTTTTCCATACAAATGTCTCAGTGACCAAACTTGAACTTGACGTATAACAGGTCATCCTTTGAATAAACATTGTGGGACCAAAGTCCCTAATTCTATATACCAAGTCTGAAGGTAATCAGCCATTTGATTCCTAAAAAGATTTTAAAGGTTTTTACCACATATGGGCATGGCGGCCATACTGGTCATGTGACCCAGTTCTTACCAAAAAACTTTCATTACCCCTTTCCATAGAGGCTCCACATTTAATTGGATTTCAATCAAACGAGCAGTTTAAGTGGAGAAGATAAAAAATACTGAATCTGAGCCATCCAGGACAGAGGTCAGTAAATGACATTAACCTTTGGAATTCATAAACTTCCATTCAGCTGATTGCAAGTATTATTTCTGATGCCACAGGCTACCATGCAATCAGAAAAATCCACTATTTTGCCTTTTTTCCATACAAATGTCAAAGTGACCAAATTTGACCTTGACATAAAACAGGTCAAGGTCAACCAAAAGTCATCATTTGAATAAATTCGGTAGGGCCCCAGTCCCAAATGTTGCATACCAAGTTTCAAGGTCATCCGCCATTTGGTTCCTGAGAATATTTTAACATATATGGGCATGGTGGCCATATTGGTCAAGTGATGCAGTTCTTATTCCTTTTTCCATATAGGCTCCACATGTTATTTGGTTTCAATCAACCAAGAAGTTGAAGTGGAGAGGAAGATGAAAAATACTGAATCTGAGCCATCCAGGTCAAAGGTCAGTAATTAATATAACTTCCATTCAGCTAATTGCAAGTATTATTTCTGATGCCGCAAGCTACCATGCAATCAGTAAAAATCCACTGTTTTGCCTTTTTCCATACAAACTAAGTGACCAAATTTGACCTGATGTAAAACAGTTCAAGGTCAAACAAAGGTCATCATTTGAACAAACTTGGTAGGGCCCCAGTCCCTGATGCTGCATACAAAGTTTCAAGGTCATCAGCCATTTGGTTCCTGAGTAGAAGATTTTTAAAAGGTTTTTACTATATATTGGCATGGCGGCCATCTTTGTTTCAATTGGCCCAGCTGTTTCTGAGGAAAAGTCATTTGAAAATGTTGATGCCGAAGAGGGAGGGCAGACCACTGCCTATTCTATAAGCTCAGCCGGAGCCTTCGGCTCTGGTGAGCTAAACAAGAGGCCCATGGGCCACTACGCTCACCAGAGGTCATGTGGTTTATACCATATACAGGCAAGGTGCCCATCTTGGTCATGTGACAACAATACCACAAATAATGTTTAATTGCCTCACCCCCATAGAGGCTTTTCATGTAATTTGGTTTGAATCAGCACAGCTCTTTTACTGGTGAAAAAGATAAAAATACTGAATCTGAGCCATCCAAGACAAAGGTCGGTAATGACCTTGACCTTTGGAATTAATAAACTTCCATTCAGCTAACTGTCAATATCATTTTTGATGTCACAGCCTACCAGGCAATCAGAAATATCCACTAATTTGCCTTTTTTCCATACAAATGTCTAAGTGACCAAATTTGACCTTGACAAAAAACAGGTCAGGGTCAACCAAAGGTCATCATTTGAACAAACTTGGTAGGGCCCGAGTCCCTGATGCTGCATACCAAGATTCAAGATCATCGGCCATTCGGTTCTTGAGAAGAAGATTTTTAAAGGTTTTTACCATATATGGGCATGGCGGCCATATTGGTCATGTGACCCAGTCCTCATGAAAAAACTTTCGATCCCTCATTCCATAGAGGCTCCACATGTAATTTGGTTTCAATTGGCCAAGTAGTTTAAGTGAAGAAGAAGATAAAAATACTGAATCTGAGCCATCCTGGACAAAGGTCGGTAACTGACCTTGACCTTTGGAACTGATAAACCTCCATTCAGCTGATTGAAAATACCATTTCTGATGCTGCTAGCTAATATAGATCAGAAAAATCCACTGTTTTGCCATTTTTCCAAACAAATGTCTAAGTGACCAAATTTGACCTTGACGTAAAACAGCTCAAGGTCAACCAAAGGTCATCATTTGAACAAACTTGGTAGGGCCCGAGTCCCTGATGCTGCATACCAAGTTTCAAGATAATCGGCCGTTCGGTTCTTGAGAAGAAGATTTTTAAAGGTTTTTATCATATATGGGCATGGCGGCCATATTGGTCATGTGACCCAGTTCTCATGAACAAACTTTCGTTCCCTAGTTCTATAGAGGCTCCACATGTAATTTGGTTTCAATTGGCCAAGTAGTATAAGTGAAGAAGAAGATAAAAATACTGAATCTGAGCCGTCCTGGACAAAGGTCGGTAAATGACCTTGACCTTTGGAACTGACAAACTTCCATTCGATGATTGTAAATACCATTTCTGATGCCACTAGCTAATATACAATCAGAAAAATCCACTGTTTTGCCATTTTTCCATACAAATGTTTAAGTGACCAAATTTGACCTTGACGTAAAACATGTCAAGGTCAACCAAAGGTCATCATTTGAATAAACTTGGTAGGGCCAGAGTCCCTGATGCTGCATACCAAGTTTCAAGATCATCAGCCACTCTGTTCTGGAGAAGAAGATTTTTAAAGGTTTTTACCATGTATGGGCATGGCGGCCATATTGGTCATGTGACCCAGTCCCCACGAACAAACTTTCGTTCCCTCATTCCATACAGGCTCCACATGTAATTTGGTTTGGATTGGCCAAGTAGTTTAAGTGAAGAAGAAGATAAAAATACTGAATCTGAGCCATCCTGGACAAAGGTCGGTAAATGACCTTGACCTTTGGAACTGATAAACTTCCATTCAGCTGATTGTAAATACCATTTCTGATGCCACTAGCTAATATACAATTTGAAAAATCCACTGTTTTGTCATTTTTTCCATACAAATGTCTTAGTGACCAAATTTGACCTTGACGTAAAACAGGTCAAAGTCAACCAAAGGTCATCATCTGAACAAACTTGGTAGGGCACGAGTCCCCAATGCTGCATACCAAGTTTCAAGATCATCGGCCATTCTGTTCTTGAGAAGAAGATTTTTAAAGGTTTTTACCATATATGGGCATAGCGGCCATATTGGTCATGTGACCCAGTCCTCACGAACAAACTTTTGTTCCCCCTTCCCATAGAGGCTCCACATGTAATTTGGTTTCAATTGGCCAAGTAGTTTCAGAGGAGATGTTGTTTGAAAATGTTGACGACGCAGACGCAGACGACGACGACGGACGACGGACCAATGCCTATACTATAAGCTCCCCCGGAGCCTCGGCTCTGGTGAGCTAAAAACACTCAAAGGCTTTTAAATATGATTTTAATGAAGAATTATGCCTTAATTTTAAGTGGTCTTAATAGAGGAATTTTTACTGTAGCTTGTCAAAGTAGATGAATATACTTGCAGGACAAGTTACTATTCTACTTTTTCATAAAAGATCTGGCTGTTTCTCCACAATAACACAAGCAAACGATATTCTTCAGGAGAATGGATACACCATCAGGAATGACAACTCTTTGTCAAGTATTTTTGCTTCCCTGACAACAACGGTCTATCCTGGAAGGAAAGAATTTACTCTACACTTGCTCGAACCTAGAAGGCACACAATGTTGACTGAACACTGAAACAACATTCAAAATATTAGTTTCAATATTGAGTGACAGCTGGCAAGTTCTTTCGCCATTGAGTAGACCCCATTTTCGGAAGCCCTTGCTCTACAGGAAAGCGAGGTTGTCTCCCTTTCACAGATCTCTAGGATAACGTATCTCAACTTTGGAACTGGGTTCAGTTGCTCAAAACACTGTCATAAGCAAATACAATGTTAAAACTGATCATTTAATATGACACATGTAGAAATGTTTTTGCTTCAGCAAAAATACCACTAAAATAGATATTGTACTTGCCATGACAGTTTATATTTTAACAACTAACAAGCTTGTTAAGCTCTCCTTGTTTTGAACACCTGGACCTCACCACCCTCTACACTTTGTATATGAACCAAGACATGATAAAAGAGCCCTTAGAATTCTCTGACTTATGTTCTTCAAATGCCCCTGTGCACAACACAGTAAGACATGACTTCTTGTATGATGCTATGTCAAGCTCCTCGCTATATACAGTCGAACTTCAATGGCTCGAACACCTTTGGGACCTCGAAAATCTGTTCGAGACAGGGGTAGTTCAAGCCACTGAGGTTACTGTCAGGAGGCATAACGAGATACTTTAAGTCATCTTTTCGGTGTTCTATAATGAAAATGTATGCTGTGTGTACTTATTAGAATCGCCTCATTGAGGCGATTCTAATGAGTACACACAGCATACATTTGCAAGAAAAAAGACTAAAATCTTCTTAATTATCCTCCACTATTTCTTATGCAGAGGATTTCGCTAGGGGCTCAAGAATGGGTTCGACACACCCATGGTAAACGAGCCATCGGTGTTCGAGCCATCGACGTTCTACTGTATGTCTGTGATCAGGAAAGGCTCTGGTCATCATGACTACAATATAAAATTGACCTATTAAACCAACTTTTATATATTAAAACTGAGGTTTAGAGGGGTATACATTATTTTTCTTATTTCTGCTCAAAAATATTGATTGTGGGTAGTCATTACAACTTCCTCACAGATCCGGTTGTAATGAGTATCCACAATCTTTTTTCTGGCCGAGGCAGTTCTAACTAGTATCCACAATCTATTTTTTTTCTGCAGATGCATGAAATATCAGAATATTTTCACTGAAAATTTTCATTTTTTGGGGGTAAAATTTTCACTACATTTGAATAGGCATGTTTTTGTAAAGTGAGACTTTGCTTACAAGCAGGCTCACCTGGGCCTATACTGGTTGTCAATATGACAGGTCAATTATAAGGTCAGTGCCATTTTCTCCTGTGCTGGCTCATAGGCAAGAGCATATCTACAGATAAGGTAAGTATTTTGTGATAATTGAAGTATAGTTTTTGTCAATTCTCCATAAAAACCCATGTTGTGGGTATTTATTAGAACCGCTTCACCGAGGGGTTCTAATGAATACCCACAATATAGGTTTATATGGAGAAATAAGGAAAACTATCCTTCAATCATCACAAAATACTTAATTTATCTGTAGCTATGAAAAGCAGTATGTGCATTAATATAAGAGTCATATATGGGTGTGATGGGTGAATGGAAAAATCCGTCCGACTGGTCGCTGTCCGGCATCGCGAGGCCTGCCGAGTAATGCTGGATAGTGATCCCGAGGGACCGATTTTTGTATCCAACCATCACACCCATATAGGATTCTTTTTCTTGCATACCTTCCATTTCTCAAAGCAGATTTTTTATGCTGCAGTCACTTGGGTTACTGATGTCTGCCATATTGTGATGACACTATCAGGAATGTTTAGTGATGTCAACTTAATGTGCTGTGAGGTCAACCTTAACGACGACTCATACGAAGTCATATTCAACCAGTGCATTTAGCAAACACGGGAGAGTATTCGATTTTGGGTAAGAACACCAGGATTGGAACAGAATTTCTGTCCCAAGCTAAAACTATGGATATCTTTATCTGGTGTGCAAGAATAATGAATATGAAGATACTTCCAATACAAAATAATCAATATGAAAGACAACAAAACAAACAATGCAATTTTAATCATCATGTACATGATAAAATGTTTCATTTAAAACGTGTTTTCAACAGCTTACAATAATTATGATGAACACACAACAATAAAAATTGTCAAGGTAATATGGCCCTTTCTCAATGCAAAGTTAGTGAAATTTCTGGAACCTAAGGGTGACATTGACTCCAGTATCTGCATCAAGGCTATGAAATGAACACCACTGCGATGCAAGGAGTATAGCATACTGAAATATTCAGCATGATGAGGGTTAAAGTTGTCAGGACCATTAGTTCCCTGAAGTGTAGTGTTTAAATATAGTCACTGATCAGTGTTATTTGATCTGGGGGAAACATTATTTCCGATTTTCAGTGATAGATCAGCTGTATAGTGTGAATTTTTGAGTAATATCACAGTTTGTCGGTCATTGTAAGTAGACAAATCACTTGCACTGTGCGCACGTGATCTTATCTACTTTACAACTGACCTCCAAACTGATTTATTACTCAACAACTGACTGCTAGATTTAATCTATTTCTTAACTAGACAAAGTGCCCAGTGGGGCACGTTTACCCCCGGCCAGTGCCATCGCCTTTAAGTGGAAATGACAATTTGTCGGTAGCATTGAACCTTTCCATATAAACTTAAGACCTATAATATCTACCACCGTGCAAAATATAAAGGAAATCCATCCGTCTTTTAAAGTTAGCACAAAAACTTTGACCCTGTGACAAAGTCCTTTAGGTTGACCTTAAGGTGATGCCTACTGACAAGGGTCAGAGCATAACGAAAGAACAATCTAATAAAGAACAGATTGAAAGACAAAAAGTATAACCGTTGATATAAATTGTATGTCAGGAGTATAATGAAAACAGTAAACACAAAACTTTGATGTAATGAAAATGCCTAAGTCTTTATTATTGACCCCTAGCCCCACCCAGGGGCTTGACCCATGAGCTTAGATATTCCATGTGAAAGGTAATGCTATAGAAATATTTTGTACCAAATATGAAGAGAATCTTACACGTGGTTACACGGATATGAGCAATCAAAAAGGTTTAACACCAAACTTTGTCATAAAAGTTAATGAAAGGACGGACAGCCTTAACCCGGGAGCTTAGGGGCTTGACCCGGGTGCTTAAATAACCCATATGAAAGGTAATGTTATAGAGATACCCTGTACCAAAATGAAGAGAATTTAACATGTGGTTACAGAGACATGAGCAATCAAAAAGGTTTAACACAAACCTTTGACGTAAAAGTTGACAAACGGACAGCCCACCCAGGGGCTTGACCCAGGGGCTTAGATATGCCATATGAAAGGTAATACTATAGAGATATATTTTACCAAATATGAAGAGAATCTAACATGTTGTTACAGAGATATGAGCAATCAAAAAGGTTTAACGTAAAACTTTGACATAAACGTTGATGAATGGACAGACAAACGGATGGCCTAGCCAGGGGCTTGACCTGGTAGCTTAGATATTCCAAATGAAAGGTAATGCTTTAGAGATATCCTGTACTGAATATGAAGAAAATCCAACATGTGGTTACAGAGATATGAGCAATCAAAAAGATTTAACACAAAACTTTGACGTATAAATTGAAAAACGGACGGACAGCGCACCCAGGGGCTTGACCAAGGGGATTAGATATTCCATATGAAAGGTAATGCTATAGAGATATTCTTTACCAAATATGAAGAGAATCTAACATGTGGTTACAGAGATATGAGCAATCAAAAAGGTTTAATGCAAAACTATGATGTAAAGGTTGACGAATGGACGCGAACGAACCAACCAATGAACAGACAAATGGACGGAAAGATGAAAACTATATACCCCCTGACATACTTCGTATGACGGGGGTATAATAAAAGCAATTTCTCACTGTTCTATCTGATGTAGTTACCAGTCATAATGTGTTAACACAGGCTGGCCCCCAGTCTCCATGTTCTATCTGACATAAGTTACAGTGACTGTCACAATGTTCTAGCACAGCATTACAAAAACACGCCTATTCAAATACACCGAAATATTTACCACCACAAATGAAAATTTTCAGATAAAAATCCTACATTTTTCATATTTCAGCTCAAAACACTCTTTAGAATCGCCTCAGCAAGGCCGGTCTAGCGGGTACCAACAATCTATGTTTTTGAGCAAAAATATATAAAAGTGGGGTTTAAGGGGGTAAAAATTATATAGGCGTGTTTTCGTGATCTCACTGATCTGACGTAAGGTAACCAGTCACAATGTTCTAACACAGGTTGGTTCCAGTCTCAATCTTCTTCTGACATAAGTTACCAGTCACAATGTTCTAACACAGGCTGGTTCCCAGTTTCACTGTTTTAACTGACGTAGATTACCAGTCACAATATTCTAACATAGAATGTTTCCCATTCTCAATGTTCTATTCCCACTGTTCTGACAGAGGTTACCAGTGACAATATTCTGACACAGGCTGGTTCCCAGTAACACGATTCTACCTGATGTAGGTTACCAGTCACAATGTTCTAACACAGGCTGGTTACTTGTCACAATGTTCTATCTGACATATGTATATAACCAGTTTGCCACCACATGGCACATAAATGTATGAGCATGATGTAATACAGAAAATACCCTGTTTATGACAATGAAACAAAAAATAATATTAATCCCTGACTGCATCAATTACCACCGTAGAATACCTTCTTTTCAAATATTTGTTCTTTTTTGTTTTCAGATAAAATACGGCTTGACATTACATGTGAATTATTCCAGATACTTCATACAACATGTCAAGACTGATTTGTTCATAAAAAAAAAAGAAACAAAAAGACTGAATGTCATCTGCTTTGTATTTCTGCTTGGTGCTTTAAAAATCCTAAAGTTGGACACCTTGAGGACTTGCTATAATTCTCCTAAAATTAAAACAAATTTGTTTCACAGTCCAGCAAGGAGTCCAAAAGGTGCAGACAGAATACAAAACAGTTTAGACCTAGATCAGACTGCTCCTAAAATCAGACTGTTAGGAGCCATCTGATCTGGTTCTGTAATGTTTGCTTAGGCCTATCTGTCCCAGTACTTAGGATCATTATCTTAATTGCTGCAGTCATGGCAGTCAAAAATGCCCTAATTAAGTTACCCTAAATGGTTGGACAGTAAATGAATGTACCATATCTTATAGTATTTCACTTTCCCCCGCCTATCGGGGCTTGAAGAAATAGATGGTATGCATGGTGCTTCCACGCAGAGCTGAAACCGACCCGCACACGAGTAGTGGTAAACCACCTAGAGGATCTAAGCCTGTCCAGGCAATGCGGTGCTAGTTGGCCCGTCCATGCTTATAAACCTTATTGGTTTCATTGAGCGGCAGGGCTTGAGATGTCATTTCATCTCAATGTCGGATAAAAGTCCCACAAAATTGGTAGCAATGTCTCCAAAATAACCTTTACAGTGTTGACGGGGATGTTAATCCTCAAATCAATCAGTCAATAGTATTTAACTTATATATTTGGACACCAAAATCCTGAAGCAAACAGTGAAGACCAAGATCTGAATGCCCTGAAGGGGCAGTCTGAGCGATGTCTATACTATTTGCCAAAAAGCAAAAGTCTTTGCAGCCAAAATATACAACACATAATTTATCATTAAGATGACATACCGGTATCTTTGATTTCATATCTCCAAACTGACATTTTTTGATGAAAATTTATTTCTTTTCCAAACGTAAGTTATGGGTGTCCGTTAGAACTGCCTCAGTGAGTACCCAGTCTCTGATATGGAGCAGAAACAGTGAGAAAAATATATACCCTGTTATGCAAGTCTTCTGTTCAGAGGTATTTATTACATTGACTTGTTAACCCTTTTTGTACCAAATTGAATCTTCCTCCTTATATATACCAGGAGTGCATTCCAAAGTTAAGGGTTGTTAGGTTGTGTTTATTCAAAATTTAATTGGGAAATGGCTTAATATTTTGCTAACAGTGTAGGCCCTGATCAGATGCCGCGTTCTGCGGCATCTGATCTGGGCCTGCACTGTTTGCCAAGTCCCCGTTTTGGGGTTTCCAGTACAAAATGGGTCAACATGATGGATAATATAAGACTTATTAAAAAGTGTACAGATGTTTATACAGTTGTGGAAGAGATGCCTCCTGTGAAGGTTTTTTACCTCCCCTCAATAACTTAGGATCAAAATCAAGATTATCCATTATCACTCTCTAGGCTAATTTAGCAGTCAACAATTTGTTGTGTTTTTCTTGTTTTTACCAGAAGACAGGATTTGACATTTCATGCAACTTATCTCCATAGCATGAAATGTCAAATCCTGTTTTCAAGAAAAATAATAAAATATTCACCAGTGTAGTGTTGTCTGCTGGAAAAACAGCATGCAGAGCTTTATAGCCTTTGTATTTGATGGATAAAGCATAGTTTCAGATAAGAAGGTGCAATGAGGAAAATAAAATTATGTGTTGTGGGTACTTGTTTGAATCCCCTCATTGAGGCAATTCTAACAAGTACCAATACCGGTGCTTGGAGAAATATCATGGTAAGTAACAACTGATTGAGATACATTTCCAGTGCAAGTGTTATACTTCATGGAAATATACCTTCCTGGTTTAACCTGCTGACAGATCCAAGATACTGTGCAGATCCAGATGACAGGCTCATAATGGGTCAGCTTACTTTCATCAAGATCTACACGGTTTGTTATTCTTATAATGATCTTCTATTGGCAACAAAGGATGTGTCAAAGTTCAATGTTGGAAGAGCCCAGTTATCTCTCCTTCTTACTTTCCCCTTGGTTTATTTGTTTGATTTGAGGTTTAACGTCCCCCGTAAACCTTGTATAGGTCATTTTGGAGACATTGCTTCCGATTTTGTGGGACTTTTATCCGACATTGAGATGTAATGACATCTCAAGCTCTGTCATCCAATGAAACCAATAGGGTTTATAAGCATGGACGGTCCGACTCGCACCGCTTTGCCTGGGCAGGCTTAGATCCTCTAATCGGTTTACCAGTACTCGTGTGCGGTCGGTATCAGTTCTGCGTGGAAGCATCATGCAGCCCATCAATTTCTTCAAGCCCTGATGGCCGAGGGCTGTCTTTCCCCTTGGTAACTGCTTTTTAGTTATTTCTCATACCGTACATTTCACCATATTTTTGATAATGGTAGAAGGAGAGTTAATTCAAGTCACTGCCCTAAAGCAACAAACACAGAGTCGAACTTCAATGGCTCGAACACCTCTGGGACCATGAAACTTTGAGGCAGGAGAAGTTAAGAGCATTAATCATAGCACAGCTGGGTCAGGAAGCATAATAGGGATGTATTTTTTTATTTTCTTTAACCATTTTTGTACCAAATGAAATCTTCCTCCTTACATACGGCAGGAGTCCATTTCAAAATCTAGGGGTGACAGGTTAAGCTAACCTTAAAATTTATTCAGAAAATAGCTGAAATTTCTCCAAATAGTATAGGCCCTGATCAGATGCCGCGTTCTGCGGCGTCTGATCTGGGCCGGCACTGTTTGCCAGGGTACCCATTTTGGGGTTTCTGGTACCAAATGGGTAAAAATAAGGTATGTAGTGTGTGCTCATTAGAATCATCTCATCGAGGCGATTCTAATGAGTACATGCAACATACAGTCATGTTCAAGATAAAATACGAAAATGTTCTCAAATATATTAAACCCATTTTGTACTGGAAACCCAAAATGGGTACTCTGGCAAACAGTGCAGGCCTAGATCAGATGCCGCAAAACGCGTTGTTTGATCAGGGCCTGCACTGTTTGCAAAAAGTTCACCCATTTTCCAAATAAAATTTGAAGAAAACACCACCAAACACCCCTTATTTTTGATACTGACTTGTGCTATATATAAGGTGCATACCTGTGATACCTCCCTCATCAGGAGGGAGACTCCCTCATTTTCATGCTAATTTTTGCCTAATTTATGCTAAATTTTAGTAAAATTTTGGGGTCTCCCTTAGTTGAACTGAGAATTTCCCTATATATTCTTTACACCTCCCTCATCACATCTCCCTCATACAAGTCGAAAAATTATCACAGGTATGAAAGTGGAAGATTCCATTGGGTACAGAAAGGGTTAATATCAGACCATGGAGGCATGTAGAATTTTTCCTATAGAGTCAAGACCGAGCTTGAAACAGTGGTGGAAAAGGAGTCATCGGGGTCTGAGCCATTGAAGTTTCACAGTAAAAGGCAGGTCAGCAAATATTTGCAAACTGATACCCTCATAAATGGCATCAAATTACCTTCCTCAGCAAATCTCGAAACTTTCTGCATTTAAACTTGACTATCACCATATGATGTAGGCACACAATCTGAAACAATGTTGTATAAATGTTGATGCAACATCATGCCATGATGTTGCATCAACATTTATACAACAATGTTGTGACATCTATATGACATTTTGTGTGTCTACTGGGTATAATCCAAGAATTCTCTCACTTATTTACACAGATTATCACAGCACTTGGAGCAGCTTGCATTTGATCGGAAAGACACTGAAATATAAATAGCACTAATTCATTTGAAAATTTGCTAAGTTTTTTCTAAATCTTCTAGACACTTTTTACTATAGTTAGGTATATCTGACATGTCCGACAACGCTGAGTATACCATTTCATAAAATATCTGTGACCATATTTTATTCAGTTCATTCCGCTTTCTGTCCGTAAAAACTGCTTCTTTAGCCATTTCATTAATATAACTCTTGGCAAATGATTTCTTCCCTTGTGAATCCTGAAAAATGAAAACCAGAACATGTTATTTTTTTTAACAAATATTTGAGAATGTGCTTAAAAGCATGCATAGCAAGTTCTGTTTAGCCTGGACATTTGCACAACCCCAATGAAAACTTTACAGAAATTTTCAAAGAAGTATAACTCTGTTAATATTAAGTTTGAGTTGAGATTTTATGTCCCTGTCAACACTATTTAAGTCATTTCACTGAAATGAGATGTTGCTTCTGATTTTGTGGAACTTTTACCTGATATTGAGATGAAATGATATCTCAAGCATAACCACCAAAAGAAACTACTAGGGTTTAAGGAGCAGTCCTACTCGCACCACTTTTCCTGGATATGTTTAGACGATCTAAGCAGTTTACCAGTACTCAAGTTTGGTCTGTTTCAGCTGTTTGCGAAAGCACCATGCAGTCCAATCTGTCTCCATGCCTCGATTGGTGAGGGAATTTTAATATTTAGTGGACTGTAACCTTGAAACAAAAATAAGTTTCAGCTTGATTGGATGTAACCTGTAGGAGGAGTTAGAAGGAAGCGAAAAGTTTACAGAAAAGGGGCAAAGCTCTACTAATATTTGATGAACTGTAACCTTGAAACAATATGTGCTGCACCACGTCATGATGTAACTATTTACCAAGTTTCAGCTTTAAGTTCTATCTGCTAAGAGAAACAGGCAACCATGTAGGCTGGCCTCCGATTCTTTGAAGCTGTGTGCAAAATGCTGCTTTCAATGGAAACTCCATAAAAAAATGTAATCAGTAGTTCTACATACTACATGAATTTTCTGCATTATTTTCTATTCAGGAGTCCAAAAAGTGCATTAAAAAAATTGCAAAATTTGAATGACAGTAACAGAAATAACAACAGTTTGAAAATTGCTTTATTTTCAATTGAAAGGGAGACAATTTGAGAATTTAAAGCCTTGCCTGGTAATGTGTGGTCAGATGTT
The DNA here is from genome assembly GCA_963580285.1 of Lucinisca nassula. NCBI lineage: Eukaryota > Metazoa > Mollusca > Bivalvia > Lucinida > Lucinidae > Lucinisca > Lucinisca nassula. The sequence goes on along the minus strand of OY757018.1, from coordinate 51,101,170 downwards.
CAGTGGATATGATCTTTCAGCTTTGACACAAAAAGATGCCAATTTCCTATCATAACCAGGTACATATTGCAAGATAACTCTTGAGAGAAAAGTATAGGGAAATGCAAGGTTGTGCATTTTCTAGCCAAATGTCTGATTCATGTCTACAGCCATCTTTAGCTCAATAACTGCCAGACAGCTGTTGAGTTTTGCCCAGAAGTTGGTTTAATTACTTTTTTGTGGGAGTATATTTCTACCAAGAATAAGGCAAACTATTTCTTAATTTAATAACCTTGTTAGAACTGCCTACTGAGTTAATGGAGCAATACAATCCCGCAACTACTAGGGCTGACCGATATGTAGTGATCCCTCATATTGAAGGATTTGAATTTTGTCTGACATATTGTATTATTTTTCAACATAATCCCCTTCAGTATCTATACACTTTTGGCAGCAGTGTTTAAGGGCGTCAATGCCACTTTTATAGAACTCCTTTTGATGGCTGTTCAGAAAGTCATCTGCTGCATATATGAAGTCATCATTGGACTGGAAGTGGGTGCCTGAAAGAGCCGTTTTCAGTTTTGGAAATAAATGAAAGTCTGATGGAGCGAGATCAGGTGAATAAGGCGGATGCTCAATCAGTTTAAACAGAAGTGAAGGCAATGATCAGGAATCGATACAATTAACCCACAGCTCCCATCAGAGACAACAAAGGGAAAGGAACACGAACATGAAAAAACAGACCCTAATGGAAGCATCAATAGCGGAAAGCCAAAAGGTCAGTTACTTTCCCACAAAATGGCCAATCGGCTGTCCAAAACAAAATAATATAAGCGATACAAACACTCAAAGACAAACCATAACAAAAATAAACCGCTACAGAAGAACTGCCTTGGAATGGTCAGTGAAATAATTCCACTGGAAAGCCACCATCATGAATGGCAGCCATAGCATTGACAGACTTGTGAAAAGGAGCAATGTCTTGATGGAACAACACACCTTTAGTAAGCTTTCCGCTGTGCTTAAGTTTAATATTTTCCATACTAACTGCGTCATAAGTGAAGCATAGTATGTGCCATTGATTGTTTTTCCCTTTTGGGTCCTGGGTATGACGTAAAAATGCAACCAGCTGTGACACTCTAAATGAGTGTGGGAATGTGAGGTTGCCCATTATCACAGTTGCCTCCCCACCTTCAGAGTTATGAGGCTGCCACAACCTGGGTGGCAGAGCTAGGCAGCAACCATCGACCGATGGCTTGGTGTACTAGCTACTGTGGTTTGGCGGATGATCCTTTCTGTATAAGGACAACGATAAAGCACACCTGCCCTAGTGAGTTGGGAACAGCGCCTTGCTCAGGTGCCGGAAAAGAATTAAGTAGGAACGTCAGCAAGGACTGGCGGTCCTGTAAATTACCACTGTCAAAACATATCACGGCAGCTACAAATTCAGAATCCATGCGTGCAGCAAGCCAGCTACTTGGAAGGGGGCCCACTAATGTTAATCAAAAATCCATTGATGATGATGATTTTGGAGATAATCTTTTAGCAGAATACCATCTGCATCCCAGAAAACCGAGACCATAACCATCCCAGCTGATGGAACAGTCTTTGCCTACTTTGGCAGGGGTGAACCAGGGTGCTTCCATTATTTTGACTGTTGTTTGGCCTCTGGGATAAAATGATGGACCCATGTTTCATTCATAGTGACAAATCTCTGAAGAAAGTTGGCAGGATCTTCCTCAAAAAGGTTAAGATTAGCATGCGATAATGTGCGCCTGGTGTGGTTCTGATCAACTGTCAGAAGTCTTGGTACCCATCGGGCCTAAAGCTTTCTCATTGCAAGATCCTCTGTCAGAATGGAATGTGCTCTTTCCTGTGAAATGCCAGCTCTACTGACTATATATCTTTCTGTGACTCGTCTGTCAGTCATAACAATATCATGGACTTTGTTGACCATTTCTGGGATTGCAACATTGACAGGCCTTCCAGGACTGGGGTCATCCTCAAGGCTCTGTCGGCCGCACTTAAATTCCGCCATCAACATTTTCACTGCAGCATATGAAGGGGCATCTTTCCCTAGTGTTGCTACCATATCATTATGGTTATCCTTGGGTGTTAAACCTTTTTTTATACAAATATTGGATCACTGCTCTGTCACCGATTTTGTCCATTGTGCATAAGCTGCTTGTCTTGTTTACTATAGAGAGCTACCTCATTGATATAAACTGACCAAATGAGACCAATCCTTGAGTACATAGCCTTATGTAGTCAGAGAATAGTAGGACTTAAAAAGAACATGCTTGCGTACCTCCTTCAATTTGAGGCTCAAAACATATCAATCAGCCCTCATACCCTCAGTACACCATATTACCTTGAGCTATGAGTAGAGGTCCAAAGGTTTACAGAAAATAAAGCATAAGGTTCTATCAAGAAACAACATCTTACCTGCTGCTTGGCAGCAAAAGTATCACTTTGATAGGTCAGCCCAGCTCTTCCAACAAACTCTCCCTGAGTTTTATCTATCTTTAATGTTCCATCTAATATTTTACGAGACTTCTCTTCACTCATGGTCAAGAGCTGCTTCCGTCTGAAACAGAGCAAATCAATTGTATTACCATCTACTACCAGTTTTCTGACTCCTGTATCATACAACTACTCCTGTATCATACAACTAGTATGATCCAATTCTTTATTATCCCTTTCTGAACCGGAAACCCCCACAAACGGGCACCCTGGCAAACACTGCAGGCCCAGATCAGACGTCGCAGAATGCGGCGTCCGATCAGTGCCTCCTCTGTTTGCTAAAAGTTCAGTCATTTTCCAAATAAATTTTTATGATAACACAACCTGACACCCCTAAATTTTGAAATGGACACCTGCTTTAAATAGGGAGAAAGATTCCATTTGGTACAAAAAGAGTTATATCTAAAAATACTCCTGTTTACAACCCATATAATTTTACTGGTATTTACTGATTCCATTAAAACTATGCTACCTGTGAGGTCCAGCATCTGCTGCAACACTGGAAAGCAGCCATGTGTAACACAGAACCAGACATTTAAATTTCATGACATAAATAAATGATATATGCAGGACCTAAACTCATATTTTCCTGCTTATGTATTTAAATTTGAAAAAAAAAACAAAAAAAAAAAACAATTTACTTGAAGAAAAGATATTATACAAGCACATCATCACTACAGTAACTTGATCTAATAGATGAACCCAGACCTTACACATCACACTTGATACTCCGCTTATGCACCAGTCATTTGTAACCACTGCACCCCCCCCACCCCTCCCCCACCTACAGGAAATAGCGGGGACAATGACTTTTCACTTTTGACAGCCCTGCTAGAAGCTCTGCACTGCGGGGACCTCCTGAATGCATTGCCCCGCTGTTTATAATAGTTCATTCCACTGGGGTATGTTTGTGTAATATCAAAATCCCTGCATTAACCCGACACTGCGGGGAACACACAGGGTAACTACCCCGCACATTAGCCCCGCTATCCCCCCACCCATCTCGGACAAGAAGACAAGATAATAAGATATTTTTATCCCCAAGTGGCCAAATTATTCAATCTTTATCAATATCTCATTAACCCATTGTATGACAGTGGACTCTTCCATTGCTATATGTTGGACAAGTCAATTTGTCATATAAGGTGTGTCAAACCTAATTTTTAGTTTTTATTCTATTTTTTGACGGACAATTCTGTTAGCAAATAGTGCAGGCTCTAATCAGATGCTGTGTTCTGATGCCCCGTTCTGCGGCGTCTGATCTAGGCCTGCACTGTTTGCCAAGGTACCCCTTTAGGGGTTTCCCCGCATACAATGGGTTAAAATAGGGATCTTGTTATTGACCCATATACTTGTATGATCTTAACCAAGATATCATCAAGACATGTATCACTAAGATTGATGGAACACTCTTTGACCTACTGACCTAGTTTTTGAACCAACATGGCCCATTTTCGAATTGGGGCCATCTGATTAGGATCTATACTGTTTGTTTTTCAGTTTGAGAATTTGTATGAATACATTTGATTTATATCAGTCTTTGTATCGACTGCCTATTCGAAATTTGCATAATTGCAGTATGTTTCCTCTGGCTTTCTTTGCCGGATCATTACAGGGTCACTGATGAGGCTTTATTAGCCGAAACTACGCAGTATGACCCATCTTCTTTCTTATGAATGTTTTCATTGCTCTTAAAGGATCTCATTTTTGATTTTTATAATATCAAGGCAGTTGATTGGATGATAGTCAGAAATGGCTGTGGCCAAATTGATTTATTCAGCAGGATAAGGATTAAAATGTACATATGATTCTTCCAGCTTGAAACTGAGCACAAACAGTATACCTTCAACTCAAACTCAGATGATGTACAAACATTGTAGACCTGGACAAGGCAGCTCATCAAGTAGCAGAAATCTCATTTGCATCTACAAAATGTTTGCTCTGGTATCAAGCCTTAACCCATTCAGTACCAGAAACCCCAAAACGGGTACCCTGGCAAGCAGTGCAGGCCCAGATCAGACGCCGCAGAACGCGGCATCTGTTCAGGGCATCCACTGTTTGCTAAAAGTTCTGCCATTTTCCAGCTAAATTTTGATAAAAAACAGCCCGACATCCCTTAAATTTGGAATTGACTCCTCTTATATATAAGGAGGAAGATTCCATTTGGTACTAAAAGGGTTAATGCTAACCAAAAACCTTGACATAATTTTATGGAATCTATATAAACCAGTGATAAAACCTACAATAAGACTTGTGCACTATGCTGAGTCAGATTAACCTGTGTATCCTCCCAGTAAAGCAAGATTTTTTGCTTATTTCTTTTTGGATAGAAAGAATGGCAGGAGAAACTCGTGCAATCAGCTAGGACTCTGATCAGATTGCAAGGATGCACAAGATGATCTGAGTCCTTGCCACTGCTTAAGTCTTTCTGAATGCTTGCTGACCCCACGCTTCTTCATCTGAACAGAGAAGACAGTAATCTGACTAGTGGATACCCACGCTGATTAGGGTTCCGCTATGTGCCCATTTCTTTTCACTTGACATGGCCATAGCTCCTGATAAAGGGAGTTTAAAAGATAACTTTAAATTTTTCTTATCTCTGCATAGAAACATGTTGTGGGTACTTGTCAGAGTTGCCTCATTGAGGCAATTCTTACAAGTACCCACAACATGCTTTTAACAAGAAATAAAGATAACTAGAAATTTTTTCACAGGAAAACAATGTCCCCCACCATAAATAAAACTTAAACGTCCATTTGACTTCAATAACTAGGTTAAGGTCATCAAAATATAAGGTGCAAACAAGCAATAATTATTTTTGGCCAAAATCTATCAGTTTTCAGGATTCTGTGACCTTAAAAAATGGTCATTAAAAAGGTCAAGAAAAACAAAATCTAATCAAATTTTTGGCAGGCTGTAATTAAATATTGTACCAAGTTTGACCAAATTCTGAAATGAGATGAGATAACCAAAATCTAATCAAATCTTTGGTAGGTTGCAATGATACATTGTACCTAGTTTTACCAAATTTCATGCATTTGTTCATGAGATAGGGAGCAGACAAGCCAAAATTGACAGTTTTTGGGGGCCCGTGCCTTTGAAAATAAGGCCAAGGTCACCAAAATCTAATCAAATCTTTGGTAGGTTGCAATGACATACTGTACTAAGTCTGACCAAATTTCATCCATTTGTTCATGAAATAGGGTGCAGACAAGCCAAAATTCATGGGTCTTTGGGGGTATGTGCCTTGAAAATAAGCTCAAGGTCACCAAAATCTTATCAAAGCTTTGGTAGGTTGCAATGATATATTGTATATGTACCAAGTTTGCACCAATTTTATCTGTTTGTTCATGAGATAGAGTGCAGATAAGCCAGTCTTTGGGGGCCTGTGCCCTTGAAAATAAGGTTAAGGTCTCCAGAATCTAATCAAACCTGTGGTATGTTGTAATGATATGCTGTGCCAAGTTTGCCCAAAATTAGTTTATTTGTTCATGAGATAGAGTGCAGACATGCCATTTTTGCCTCAAAATTGATTGTTTTGGGGGCCTGTGCCCTTAAAAATGAGGTGAAGGTCATCATAACCTAAAGACTATTTTTCCCCATCCTAGTGATAAAGCCATGCAAGTTTGGTCAGAATCCATCCATTGGTTCAGGAGATATAGTGCTTCAAACAGGCTATGCTGACGCCGATGCCAACGGGATCTGCACTGAAAACAATATGTCCCCCTCACCTCCGGTGAGTACATAACTTTCCCTTACTTATCCTTGTCACTCCACCTTAAATGGAACTATGCATGGTTCATATAATAAAGAAATACATACGCTTTTGAAACCACAGCCCTTGATGTAGGCACTGTGACAAATTTGAGACCTGGTTTAGAGTTATTCCCCATGCTGATATTATTAACTAAGCCCTTTTCCATGAACATTACACTTTCTGCCTGTTTTCCTTGAGCTGAACCCATTCACAAGCAATTGTCAGAGGGCTTTATTAAACACTAGGTTATTGACATTCTCTCTAATTCCAAGAAAGTCCAAATCATGTTTGTTTCTGGTTCAAATTCACCTTCATCTCCATCCATGCAATAAACACCTTAAATCAAGCTTAAATCAAGTGTGTTGCATGTTAATTTCCATTCTAAAATCTGCACACCAGAGACAAACTACATGATACTTTGATCAAATGTGTCACTACAATAATATAATAATTTGTTGGAAGAATTCATTTGTGTCTCAAAAACATGTAAGAAAATATCTCCACACTTTAAAGTAGACCGCTATTGATTACGCAAACAGAAATATTTTGGAAAGAGCTCATCAATTGAAAGCTGACCAATTTCTCTTTAAGTTCTTACAAATGAAATGTTTTGCTACATCAGTAATTTAGATCCCTTTGTTTTCATTATAAATATAATATAAACATTATTGCACAACAGTGTCCTTCAACTGTACATAATCACAGTTTGCATTATATATTTCCATTGTTGAATCCAAACTTAAGGAAATAAATTTTTCATCTATAAGGCAACACAATTTACTACTGTGTACTCCTTTCAAAGTCTAATAACCATAATCCAGTCAAATGTGGTTCGGATATATGTGATTTAGTAACAAAGAAATTCAATACTATATCTTGAGCTAAAAATAATAATAAAAAAAATCATTCAGTCTTATTTCGGCAAACTTAACCCTAAGACGCTGAGAAAAACTACATCTGAAAATATCGTCTCTTAATCTTCTTGCAAACTTTTTAAAAATATTTTTGCATACAGGCAAATAGTGTGGGTCCAGATCAGACTGCTCCTACAGGAGCAGTCTGATCTGGATCCACACTGTTTGCAAAAAATAACTTTAAAGATAACCGGCAGACGACAAAGCAGATGACAACTACTGTGATTGGCATTTTATGGGTTAACAAATCTTTTTTTTTTTTGTTCATTCTACAATACAGAACCCTAGCTTGTCAGAATAAAATACTTTAATAATGTATCAATAGTAATTTGTTCCATTTTGTTCCTGTTAAGCAAATATTTTACTACTTTGTATCAAAGACATCTACTACAGTGATTTGCCAAAAGATGACTGATACAATTGTACGTATCAAGTACATTGTAAACATACTGTATCCTTTCATACTGCCTTTTTCATTTTTTGTCTGTTTAACCCCTTTTATACCAAATGGAATCTTCCTCCTCATACATAGCAGGAGTCCATTTCAAAATTTAGTAGTGTCAGGCGTTTTCTTCAAAATTTATTGGGGAAATGGCTTAACTTTTTGCAAACAGTGTAGGCCCTGATCAGACGCCGCATCCTGCGGCATCTGATCTGGGCCTGCAATGTTTGCCAATGTACCCTTTTAGGGATTTCTGGTACTGAATGGGTTAATCTATATACTAAAGGAGTCTACATTCAGTTTTACGGACGGCAAACTTCTTGCAATTGACAAAGGCCCTGATCAGATGCCCTATAATATGGATTCTGATCTCGGCCTGCACTGGTTGGTGTGTCCCTCTTTGGGGGTGGGTGGGGGGTGGGGTGGGGGGGGGGGGGGTAATAAATAGAGGTTTGGTCCTTATAACTTTGGGCAGACTGATAAACAACTGACCATAAAAGGAGTCTACTCTTAAAGAAAAGGAACAAATTCGATCAGCTTTCCCAGGTGTACTCATTCACCTGAAGCATAAACAGTGAATGGTATTTATAAACAGGTAAAGCTGATTATAGCATTAAATCACAATATAAGTTTCTTTTTCTGATATAAAGATTAGTACACCATGACACATTCTGTCTGAAGGGAAAAGTGGCATAATATACAGTAAAATTCTATATTAAGACCAGATTTAGGACTGTTCAAAAGTGGTCTTAAAGACCACTTTTGAACAGTCTCAAATGTGGTCTCTTTCTTGGGAACACTGGGTGTGAAGAACACAAAGATGAATAATGAAACCTTCTAAATACACTTTTAAAATCAGTCTTAATTTTACCTGATTTCATTGTTTACTGGCAGACATTTGATCAAGTTTGAGGCACAACTGACACATTCAATATTTTCATATATCTATTATATGTTTTATTGTTTGTTTTTTTTTAAAGAAAATAAAGCTTCACAGCAGAAGATTCACATGGCATGTCAGACGTTATTTTCTACCATGGGCTAAGTTGTGGTGTGGGAACCAAATTATTAGGGTCTATGGTAGGTTTAATGCAAATGCTGGAGGCTTGACAACCATGCAAACAGCTGAACCTCTGTACTGAGCTATGCATAATGCTGAAGCTACAAAGATATATATCATTCATTCTGTTTTTATTTCCCAATAGCTGTTGCATGCCTTCTTATACAGCACTTGTTCAGGCCATCCTAATGATCCTAAGTAATGGGACAGATAGGTCTAAGCAACCAGTGCAGCCCCAAATCAGACTGCTCCTGAAGGAGCAGTCTGATCAGGGTCCACCCTGTTTGACATTCCATCTGCACCTTTTGGACTCCTTGCTTGATCGTGAAACAAAGTTGGTAAAATGTTTGGAGAATTACAGCAAGTTCTCAAGGTGTCCAAGTTTTTAGGTTTTTACACTACTATGATTATAGTGAGTTTAAAAGTATTCAAATCAGAGGCAATGGCCCTGGATTGCTCACCTGATCCATATTGTGAAAATGAAATGGTAGGTAATATAATGTGGAGTTGAGGGTTTGAGCAACTCTGGTAGACAGTGACTCAAGGAAGACCATTAAATCATTTCAAATAAGTTCTGAAGTTAGATCCTTTGGAAGCAAGGAATACACCAAATAAATAAACTCAGTTTAGCTGTTTTGGAGAAGTTGTTTTAAGGTTTGTCTATTTTTGCTCTGGATTGGCAAAAGCTGCTCTCATTTTTTTTCAGCAAAAATGACACTATATTAGATGCTATACTTGCTTGAACAGTTAACAATACGACCACTAAGAAGCTCGTTAAGCTAATGATGCTTTGAACAACTGGGCCCAGCTGGAGTTATCCTGGAGCTTAGTGGGAAGAATTCTCTAGCAACTCCAGTACAAGTTTGAATTAGCCATGATAACCCAGAACATGCCAATCACCACAAATGTCGTCTGCTTTGCCGTCTGCCGGTTACCTTAATAGTCATTTTTTTTTTGCCAACAGTGTGGACCCAGATTAGACTGCTCCTGTAGGAGCAGTCTGATCCGGGTTCACACTGTTTGCCTGTATGCAAAAATATTTTTAAAAAACCTTTGCTAGAAGATTCGGCAAACGACATAAGCAGACGACATGTTCAGATGTTGTTTTTCTCGGCAGCTTAAGGGGTAAGAGAGTCATCAGTGTTCGAGTTATCAAAGTTGTAATGTACATGTATATTTTCAGGCAGTATCTTCATGTTTATCGCCATCAGAGATGAGATTTTAAGATACAACTATATAAATGGTAAAATATATAATGTTATATCTTCATGCATATCAATACCATTAAATTTAACAAATGACTTGATTCCTATCCAATCAATAATTTACAAATAAACTGTGAGTTGTGTAAAGAGAAAACCTATTTTGCCATTCATTACAAAAACACATCTAAACAAATACAAAGTAAATGTTTCTGCTGAAAAAATGAAAATTTTAAAATGAAAAATTGTGATATTTTTCTTATTTCTTCCCAAAATATAGATTGTGGGTACTCGTTAGAACTGCCTCATCGAGGCAGTTCTAACGAGTACCCACAATCTATATTTTAGAGCAGAAATAAGAAAAATAAGGTTTACCCCTGAAAACCCCAGTGGGGTTCAAGGAGGTCAGAATTATATAGGTGTGTTTTTGTGAAGGTGCAGACAAGCCTGTTCATCTGCACAGTCTGATCAACACCTTGGTGCTCACAGCTTGGATTCTACACCTAAAATTTCAATACTCTTGTTAGTGTGTGTAGCTGAGAAGGTCAGTTTGTGACATATTTTCTCCTGACAGGGATAGGTAAGTAGAAAACCTGTTTTGAACAGCCAGCAAACATTTTAAAGCATTTATTCTTGTAACAGTAGGACACACAGTGTGCTCATAATTGTTCTATTGCCCCTGTGATATACTCTCTGTAGCAGATCAAAGGCCGTCCCTAATAGGGTGATAATTAGGTCTTTTTGAATCCCCTGACTGAGGCACTTAGGGGGAAATCATTAAGGTTCACTCTAGTCAACAGTTAGTAAACTATCAATTTTCCCCCAAGAAGGCCCCTTACCTGTTGAAGACAGAGGACTTCTCTTCAGTCAGCACTGAGGGCTATATAATATTATGTAATGCAATGATGGTCCTCAATAATCAAGAATAAATGCCTTTAAAGGCATTTATTCTTGATTATTGAGGACTATCATTTCACAAGGTTTTACCATCACCTTATCATAGTAAAAATATGTCCTTAGCAAAGTCTCAACCCTCACTTTGCTGAACCGGCATACATTCTTTTTTTTTTAAAACAGTATAGATCCAGATAAGCCATTTGATCAGGCCAGTCTGCTAAAAACCATGCAACATAATCGTTTGAAAATTTGGGAGGAGTGTTTTGTTTGTTTGTTTTATTTGAATTGAGATTTAACATCCCCATCAACACTATTTAGGTCATTTTGGAGACTTTGCTTCCAATTTTGTGGGACTTTTACCCGAAATTGAGATGAAATGACATCTCAAGTCCTGCAGCCCAATGAAACAACAAGAGCTCCGCAAGTGGGGCATTATACGCCCGTGGCAATTAGTAAGATAGAGCATATACATACTGACTGTTGTACAAGTTTGGGTTTGTGGAATGTAAGCAAGGATTAATATGTGCTCCATACATGTATATTCTTACCTGGCACTATTAATATCCCTCAATGGCTCAAACTACCTGTCTCCAACAAATTTTCATCATCGGTAATATTTGGTGGACCATAACCTCAAAATAATATGGGCATAACTCTGACAATAAGTGTTGGACTGTAACCTTGCAATAATGTGTGCTGCTCCACATCATAGTCTAACTATACCTAAAGTTTCAGCTTCATCAGATGTAAAATGTAGGAGGCCTTATCCGGAAGCAAAATATGTTTAGAAAAATGTGTAAACAGGGAATAACTCTGGCAACATTTGGCGGACTGTAACCTCAAAATAAAATGCGCTATTCCACATCATGGTCTTACTATATGTAAAGTTTCAGCTTCATCAGATGTAAAATATAGGAGGAGTTTTACTGTTATCCGGAAATGGAATGTGGCAGATACAGTCAAACAAGATGCAAGATTCATGGCGAAAGAAATTGCCGATAGTGTTGGTGTTTCATTGGGGACAGTTCATATAATTTTGACCCAGGAGTTGAAACTTAGAAAGGTTTGTACATGATGGGTTCCGCATCTCTTGACCAAAGAACAAAAGACTACCCATGTAAAAATGGCAAAAATCTTTTGAACTAGAAATGTGTCAATAGGACACAGATGCCCCCACCAAGGCTCCAGCTACCTGGTATGAGGGCAAGTCAATAAGTAACCAGCCTATCCCATATCCAAACTGACAGAGACAACCAAGATTTTCATGCCTTGTTTCAATAATGTTTTAGGCATGAGGGCAAAATTACACCCTTATCCTGACATTTCACTCGTAAGATATTGAACATCAAACATAGCTAGCGATGCAAAAGCAAGCTTTTCGTCAAAAGTTGGGTACTGTGCTGTAATTGGGTACTTGTATTTGAAAGTGCAAACAGGTCAGGAAATACACTGCGAGTTGACCAATGTTTATGAGTCTTCTGCACCATTGTATGCATAAGTTAAATTCTAGGTTGGGGAATTCGAATGCATTAGAATGTCTTTAGAAGACAAAACCAGGTCTGTACGCCCATCAGATTCCAAAGATGAAGAAATGTGTAATAAAGTACGGGATCTGGTGTACTCTGACAGGCGAATTAAGGTGGAAGAAATAGCGAATGCATTACAAATTTCACATGGTAGCGTTTCAACAATTTTACATGATTGCTTTGGTATGTGCAAGCTAACAGCCTGTTGGGTACCAAAATTCCTTAGCGATGAGCAAATGGCAACCACAGCATCAGTATGCAGTGCATTGTTGAAGCGGTTTAGGTCAAAGGAAGATGATTTTCTTTCATGTCTGGTGACTGTAGATGAGATCTTGGTCCATTATTATGAGAGCGAAAATAAAACTCGAAGTCGCCAGTGAATAGGGCCGGGGTCTCATAGGCCAAAGAAGTTCAAAACACAACCCTCTGCTGGCAAGGTGATGGCAACTGTATTTTGGGACGCACAAGGCATTATTATGTTGGACTTTCTAGCAAAGAAAAGTACAACAGGTGCATACTAGAATTTGTTTTTCTAAAAAACACAAATGTCTCCCCCTTTTTGAGCTCTAAGTATGACCTTGACATTGGAGGTACTGACCTGGGTCTTGTGTGCAACACATCATCTAATGAACATGAACATTTCTGCAAAGTAACTTTAAAAAGTTCATAGGGAAATAAGAAAGTTCTTGACCGTACACAAAATAGCCCTTTTTTTACCTTTGACCTCTATGTATGGACTTGACCTTTGAAGTACAACACATCGTCTCATGATGGTTAACATTTCTGCCAAGTAATTTCATAATCCATCAAAGAATAAGAAAGATATTGACCTCAAGGTATGACCTTGACATTGGAGGTATGGTCTTGCACACGACTCATCGTCTAATGAAGGTGAACATTTCTTCAAGGTTACTTTAAAAAGTCCATCCAGAAATAAAAAAGTTATTGACTGGACATAAAAAAAGACTCTTTGTTTTTACCTTTGACCTCTCAGTATGACCTTGACCTTGGAGGTACCAACCTGTCTTGCGTGCAACACATCATCTCATGATGGTTAACATTTCTGTCAAGTAATTTCACTATCCATCCAGGAATTAGAAAGTTATTGACTGAACACGAAAAAAAGGCCCCTTTTTTACCTTTGACCTCTAAGTATGACCTTGACCTTTGAAGGTACCGATATGGGTCCTGCGAGAGACACATCATCTCATTGTGGTTAATATTTCTGCCAAGTAATTTCAAAATCCATCTACAAATAAGAAAGTTATTGGCCGAACACAAAAAAGGCCCCTTTTTTTCCTTTGACCTCTAAGTATGACCTTGACCTTTGAGGTATCAACCTGGGTCATGCACGGAACTCATCCTCTCATGGTGGTTAACATTTCTGCCAAGTAATTTCAAAATCCATCTAAAAATAAGAAACTAATTAACCAAACACGAAAAAAGGCCCCTTTTCTTACATTTGACCTCTTAAGTATGACCTTGACCTTTAAGGTACCAACCTAGGTCATGCACGCAACACATTGTCTCATGGTGGTTAACATTTGTGCCAAGTAATTTCAAAATCCATCTAAAAATAAGACAGTTATTGACCAAACACAAAAAAGGCCCCTTTTTTACCTTTGACCTCTAAGTTTGACCTTGACCTTTGAGGTACCGACCTGGGTCATGTGAGCGACACATCTTCTCATGGTGGTTAACATTTCTGCCAAGTAATTTCAAAATCCATCTTAAAATATGAAAGTTATTGACCAGACATGATTTGCACATACATACATACATACATACATACATACATACATACATACATACATACATACATACATACATACATACATGCAAACTTCCAAGGGAGATAACTCAAAAAGTATAAAGGTGAGAGTTATAGTTATCGTGCTCTGCACATCGTCTAATGTTGATTAATATTTATATGAAGTTTGGTGAAGATAGCTTGAACAGTTTTAAAGTTATAGAGCAGACACGATTTTGTGACAGACAGGCAGACGCCCGGGGGAAAAAAAACATGTCTTCCCGAAAAGGGGAGAGACATAATTATGCAAATTTGCTTGACCAACTGAGGACTGCGATACATGAAAAAGGTTGAGGTAAACTCTCCAAAGGGATTCTGCTCCAACAGTACAATCCAAGAGTCCACACTTGCAAAATTGCAATTGATGCTGTTGAGTGGAATGGGTATGAGATAATACCGCATCCCGCCTATTCTCCTGACTTAGCTCTTAGTGACTATTTCCTATTTCCAAACTTGAAAAAGGATATCCATGGTCATCATTTCCAGAATAACGGAGACATTATGGCGGCAGTTGAGGAGTTGATCAGCTGGGTTAACTTGACCCCCAGGGTCACCCAAACAAGCACACTTATACCATAAATCCAGCTATCACATTTTTTTCAGAGAAAAAACAACGAACTGTATCAAATAAACTGTCTGATGAAATCGTCAAAGTCTGCAGTACTGCCTTGACCTCGACCAAATCTTTCGAGAGGGAAGCTCAGCATGAGTTTCTCAGCAATGGTAGGTACCGCTGATATCCAACTTTCTAGTTGACATAATATTACCACCAGCTAAATACATGGGGCTTGCATGAATCAGTATTTTACATACTACATCTTCTGCCATTGCTCACGGGTGGAGTCCTTATGAACAAACTTTCGTTCTCCCTTCCCATAGAGGCTCCACATGTAATTTGGTTTCAATCAACCTAGCGGTTTAAGTGGAGAAGAAGATAGAAATACTGAATCTCATCAATCCAGGACACAGGTCAGTAAATGACCCTGGCCATGGGAATTACTTACATTAAGCTGATTGCAAAAATCATTTCTGATGCCACAGGCTACCATGCAATCAGAAAATCCACTGCTTTGCCTTTTTTCTAAACAAATGTCCAGTGACCAAATTTGACCTTGATGTAACACAGGTCAAGGTCAACCAAAGGTCTTCATTTGAACAAACTTGGTAGTGTTTGAGTCCCTGATGCTGCATACCAACTATCAAGGTCATTGACTATTTGTTTCCTCAGAAGATTTTTAGAGGTTTTATCATATATGGGCATGGCGGGGATCCTGGTTATGTGACCAAGATACTATGAACAAACTTTCTTTCCCACGAACCATGGAGGCTCCACATGTAATTTAGTTTCAACTGGCCCAGCAGTTTCTGAAAAGATGTCATTTGAAAATGTTGACAGCGAGGCAGATGTGGACGCCAACGACAGACGGCGAACCACTGCCTATACTATAAACTCCCCTGAAGCCTTCAGCTCTGGTGAGCTAAAAAGTAATGATGGGCATTTTCATTCAGAAATCCACAGCTGCAAATGGGGTTTGGAATAATATACACACTGTAAATGTCTGATTTCAGACTGCTACATCTATGTCTTATATGGGCGAAAATTATATAATATATTTTCATTCATCTGTGGTTGTATAGTCTGCTACCCTATCAGGTATTACATGTATTTTAACTTTAATTTTTTAAATTGTGAAATTGTTGGAAGCACACAGATTCCTATATTAAGTTCATTCCACAGTTTAAATATTGACAGGAAAAAAGGTGATTGAAAAGAACAAAATCTGGAAAATGATACTTCAAAATCGTCTCTGTTTCTACACTTTTAAGTGCTGGTACACCACAACCTCATTATAACACTGTTTGTTGTAACACGGTTATGGATATAACAGGGTTTCAAGATGGATCCCCAAAAATGTATACATTATACAGAAAAATGACCATAAATGGTCATTTTTCTATACAATCTATACATTTTTGTTTGGATATAACACGTTTGTTTAATTAACATGATTTCTGCTTTGGACCCCATTAAAAGTGTAATAATGAGGTTGTGATGTATCATGTATTCTGTTCGGTAAAAGATCATTAAATATGAGGAAATGTTTCCATTAACTACCTTGAACCTAAGTACTAATTTTCCTCATTTCCTTCTATTTGCCAATGTTTCCCAACCAGTTTTATACATATAGAAGGAAAAACCGGGAATCTAGTAACAATCCATTCATGCAGATACCTGCTCAACCCAGCCCAGCCCAGCCCTAAACAAGGATTTTTTTGCCTCGGAGGGCTTACAAAAATTGTAAATGTCCTCCATATTGGTGGAAATACACATTGCACATGACCAGAAAAGCACTGGGTAACAGTAAATAGCTTGCAGTTCCGGTATGCCAATCCTCAGACAATTAATGAAACACAGTAACACATCAAAATTTTATTCGCCATTATAGATCAGTTTTATCCGTATAAGAATTGCTATACGGCCATATTGACCGATTTTCAGGATTTTTCCAAACAGCAATATGGGAATAAAAGCATCACTAACACTGCACGATACGCCACCACTGCAGGTCAATAACATGTATTTTTCAGGTGTTTCTAGAGCAGACAACCTTAGAACTAGAAAAAGTGTCCATAGGACACGGATGCCCCCGCCAAATGCCATTCATGAAACGGTTTACTATATGGAACTAAATCAAGGGCAGATAATTCAAAAACCAAAACAATATAAGCGCTAGAGCAATGACAAAGTTTTTCCAAAATAGCCACAGTGACCTTGACCTTGAAAGTCAAACTCGTTCGAGGTATTGTCATAAGGAACATTTGTGTGAAGTTATATTGAAATCGGTGAAGAAATGTAGGCGCTGGAGCGATGACAAAGTTTTTCTAAAAATAGCCATTGTGACCTTGACCTTGAAAGTCGAAACGGCTTGAGATACTGTCATAAGGAACATTTGTGTGAAGTTATATCGAAATCGGTGAAGAAATGTAAGCGCTTGAGCGATGACAAAGTTTTTCTAAAAATAGCCACAGTGACCTTGACCTTGAAAGTGGAACTCGCTAGAGATATTGTCATAAGGAACATTTGTGTGAAGTTACATTGAAATCGGTGAAGAAATGTAGGCGCTAGAGCTATGACAAAATTTTTCTAAAAATAGCCACAATGACCTTGACCTTGAGGTCATGACCTTGAAAGTCGAACTCGCTCAAGATATTGTCATAAGGAACAGTTGTGTGAAGTTATATTGAAATCAGTTAGGAATTGTAGGCGCTAGGGCGATGACAAAGTTTTTCTAAAAATAGCCACAGTGACCTTGACCTTGAGGTCATGACCTTGAAAGTCGAACTCGCTCGAGATATTGTCATAAAAAACATTTGTATGAAGTAATATTGGAATCAGTGAAGAAATGTAGGCGCTGGAGCGATGACAAAGTTTTTCTAAAAATAGCCACAGTGACCTTGACCTTGAGGTCATGACCTTGAAAGTCGAACTCGCTCGAGATATTGTCATAAGAAACATTTGTGTTAAGTTATATTGAAATCGGTGAAGAAATGTAGGCGCTAGAGCTATGACAAAATTTTTCTAAAAATAGCCACAGTGACCTTGACCTTGAGGTCATGACCTTGAAAGTCGAACTCGCTCAAGATATTGTCATAAGGAACAGTTGTGTGAAGTTATATTGAAATTGGTGAAGAAATGTAGGCGCTAGAGCGATGACAAAGTTTTTCTGAAAATAGCCACAGTGATCTTGACCTTGAGGTCATGACCATGAAAATCCAACTCGCTCGAGATTCTTTTATAAGGAACATTTGTGTTAAGAGATAATGAAATTGGTGAAGAAATGTAGGCGCTAGAGCGATGACGAAGTTTTTCTAAAAATAGCCACAGTGACCTTGACCTTGAGGTCATGACCTTGAAAGTCGAACTCGCTCGAGATTTTTTTATAAGTACTTTTTTGTGTGAAGTTATGCTATATCCCCCCTCACAATATGTTGTGCGAGGGGATAAAAATATTACAAATGTACTTCAAATCAATCATAAAGTATATGCATCAAGGGCAGATAATCCAAAAACCAAAAATGCAAGAGTTGTCTTCCTTGTTCATGACACATCGTCCCAGTGTGATGAATGCACCTGTGAAGTTTCATGAATATATTCCATACGGTTTAGGACTTATGGCCCCGACACGACATACCATTTGACTATATATGGATGTAAGTCAAGGGCAGATAATTCAAAAACTTAACAAGCAGGAGTAACACCCTTGTTCATGACACATCGTCCAAGTATGATGGATGCACCTGTGAAGTTTCATGATTATATTCTATACGGTTTAGGAGTTATGGCCCGGACACGGTTTACTATTTGGTACTAAGTCAAGGGCAGATAATTCAAAAAACAAAAACGCAAGTGTTGTCTTCCTTGTTTATGACACATCGCCTAAGTGTGATGAATGCACCTGTGAAGTTTCATGAATATATTCTATACGATTTAGGACTTATGGTCCGGACACGACATACCATTTGACTATATATGGATGTAAGTCAAGGGCAGATAATTCAAAAACTAAACAAGCAGGAGTTGTCTTCCTTGTTCATGACACATTGTCTCAGTGTGATGAATGCACCTGTGAAGTTTCATGAATATATTCCATACGGTTTAGGAGTTATGGCCCGGACACGATGTCACCGGACGAACGAACGAATGGACGGACGGACAGGGGTAATACTTAATGCCCTTCAGCTATTCTTCGAATAGGCGGGGGCATAAATAGGACAACCAGTATCCAAAAGCCTTGATAAGTCTGTGACAATAATTTTCTATTTCTCTGGTAAAGAAGCTAAGGCAAAAACAAACCATTTTTCAGATAAAACCAAAGCAAGAGTAGTGTTTTATACATCTGCAAAAGTTCATCAAGATATCCCATATAGCAAAGGAAACAAGAGGCCCAGATGCTCACTAGAAGTCAAGTGTAAAAACTTGCAACGTTTGAGGTTTAATGTCCCCGTCAACACTGTATAGGTAATTTTGGAGACATTGCTTCCAATTTTGTGGGACTTCTACCCGACACTGAGATGAAATGACATCTCAAGCTCTGTCAACCAATAAAACCAAAAGGGTTTATAAGCATGGACGGCCCGACTTGCACTGCTTTGCAGGGCAGGCTTAGATCCTCTAAGTGGTTTACCAGTACTCGAGTGCGGTCGGTTTCAGCTCTGCGTGGAAGCATCATGCTGCCCTCCTATTTCTTCAAGCCCGATGGGCGGGGGCCAAAGTTTCAAGGTCTTCGGTCATTTGGTTTCCGAGAAGAATATTTCCAAAAGGTTTTTACCATATAGCTTCATGACAGTGACATCTTGGTTACCGGTATGTGAGTCCAACCCACAAATACGAGGGTAGGCTGAAAAGTTCTGAGCCTGACCAAGAAGCAGGCATCGAACAGCCATGAAATTTTGTATTCACTAAATCCAAACCTTTATTATTTGATTTGACTCAAATGAGTTCAAGTTTACCTGCAATAATGTAGAAATTCTAGACTCTGAAAATTGATACTAGTACGTTTTTGAGAAAATGGACAAAATATGGCATCCTTGTGTCATCAAGTACCTCCATAAAAAGGGGTTAGCTCCTAAGGACATTCATGCCGATATGGTTGCTACATTAGGGGATGATGCTCCTTGGTATGCATCCGGAATAGGTGGGCAGCAAATTTTAAGATGGGCAAGGACAGCCTTGAAGATGATGACCGGTGTGGAACACCCACAACGGCAACAACTGAGGAAACCATCAGCCAAGTGCACTGGGCCGTGATGGATGACAGGCGTTTAATCAGTTAGCTAACTGGGCCATGATGGATGACAGGCGTTTAATCAGTTAGCTAACACTGTTGGCATCTCCCGTGAATGAGTAGAGAACATTCTACACAGTGAATTAGGAATGTAGAAGGTTTCCGCCAGATGGGTGCCACGGCTTTTGACGCCTGACCAAAAGTTGACCAGACTGAACCTGTCACAAGCCAACTTGGCTATTTTTGAAGCAGACCAAGATGGTTTTCTTGACTGTTTTGTCACTCAGGATGAGTGTTGGGTTCATCACTTTGAGCCAGAGACCAAAAGACAATCCATGCAATGGAAGCACCAAGGCTCACCCCCTCCAAAGAAGGCAAAGGTCGTCTCCTCTGCAGGGAAGGTGATGGCATCAGTGTTCTGGGATGCCACGGGTATACTATTCATAGATTACCTTCGAAAGGGCAGAACAATTAATGGGGAGTATTATGCAGATCTGCTAAAACAACTGCGAAAAGCAATTAAGGCTAAACGACCCGGTAAATTGACAAAAGGGGTCTTGTTCCATCAGGACAATGCGCCTGCTCATAAATCGGTTGTCGCAATGGCTGCTGTGCATGACTGTGGCTTCACACTTGTGGATCACCCTCCATATTCACCTGATCTAGCTCCATCAGGTTATTTCCTGTTTCCAAACATGAAAAAGCACTTGGCTGGGCAGCATTGTAGGTCAGACGAGGAGGTGATAGCTGCTGTGGAGGAGTTTTTCAGGGACCAAGATGAGACCTTCTATACCACTGGGATCCAAGGACTCCAGCATCGCTGGAGAAAGTGTGTGGACAAGAGGGGAGACTATGTTGAAAAATAAGGCACTTTCAGCATGGACAAACCATTGGATCTTGGTCAGGCTCAGAACTTTTCAGCCTACCCTCGTAAGTTTTCATTGCCACATCCCATTTACCAATCAGTCCAACAGTTTTAGTAGTGAAGAAGATAAAAATACTGCATCTGAGCCATCCAGAACAAAAGTCGCTAAATGACCATGACCTCTGCATCTGATAAACCTCCATTCAGCTGATTGCAAATATCAATTCTGATGCAACAGGCTACAATAGAATCCGAAAATTTCCACTTTTTTGCCTTTTTAATACAATGTCTGACCTTGACGTAAAATATGTCAAAATTCGTAGGGCCCCCCCGCCCAGCCCGCAATCTCTAACATGCATCGTTTAGTGGTCTATATATCTGTGAAACTTCATGCATATATTCTGTGAACTAACGGAATAAGAATCCAAAAACCATTTAATGGGAACTGTTAACAGTCATAACTTTGTAAAATGTTAACTGATTTTGCCTTTAAACAATCCTTTAGTGATCTGTATATCTGTGACGTTTCATCCAAATATTCCATTAAGGAAAGGAACAAAGAGTCCAAAAACTATTAAATGGGGAATGTTAACGGCCTTCACTCTGTAAAATGTAAATGCATTTTGCCCATTAACAATCTAAAACATGCTTCCTTTAGTAGTCTATATATCTGTGAAGTTTCAACCATATATTCCATTTAGTTAAGGAGAGTCCAAAAGCGATTTAATGGAAATTTTTAACAGCCATAACTCTGTCAAATGTTAATGGATTTTGCCCATTAACAAACCCAAACCACACATCCCCAATACCAATGTATACACAAAATGTGAAGAAAATCCATGAAAAAAATACTAAGTTATCAATCGGAAACACCCAATCAGACCTGTCGCCGGACAGGATAGCTCACCAGAAGTAGTGTTTTGACTCAGTTGTGCAAAGGCAAATTTTCAGACCCATACCAGAAACAAACTCACAAAGAAAGAATCCAGTGTTATATCAATAAAGTTATATTAAAATCTATCAATAAATGTAGTCACTAGAGCAAAGACAAAGTTTTTCTATAAAAAGCCACAGTGACCTTGACCTTGACCTGAGGAACCTGAAAGTCAAACTAGCTTGAGATTTCATACCCAACATTTGTGTGAAAGTGATGACAAAGTTTTTCTAAAAATAGCCACAGTGACCTTGACCTTAAAGCCACAACATTGAAAGCCAAACTCGCTCCAGATATAATCATTTGCAAAAGTTGTGAGAAAATGTACAAATCCATCAATAAATACAGGCTAAAGAGCGATGACAAGGTTTTTCTAAAAATAGCCACAGTGATCTTAACCTTGAGGTTATGACCTTGAAAGTCGAACTCCCTAGAGATATTATCATAAGCAACATTTGTGTAAGGTGATGGCAAAAATTCATCAACAAATTAAGCCCATACAGCAATGACAAAGTTATTCTGAAAATAGCCAGTGACCTCTACCTCAGGACCCTGAAAGACAAACCTGCTCAAGATACTATCAAATCCAACATTTGTGTGAAGTTCTATTAAAATCTATCATAAATGTAGGTGCTAGAGTGATGACAAAGTTTTTCTAAAAATAGCCATAGTGACCTTGACCTTGAGGTCACAGCCTTGAAATTCGAACTAGCTGGAGATATTATCATAAGCAACATTTATGTGAATTTATATAAAAATCTGTCAATAAATGTAGGCCCTAGAGCGATGACAAAGTTTTTCTAAAATAGCTGTAGTGACCTTGACCTTGAGGTCATGACCTTGAAAGTCAAACTTGCTTGAGATATTATCATAAACATCATTTGTGTGAAGTTATTTTAAAAATCCGTCAATAAATGTAGGTGCTAGAGTGATGACATTTTTCTTAAAATAGATACAGTGACCTTGACCTTGAGGTCATGACCTTGAAAGTGAAACTACTTGAGATATTATCATAAGCAACATTTGTGTGAATTTATTTGAAAATCCGTCAATAAATGTAGGCCCTGGAGAGATGACAAAGTTTTTCTAAAAATAGCTGTAGTGACCTTGACCCTGAGGTCATGACCTTGAAAGTCAAACTCGCTCAAGATATTATCATAAGCAACATTTGTGTGAAGTTATATTTAAATCCTTCAACAAATGTAGGCGCTTGAGCGATGACAATGTTTTCTTAAAAAAGTCAAAGTGACATTGACCTTGAGGTCATGACCTTGAAAGTCGATCTCACTCGAAGATATTTCAAGCAATATCTATCACCATTCCAAGTCTAAGTAAATTCGTCTGAAGGCAACCAAGTAATTATCTTAAATCTTCAGTGCAATAACATAAAAGTCCAAAGTCTGTGACCTTGACCCCAAGGTCACAGTCATGTATGATGATGCTGCTGATAAAAACTTTTGACTAGTACCTTTCACCAGGCCCAGTATGAACTAAATCTATCAAAAGGTAAAGAAGTAATGAGCTCCTAAAAACTTTTACACAAAAACTTTAAAATAAGAGTTCTAAGTCAGTGACCTTGACCCCAAGGTTATGGTCATGAGAGCTACTGCTGCTGCTAAAAATTTGAGTCCAGTATCTATAACCATACCAAGTATAAACTAAATCCATCCAAAGAAAGAAGTAATGAGCTCCCAAAAAATTTAACATTAAAACTCTCTAAGCCTGTGACCTTGACCTTAAGGTCACGGTCATGGATGCTGATACTGCAGATAGAAACTTTAGCCCAGAATCTATCATAATACCAAATATGAACTTAATCCATGTTCACATAAAAAAGTTAACATATGTGGACGCCGACGCTGATGCCGTGGGTAGTAGAATAGCTTACCGGAACTTTCGTTCGGGTGAGCTAAAAATTACTTACACGTATTTGGGACTGAAAAAACGCCATAACTGTCAAATGTTAATGGATTTTGCCCATCAACAATCACAAACCACTCATTCCCAGTATAAATCTGTATGCAAAATTTTAAAAAGAAATCCCTGCATCAAGCTATCGATCAGAAATTGTGTTGACGAACAGATGGACAAATGGGCGGACACACTCGAAGGTATATCATAATATCCCACCACTATCATGTGAGGTCTGACACCTGTAAATTTGTCTTACCAGAAGTTTTCCTGGGCATGCTTAGACCATTAATCTAAGCATTAATCTAATCTAATTAAGTGGTTAATAAGTACAGTGCACTTTCTTTTACAGAAACTGATGGCTTTTCTACACCACTGTCAGCTTGAGTTACTGAAGAAACTTATTTTCAAAAAGTATTAGTAAAGGCTAAGGGGGCCTATTTCTTCCCAGGAAATGCATGATATGATGAAAAGATACATTCAACATAATATTGATGGTGCTGACTTGAAAGCCTCAACACAAGCTGACAAATCACTAGCCCTATTTTACTAGCCTTTGAAACAATACATCACTTAAACAAAACAGAAGTGAAGGCAATGATCAGGAATCGATACAATTAACCCACAGCTCCCATTAGTGACACCAAAGGGAAAGAAACACAAACATGAAAAATCTAGACCCTAATGGAAACATCAATAGCGGAAAGCCAAAAGGACAGTCACTTACCCACAAAATGGCCAATTGGCTATCCAAAACAAAATAATATAAGCGATACAAACACTCAAAGACAAACCATAACAAAAATAAACCACGACAGAACCACCACCTTGGAACGGTCAGTGAAACGAATTCCACTGGGGAGCTTAAATCTATTTTACATGGCCACAATCCTCGCCTTTACTTCTATGAATCTGTGAAATAAACACCCTGTGAACCTAACTTTATATTCAGAAAAGTGGGATTTACAGGGACATACACAATTTTCCTTATTCTCATAACATAGACTGTGGGAGCTTGTAGGAACCACCTCATTGAGGTGGTTCTTACAAGTAGTGATGTGCGGTATTATCGGTATATCATGATACAGTTCAGAAAAAAATCATATCACAATACGGTCCCCAAATACCGATATTTTCTGTTTTCATCCATTTTTCATATTTTCTTTCGTAACTGATTGGTAAATATAGCTCCGTGAAAACAGAATCATTCACGCGGAAAAAGTAAGTAATTTAATCAATTCCCACCCTTTATGTAGGAGCTAGAATTTCGGTGAATCGCGCACCTGTTGTTGTTGTATACGCCGTTTTAGTGTAAGCCGCCCAGCATTTACAAGTTAGTGTAATCGAGAGAAACCATTACAAACTTTACCATGGCCAACTACCAACTCGTTTAAAATCAAAAAGTAAAAGCTGATATCAAGCAACATTTCAGGTTGCAAAAGATGAGTCACAAATAAAGTGACTGAGGCCATCAATCTAATATAACATTTAATGGCATTTTCCTAGCCAACAATTCTGATGACATTTTCAGATGTTATCTTTATTTCACCTTATAACATTGCATACATGTGATATTTTCTTGGACCCAAATAGGGAGATTTTGATTTTCAGATAGGGAGATTGGGGTCCCAAATAGGGAGATTTTTCTGCTGTAAAAAGTGATGTTATTTTTTGTTAAAATTTACCTCTGAAGCACTTTTTCACCCATAACATGCCAACACGGCAATTGTTGTCTGCTTTGTAATCTGTCATCTGCATTAAAAATCATTTTTTGAAAACAGTGTGGGCCCAGATCAGACTGCAGAGCAGTCTGATGAGGGCCCACACTGTTTGTCTTTATGCGAAAATATGTTATAAAAGCTTGGAAGAAGTAAATGCAGCTGACGACAAACTTCCATTTTGTCTTTTAATAGAGAGACAATTTCTCGGAGGAACAATCAAAGAACAAGCACTGACCAATAGATCGGTGTTAAATACCACCTAGCACCTGGCAGAAAAAACAACGTTCAGAATACCCACCACATTTTTTTTTTTTTTTTTTGCGGGGTTTGGAGGGGTGGGGGATGGGGTTGCATGCATGATTGCCGTTATGAAATGTCACATACTGTAAGTCTGTAAGTATTTTATAAGCTATATTGCATGTTGTTAATGTTTGTTTATTGTTGAAAATTTGCGCATGTACCTTACTTGATTTCCGTTTCTTAGTTTTTATACAGTGAATAATAAATTAGTAAACTTCCAAAATGTTTGTTGTTCTTTTATGACCAATCAAGCGCTCCAAATCTAGGGAACTTACTGCAATAGTCTTGCAGTTTGGATAGCTTCATCTGTAGATCGGTTAACAAAGCTAAAGATCGTGATGTACATAAGTTTTTGTAATGCCTAAATTGTTAAATGCCCATGCTTTTTCCATGGCTGTGTTCCACACAAAAGGTGCCTCGGAACTTAGTCGGAACTAATAAGCATACATGATTTTTATTGATTTAACTTGGGGGCATATTTCTTTCATAAAAGATCCATTAAAAACACGGCAAAAATATTTTTTCTCGCAAGCTAAAAATGAAACAGGTTTGAATAGAAAATGTCACCCTGCAAAACCCCGGTTCAATGTTTATTAATAAATGAAATACTGCATACAGATGCTTAGAAAATACCAGCGTCTGCTCTGCTCTGTTTTGGCGGGAAAAATATTTAGCGCGTTCACCTGTTGGAGGGCAAAAAGCATGCACGAATTTTCACTCATGTCACATGGGGCATATTTCTTTCATCCGTTAAAAACGGCAAAATATTTTTCTCGGGTTTAAATAAAAATGTCACTATGTAATACCCGAGCTCTATGATTAATAAATGAATAACGGTTTGCAGACGCATAAGAAAAAAAAACAGCGTCTGCTTTGCTCTGTTTTGGCGGGAATAATTTAGCGTCTACAGTCTACACGTGTCAATTACAAAGGGGTTATATGTTGATTGACTAGTTTTCACACCTTGTCACATTGTTAATTGTCGGCTTATCAATAAGGCCTGCTTCGGGTGTAAACGGTTTAATAGTGTTGGCAACTTGAGCAAATCAGCGATCAGGGGAGTATAATTATTAATAATATCATACCTGTGCAGGTGTGTATTGCAATTTACCGGTATTCCCGGTTTATCGTGACAGCCCTAGCGTAAATACACTAACGGTTAACCGCATAGGTATTTTACTGCGGTAAACACTAAAATGGTCGGTCGGCGGAAAACTACTATAGGAAAATTGTCGTGTCGGGAGATTAGGGCCGTCGGACGGGAGACCGGGAGAAGGGGTTCGAAATCGGGATATCCCGACGAAATCGTGAGATATCACATGTATGACATTGGGACAATTCTAGAAAGAACCTTGGGCTTGGTTTTGTAAGTGCATGAGCAGGAATAGTTTAAATCGTTTGGTTTTCCAAGTACCAGTGTGTTTCAGATTGCTACATAATATATTGCGATACGTATCATGATACGCAGTATCTGTATCGCAATATATCGTGATACGAAAATTTTGACAATACCCATCCCTACTTACAAGTACCCACAAGCTATGTTTGAAGTGGAACAATCTCTGATAAGAAAGAGAGCATTACACGACATTATTGTGTTAACGTAGTGAAAGTGCACTCACCTAGTTTCCCCCAACAGAGACAGAAGTCTTGACTGGGGTATCTGTGTTGTTGTTGTGTTAGCTATGGCACCAAATAGTTTGTCGGCAGTATAAACATCACCAGCTGTTACCTGCAGAAACATGTCAGAAACTTATTAACTCATTCCCACAT
Source organism: Lucinisca nassula (assembly GCA_963580285.1). NCBI lineage: Eukaryota > Metazoa > Mollusca > Bivalvia > Lucinida > Lucinidae > Lucinisca > Lucinisca nassula. The sequence goes on along the minus strand of OY757018.1, from coordinate 51,073,770 downwards.
GGGGACTTTGTGAATTTTGCTGATTTTCATAGTGTTGCCTAGGACAGCAACTTCATGTACCATTATTTCATAATGAATGGTCCGTTTTACATCATACTCGGCATGAATATTCACTGGGCAGTAGTCTTTCAAATGGAACCTTCTTAGGCTAAATTATTGTTGCCATGGTAATGAGGGGGCATCTTAAAGTTGTCAAAAAGCGTGATTTCACATGTATTATTGACAGAATCTTATTCTTCACACTGCTGTCAAGGCAACAATGAAGGGGTTTGGCACTGGCCATTTTCACTGTCTGCAGCATGTTTTGCCAGCGTCAATTTCGAGGCATTTTTGACTCCAGACACCCTCAGATTTCATTTCAGCAGCCAGCCTGGCTATACCTGTATTTTTTTTTTCGGCCGTGAGCGGGGCTGCCGCCCCCTTCAAACCCCACATAGGTATATTTTTAGTGGGGAGATGTGCGAAAAAACAGGTCATTTTTAGGACAACTTGTCCTCAACCAAACATAGCTATACAGGGGTGTGGAATGCAAATTTAAGGTGGTGGGAGACAAGGACCCTGGCTTCATCAGTTCTGGGCTGTTGGCACTGGAACAGCGTTGGTCCTAATGTATCATTCTAGAGGGCAATTACATCGAGAAAGATGAGATCATTAGAACCGCCTCAATGAGGAAGTTCTAACGAGTACCTTCAACCTATGTTAGCAATATTATTAAGAAAAATATCATCAGAAAAGTAGCCATTTGGGAGATGTGAAAAAATGCACTATGTCTCACGAGTGTGTTATCGTAATGTGATCAATCTCAACAAAAGAGTGTTGCTGATTCCAGCAGATAGAATATCAAACCTGCGACCCTTCTGATCACCAGTCAGATACACATCCAACTAAGCTACCAAGGTGGGCTTAAGTGGTTCAAATGAATCCCCACAACTTTCCATATAAACGCATGTTGTGGGTATTCCTTGAACTGTGCCGCTGAGGTGGAATTAACACATTTGGTACTGGAAACCCCAAAACGGGTAAATGACAAACAGTGCAGGTCCAGATCAGACGCCACAGAACACAGCGTCTGATCAGGGCCAACACTGTTTGCAAAAAGTTCAGCCAAATAAAATAAATTTTGAAGGAAACACAACATGACATCCTTAAATGTTGAATGGACTTCTCCTATATATAAAGAGGAAGATTCAATTAGGTACAATAAATGTTATAAATGAACAACCACAATATAGGTTTTAATGGATAATTGAGAGAAATTATCCTTCAATTATCACCAAATGTCCACCACAACTTATCTGTTTGTACGGATACAGGTTATTAGAAATCAAAGATTATACTCTATCAGTTCAATATCAGCTGGTTTGGGGAGATTTATTATGAAATCTTTTCTATGGTCACTCTCCCCCTTATATGCTGATTCAAGCAGGGCATTTGTTAGTTTCTGCTTATAGAGTACTGATTAACCACATATGTATAAGCCTGCTCAGGAAAAGTGTGGCTAGTTAAATTGACCAGCTCAAAATGACCAAATTCGTGTTGACTGGTCTGTTAAACTCCAAACTAAATCCTTCTTCAGTAAGGTGTCCTACATTAATCCATATACTCACCATCTCTTTATAACACAGTCCATTATGACATGATTTTGGATAACATGATTTATACACATGTATAATTTTTCGTTTTTCTATATAATCTTATCATTTTTGTTTGGATATAACACAGTTGTTTGACAGCATGATTTCTGCTTGGACCCCAACAATAGTGTTACAAAGAGGTCATGATGTAAGGCCAACAGAAACTATTCCACCAAACACCTATTTGCAGCAGTACTTGGCCCGAATGATATTGCCTGAACAGGGGCTTTGTTGGTCATTGCATAAATCATATCAATACACCTGGACCTCGTTATAGCATGATTGGTTACAGCACGAATTGGGATATAACACGGTTTTGGTTTGGATCCCATATTTTCCCCAACCAACATTTATAAATATTATCCAAGGATTCTATCAGGTTTTAAGCACAACAACTTTATTTTCCTCCCACTTTTGACTGTGATAATACAGTAGCTAACACGGTCTATAACGATACTTTTTTATATTTATTGTGTCAAATGAATATACAGTATATAAACTTGTTTTGCTTGACAGGCATGATAAACATGAACTGCCATCGGCACACTCAAAATTGTTGGCTTAGCAAGATAAAGAGATTAAAGAATTCAGTTACGCAATCGGAAAAAATATTTATCACGCTCTGTTAAGGATCACTGCTCAGCAGAAATTTTAAACATCGATGCAGACGATGTGATCGGTCAACTGCAATAAAACTGATTTTCTAGAGCCGCATGTACAAGAAAGTCAGATTTATTCCAGCTTAAAAGCAAATGATAAAACATACTCATGCTTGATTTTCGCGGTAAAAAAAATTCATTCAAAGACCATGTGCGCTTTCAAATGGCTTATATTATACCGTAATATATTCAAGCAATCCCACAGCCGTAATATTTTTACTCATGCTTGATTTTCGCGGTAAAAAAAATTCATTCAAAGACCATGTGCGCTTTCAAATGGCTTATATTACGGTATAAAGCCATTCCAAGGGAAGTAATTCAAATTTCTGATAAGCGTTGACCATTATCCAGTTCCAAACCCTAACCCGCTAATTTTACCATTGAAATCTATTAACGGTACTGTAGTTTGGTACGGTCCCAGACGCTCAGTTACAACAAAGGTAGCCAGGAACCAGCTATCAAAATGCCGTCATACTCGCTGTCAGATCGAACCATTTTCTGGATATAAACATGATTTATCAGCTGGTTTTGATTGAAGTGACTTGTTTGACTGGATGGGCCATGGTATTTACTGCCATTGATTACTATGAAATTAGTTAATAACCAGACCGCACATCATCTTGTTTGGAAAACTACTGATGACCATAGTGTCAATGGTTGATCTGTGGCAAATACGGTCTGCATTTATAACATGATTCGGTTAACTAACACGGTCCGTTGATTGGACCCGGAGTTCCATGTTATAACGAAGTTGAGGTGTACCTTGACTGCTCTGTCTACTACATGTATTTACTGAGGGTTTGCCTTTTCCTGATTGCCTCATTTGGTAATAAGTTGCCCAATAAAAACCCACCTACACATTTGGGACAGGTTGTGAAATAGTACAGTTTCAAATCAATTGGGCCTTGCAATGGCTGTGGACATGTCCATTTTCAATTTAATGAGAATGTATACACCTGGCAGATTTTTTTGTGTGTCATTTTTCAAAGGGAGACAACTTTCTGCACTTCCTGTTTGCTTTTCTATAATCAATGTCCCATGGGAAAAGGGGTCTACTCTTCAAGGAAAGAATTTGCTCCTCAGAGTTGACCCTTATTCACATGGGAGACAAAAATACTTTTGCAGGAGTTGGCTTCAGATGTGCCTTTTGGGGGAACGTAGCCATTGAAAAAGCACGGAAATTAATTCAGGGGTAAACATGATCTTTCAAAATTTAGGCATTACAAAAACTTCCATGCTTCACACTCTATAGTTTTGTTTACTGAAGTACGGTTGTACTTGCATGCCAAACAAATGTACTAATCCTGCAGGTATATTCTGATGATGTAAAAGATCTTTTTAATGCTTGTTTTGTTCCAAAATCCTTACACTTTTATTTTTCTGAGCACATGTTCAAGGAAGTTTACCACTCCAAATACGAACTCAATGATTGGTCAGCAAGGATACTGAATCAATTTCTTGACCAATCCCTGCTGCAGATATATTAGTGTGCAAGGAAAATGAAGGCTGCATACCACTGATAAAGTTTTACACTTGGCGCAACAAATAGTGAAAAATGTGCGACGCTATTTAAATGTGCAGGACTTTGGGTACAGGCGCATGATATTTTTGCATTCTGAAGCAAATTTTCGAGGGATTCAAGCAATCCCACAGCCCTAGAAGCAAGAGTGCCTAAAATGAGACAGAATGACCTATAGGTACTTGAGTCATTCAAAGTACAGTCGACGCTCGTTATCTCGAACCTCATGGGACAGGATAAAAAGTTCGAGTTATCTGTAGTACGAGATAACCAAAGTGTGACGTCACATGCATGTCGGAGCCCATTATTTGCCGTGATATTCTTGGTATTCTTAGTTATTCTAGAGTAATAGCACTAACATGCACAGCCTATTGAGTTTTTAAAATTCGTTCATGAAAGTAATGGATCTTGTCGAAGTATAGCAATTATAAAAGATTTCTCACGTGTTTTGTTGTCTTATTCGGGCATCCAAATAAGCTAAAAATAGATATGTACTTAAATGGACTGGTTCCCCACTTGTGAATGCAATGCTGAGCAGTACGTGCTATACATCATACGGTAGTCCCTCGTATTGAGATTTAAACAGTTTAGGTCCTGCCGAAAAAGCTGGTCATGAGCCATCTTTTTAGGATCTACAGTTTGTATGTGCATCGAGACAAGTGACAATACTCAATTTGGATACTAATAACAAGTACGTAAAACAACCGGTCATACCTAATTGTACATCAATACAAATCAGAGCCGCCTTTTATCTCGGAAATCATTAAAACAAGAAGGTGTTAAGATCAAAGGTTGAGCTCAGCTTGTCAGTCTGTATTTTATGCACATGATTTTCGTAATAGCAGTAAAGGTATTGTTTGTGCTAATTTATCGCACCTGGACAAATTGGAATATTAAAAACATTGTGAGTATTGCTGAACTGTTTTGAAAAGGTCTATTATTATTATGCGGTAGTAAAAACAGTGAAAAATATATTCAGGGACTATAAATGATGGGCGAGATAGCCAAGTGTCGACATAAAAGTAGTTCGACACATGCGAAGTTGAAATACAATAAATATAGAGCAGAAATATCCGGGACTTAGAAATCAGTTCGACATAAGTGATAGGTTCTAGATAGGCGAGGTCGAGATAACGAGAGTCCACTGTATGTATTTTCTTTACCATGTAGCTTACCTCTGCATCATTAATTTTCTTCAAGGCAAAGTGTGAGAGTCTAAAGAGGACATAACTCTTCCAGAGGCTGAACCTGGTGA